>OX030952.1:21642611-22242611 GCA_943735915.1 Pherbina coryleti
GGGTAAATATGTTATTTTTAATGTAGCTATTTTGTAGAAAAGAAGAAAAAGGAAAAAAAACAAAAAATTAAAAATAAAAAATAAAACCCATAAAAAATCACTCAATAAAGAATATAAACTGAGTTATGCTCAATGATGCTGGAATTTTTGCATGCTACTCTCTGCTCAATCTAAGCATGCCAAACACGTTGCTGCTAATTTTTTTTGCGTCTCCTCAAACCCCCCCCCTCTTCTTTCCACCACTCCACACGCTGAAAACTTTTATGTTTTATGCGTTGCCTTTCTTTGTTCACTACAACTGCTACTTTTTCTTCTACGTTGCCTTTATTCTATACTACAACTTCTACAGTTATTTGCCAGCTACTCAACAAATTTGCAGAATAAAAGAATAACAAATAGAAAAAAAGCAAAAAAAAACAACTTTCGTCTAACGCAAAATTGACAACTGCGCCAAGAAACAAAATAAAGTATAAAGAAAAAAAAAATACGTTAAAAAATTGAGAAAAATAAAAGCAAAGCAACAAAAAATTTACGAAAAACACCTGCACTTCAGTTTTGTGCCGCGTGCTCAATAAAAGCTTTCGACTGCCAACCGGCTGTGGGCGGCTGGCAATCCTCTTTTGAGCGTAAAATCCAGTGTGGATTTTGGCCAAAAAAATATTCCTTGCATTGGCAACGCTTGCTCGCTCAATTTATTAACAGCGCAGAAATATTGCACCTGGTTTTTTTATTTTTTTTGGAATTTTCTATTTCGTATTTTGCTCACATACGCGACAAAAAAAATTACTAATACGCCATGTTAAACCACTTTGCCGTGTGTAGGTGTATGTGGATTTGCATTGTTGTAGACTTTTTTGATTGTTTTGTTAGTCTTGTTGTTGTTGTTGTTGTGGTTGAGCATGACGCACATGTGTCACGTGTCTGAATTTTTACTTTGATTTGAGTTTCCATTTGGAACCCAACACAACAAAAATTTACAAATTTAGGCATTCTTGCTACTTTTCTAGATTAAATTTCAAAATAATCATTTAGGAAATGGCCCGTTGAAACGTGAGCAAATCTTATATTGATAATATATAAATAAATAAATATTTATGCATAAAAATTTGCAACTTGAAAATAATTCCAACTCTTTTTAAGTGGAAAGAACGTATACAGCTGCTGCAATTTTTTTTATATTTTAATTTGCTCTGGAACAATGCAACCCTAAAAGAAATTATTAAATCCTCATCACCTTTTTTATTCTTCTTTTTTTTTTTGTTTTTTTTCGATTTTAGTAAAATTCCCTAATTTGTTTCGCAAAGCTGTGTGTTTTGCCTGTATTACTGGCGTCCACTTCGTGATTTCATTTGTTATAGATTCGATTTGTATTTTGTTATTATTCCATTTCGATGTAATAGCGACTTTCCGGTTTCGAAATAACAACAAAATGACGGAAATAGAAAAATTGTGTTTTCTACTGCAGCTTATTTCAATTACTTTGGATTATGATGAGAAAAATTTCTACGTGACTTGATTCAGGAATTCAGAAATATCACAGAAGATGGTAGGAAAATAATATAATAACTGCACTAACAGAGAAAAGCCAACAAAAAATTCTCCAAAGAAAATGTCAACAGAAAATAAAATCAAAGAAAATATTTTATGATTAAAACTTAGAATTAATTCTATGTAAATGCCAGTAAAGGCCATCGATGTCAGTCTCTAAGAAATTCAAGCAAATGATCTCAGAATAATTTCTTTAAAAAAAAAAATACTATCAAAGTATAAATTTGCGTTGTCAATTATTTTACAAATTCGAAAAACTAAAAAAACGCCGAAAATTACTTTTTTATGTGACAACTTTACGTTTTACCGCGTACCTTTCCAAAAAAATTGAAATGGGTATTTTACCAAAATAAATTGACGTTGCATTCATCGAATTCTAACTCGTAGAGTAAAGATGCAAAGAAAAGGATGATGTTACGACAGTAAATGTATTCTTTACCTTATGATAAGTTACAAAAAAAAAAAACTAAAAAAATATTTATAAGGTAGACTGGGTGCGGTTGAAACGGTGGACGGTTGAAACAAAGTGAATATCTTGCCACCGTGCGTGATGCGGTTGAGTGGTGCAAGGGGAAAACGAATGGGCGAAAAGTCGAAACACGGATTTTTTGATTCTTCGCTCTTCGCGCACAATGGTTGTGACTCCATTGTGTTTTTTAACGGAAAAGTTCGTACATTTTTGCACTTTTTATGTTTTTGTTAAAACAAGAGTGTTATACTAGTAGTGTAATATACTAGAGTGTAATAATTTAACTTAAAAATATGTTATACTAGAGTGTAATAATTTAAGTTTGTAGAATATTGCTGTATAATTTGTTTTTATTCAAATTGATTATCATTCTTACCGTGAACCGTTTTATATCTGATTGGTGGTTGGGCACAGTTGAAACAGTTGAAAAAAATCGAGTTTATAATTAATGCTGTTGCATTTTGAGAAATATAATAGCACAAGTATATACATATAGTATAGTACACAAACACTACAGAAATAGAATCATCACAAACATATGATTATTATATAATTTCAGTTGTACTTAATATAAACCTTTAAAGGCTGTTTAAAGTACCAATCGTGGAAGACTTGCATATTAATAATAAAATATTTTTGATATTCAACTGTACCATTACGAGTCGTAAAGTTTTATTAGACGATGAATAAAACATGGTTATTTATTATACTTTGTATAATTTGCATGTGTTTCAATTGAAACCAGGCACTGTTTCAATCGACCCTGACATGGGGACGGTTGAAACAAATTACATTTCTTTGTTAAAATTTTATTTTACACATAACATACAAAACACTAATCTCAAGTAACATTGCCCATTAGTAGACGAATATATGGTCTTTTATTTAAATATATTTCCGTCATCGCTCGCTTAACTAATTCTGACGCAATGGCCGATAAGCATATAAATATTTCAACAGTACCCAGTCTAACCCATAAAGAGGTAAGTTAACTGTTAATGAACCAAAAGCAAAAAACAAACAATAAAAAAAAATAAAAATATTAGCGAAAGCAAAAACAGAAGAAGAATCAAACATAAAAGCAAAGGCAGAACCAAAACCAAAAGGAAATGCAATAATCACTTAAAAACAAGATAATAATAACAACAAAAATTACAGTAAAATAGAAATACAAGTAAAATAAAATATTGGCAAAATAAAAATAAAAATAAAAATTAATACATGAATAAAATATATAGGTAATTGAAATATATTATTAAATGAAATTCAATAAAAAAGTTAATTTTAAATAAAATAAAACCACAAAATAAATTAAAGTAAAAGTAAACATTTGAATAAAACAAAATAAAACAAACAATTAAAATAAAAAATAAATAAGTAATAGTACAAATAAAATTGAAATAAATGAAAATAACACAAAAACATTAACTAAAAATAAAAATGATAAATGATAAAATAAAAAAATCGAATTAAAAATAAAAAAATCGACTTAAAAATAAAAAAATACAAAAAAAAAAAATAAAAAAAAGGAAAATGTATATTTATATTAAAAAATAAGAAAAAAAATCAACAAAAAATACTAAACTTAAAATCTCTAAAAACAATTAAGAAAAAGGTAAAAATATAAACATAAATCATAATGAATAATAAAAATAAAGATAAATAAAAATATGAAAAGAATTTAAAAATAAAATAAAACACAATATAAATAAAACTACAATAATAATAATAATAAAACTATGAAGAAGAAGAAAAAGGAAAAGAAAACGAAAAGAAAAAGAAATAGAAGAAGAAAAGAAGAAGAAAAAAAAAGAAAAAGAAAAGGAAAAAGAAAAAGAAAAAGAAAAAGAAAAAGAAAAAGAAAAAGAAAAAGAAAAAGAAAAAGAAAAAGAAAAAGAAAAAGAAAATGAAAATAAAAAGAAAAAGAAAAAGAAAAAGAAAAAGAAAAAGAAAAATTAAAATTAAAATAAAAATAAAAATCAAAAATTAATAAAAATAAAAAAATAAAATTAAAATTTAAAATAAAAATAAAAATAAAAATAAAAAAAAATAAAAAATAAAATAAAAATAAAACATAAAATAAAAATAAAATTAAAAATTAAAATGAAATAAAACTATATATAAATATAACAATTGAAATTATATTAAGACTAAAAATACAAATTATATAAAAATAGACAAAAAGAAAAAGAAAAGGAAAAAGAAAAAGAAAAAGAAAGAGCAAAAGAAAAAGAAAAAGAATAAAAAAAGAAAAAGAAAAATAAAAATAAACATAAAAATTTATTAGAAAATTAAAAAGAAAAAGAAAAAGAAAAAGAAAAAGAAAAAGAAAAAGAAAAAGAAAAAGAAAAAGAAAAAGAAAAAGAAAAAGAAAAAGATAAAGAAAAAGAAAAAGAAAAAGAAACAGGAAAAGAAAAAGCAAAAGAAAAAGGTAAAGAAAAAGAAAAAGAAAAAGAAAAAAAAAAGCAAAAAAAAAAAAAGCTAAAAACAAATAAAAATAAAAAAACAGTAAAAATAAAAATAAAAATAAAAATATAAATAAAAATAATTAAAATTAAAATTAAAATAAATAAAAAAGTAAAATTTAAAACTTAAAATAAAAAAAAATAAAAAGCAAGAATAAAAATAAAACTAAAAATAAAACTAAAAATAAAAATAAAAACAAAAACAAAAACAAAAACAAAAATAAAATTAAAAATAAAAATGATTAAAAATATATATAAAAATAACAATTAAAATTATATTAAAACTAAAAAGAATAATTATATTAAAAATAATAAAATAAAAGTTGATATGAACATACAAATAGACAAAAAGAAAAATAAAAATAAAAATAAAAATAAAAATAAAAATAAAAATAAAAATAAAAATAAAAATAAAAATAGAAATGGAAATGGAAATGGAAATGGAAATGGAAATGGAAATGGAAATGGAAATGGAAATGGAAATGGAAATGGAAATGGAAATGAAAATGAAAATGGAAATGGAAATGGAAATGGAAATGGAAATGAAATGGAAATAAAAATGGAAATGGAAATGAAAATGGAAATAGAAATAGAAACAGAAATAGAAATAGAAATAGAAATAGAAATAGAAATAGAAATAGAAATAGAAATAGAAATAGAAAAATTATTAAAGAAAATAAAAGAAATAAATTTAAATTAATGCCAAAAATACGAAATAACAAATAAAAATAAAAATAATAGTAAAAATAATAATAGCCATAAAAAAATAAAAATAAAAAATTTTAATTCAAATAATTTTCTGTCCCTGCTGGGGTTCGAACCCGGGTCTCCAAGGTTCTTTGACATAGCGGCCACGCACTTTAACCAACTACGCCACGGACGCCACAATAAAAATATAAGTAAACATAAAAAGAAAAATAAAAATAAAAGTAATAAAAAACAAAACAAAAAATAAAAAATGAAAAGAAAATGGAAATGGGAATAAAAATTAAAAAAAAATTTAAACTAAAATTAAATTAGGACAAGGATTAGGGAAAAATTTATAAAAAAAGTGTGACGATAGGGATTTGGACAAAGATTAAGGAAAGGGTTTGAAAAACGACTTGAACAAGGATTTGAACTAGAATTTGCATACACACCAAGAATTAGGACAAAGTTTGTGACAAGATTGGGACTAGAAGTACTAAGAGGATTTGGGCAAGAATTCGCGCACACTCCAAAATTTAGGACAAAGATTGGGACCAGATTGGGAAAAAAGCTTAAAAATGATTATGCACACACTCCAAGACTTGGGACAAGTTATGTGACAAGGTTGTGACAGGATTAGGACAAGATTGGGATAAAATTCGGACAATAAGTGCAGCAATGGTTAGGGAAGGTATTCGAAGAACGATTAGGTCTAGAATTTGTACATGGACTTAAACAAGACTTTGGACAAGGAGTAGGGCAAATATTGGAATTCTTATGTATAATAAAAATAAGTACAGAAAAGAGGACCGTCTTGGAAAAAAGGGTATGGATGGGGATGGAAACAAGAAAAAAATTCCTTTTTTGAAGAACTCAATAAAGTTTTTAAATTGTCCTTGAATTAGAAATTCTGAATTTTATTTTGCAAACTGCTGTAATATTATGTCAAGCAACAATTTCAATGCATATTCTGATGACTATTACTTTTAAGCCTTTCGTAGGAAATTCTTCGGTTTTCTTAATATATAAATGTCCTGAACACAGTCACAATAAGTTGCTTTTATTCTCCAGACCATTTTCTAAAGGAAACTTTTTAAGCATCTAAGTCAATATCAAATCATTAACTTCAATGACCACAACTTCGTGCACGGTAAGTTTCAAGGACTCGCGTGCCACAAATTTTGATGCACTGCATTTTTTTTCTTAAAATTATTTAGTGACCGCCAACATGCAATAACAACATCAGGCAAAACACTTCAAGCATGCATCGATAAAGTCCATCGAGTGAATTCGCCTGCGGCATTCGCAACGATCTGCGTTCCATGGACCATGCCACAGAATTTTTTATTTCGTATCAATTTGTTTTTTTTTTTTATTTTATTTTTTTTTTTTTTTCTTCTTGATATTCTTTCTACAAAACCACTCTTGTCCATGAAGCGAATCTGCGTGAATGGGGCACAAAATCAGCTAAACGAGCACAAAACCAGCAAATGGCTCGCTTGTTGGCTGCCTGCCTGACATCAGGCACATGAATGCGTGCGACCAAACAACCCAAGGATGAACCAGCGACCGAAGGACCGTAGAACGGGTGCTCCGAACGCACTGACCTGGAAAATATGAAAACGTGATCGCAATATTATTTCGCAGCACATCGATTTGCTGTAATTTTTTTGTTTTTCTGCTGCTTGTTGTCGAATATCCTTGATTTTGCCAAGCATTTCGATTACGAATGCCAGAAGGCAGCCCCAGCAGTAGACACGGCAGCAACGCCGCCAGGATATTTACAACAAATGGCTGCGAGCTGACTGCAAATGGTGCAAAAGTGTCCTTCTGTTGACGCTTTTGTAGCGCACGGGAAGGATTACGAATGTTTAGCGCAAGGACGAGATTGTATTTTGGCTGATTTAGTTGGGTCGCATTGGTGCTGGCAGCAGTTAGGTATGGAACGTTAGGTAATGGTACATAGCGGAAGGAAACAACAGCGGAAGGTGCACAAGATGTGGAATTCAATTGCAAGGACATTAAAAACACATTAGAGCAGCAGGAATATTGAAAAATATACTAAAGCAGGATGTCCACAATGCTTGAAGCTCGAACGCAGGCAGGGATGCGCGCAATTTCACAAGGATATAGCGCATGGTTAGAGAAAGCTATGAAATATTAATGAGTTCATGAAATCCTGAACTGAAATGATTTGTTTGAATTATTAAAATGACATTTAAATAGAAATGTAGGACAAAGAAAATATATAAAAAATACAATAATATAAAATATGTGCTTGAAACAATATAAAGAATGCACTTAAATAAAAGGCTGGATAAACTCATAGAGTCGGACAGACAGGACACAATCTTAATTAAAATCAACGCAATAAATAAGCTCTCCTAAATGGGTTTAAAACAGCAAGAATGGCCATAAAGCAGCTGCATGCGAGGGCACTAACACAATTAAAACAAACACACACACACACACAGCCATTGCCAACTACCAACATACGCTGCATGCGGAGACCAGCAAGCATATTGCTTGGCCACTTAAAGTATTTATTTACATCGAGAGGTTTACTGCCCAAAATCTAAAACAAAATCAAACTGAAACTCAAAATCAAAATCAAAATCAAAATCAAATTCAAAATCAAAATCAAAATCAAAATCAAAATCAAAATCAAAAACAAAATCAACAATATCAAAATCAAAATCAAAATCAAAATCAAAATCAAAATCAAAATCAAAATCAAAATCAAAATCAAAATCAAAATCAAAATCAAAATCAAAATCAAAATCAAAATCGAAATCAAAATCACAATCAAAATCAAAATCAAAATCAAAATCTCAACATCAAAATCAAAATCAAAATTAAAATCAAAATCAAAATCAAAATCAAAATCAAAATCAAAATAAAAACCAAAATTAAAATTAAAATCAAAATCAAACTCAAACTCAAACTCAAACTCAAACTCAAACTCAAATTCAAACTCAAACTCAATTTCAAACTCAAACTCAAACTCAAACTCAAACTCAAACTCAATCTCAAACTAAAACTCAAACTTTAACTCTAACTCAATCTCAAACTCAAACTCAAACTCAAACTCAAACTCAAACTCAAACTCGAAATCAAAACCAAAATCAAAATAAAATCAAAATCAATCTCAAACTCAAACTCAAACTCAAACTCAAACTCAAACTTAAACTCAAACTCAAACTCGAAATCAAAATCAAAATCGAAATCAAAATCAAAATCAAAATCAAAATCAAAATCAAAATCAAAATCAAAATCAAAATCAAAATCAAAATCAAAATCAAAATCAAAATCAAAATCAAAATCAAAATCAAAATCAAAATCAAAATCAAAATCAAAATCAAAATCAAAATCAAAATCAAAATAAAATCAAAATCAAAATCAAAATCAAAATCAAAATCAAAATAAAATCAAAATCAATCTCAAACTCAAACTCAAACTCAAACTCAAACTCAAACTCAAACTCAAACTCAAACTCGAAATCAAAAACAAAATCAAAATCAAAATCAAATTAAAAATCAAAATCAAAATCAAAATCAAAATCAAAATCAAAATCAAAATCAAAATCAAAATCAAACTCAAACTCAAACTCAAATTCAAACTCAAACTCAATTTGAAACTCGAACTCAAACTCAAACTCAATCTCAATCTCAAACTCAAACTTTAACTCTAACTCAATCTCAAACTCAAACTCAAACTCAAACTCGAAATCAAAATCAAAATCAAAATCAAAATCAAAATCAAAATCAAAATCAAAATCAAAATCAAAATCAAAATCAAAATCAAAATCAAAATCAAAATCAAAATCAAAATCAAAATCAAAATAAAATCAAAATCAAAATCAAAATCAAAATCAAAATAAAATCAAAATCAATCTCAAACTCAAACTCAAACTCAAACTCAAACTCAAACTCAAACTCGAAATCAAAATCAAAATCAAAATCAAAATCAAAATCAAAATCAAATTTAAAATCAAAATCAAAATCAAAATCAAAATCAAAATCACAATCAAAATCAAAATCAAAATCAAAATCAAACTCAAACTCAAACTCAAACTCAAACTCAAACTCAAACTCAAACTCGAAATCAAAATCAAAATTAAAATCAAAATCAAAATCAAAATCAAAATCAAAATCAAAATCAAACTCAAACTGAAACTCAAACTCAAACTCGAAATCAAAATCAAACTCAAACTCAAACTCACAATCAAAATCAAAATTTATTTGAAAATAAGCTAATTTTTCGAAAACACTCAGCCATTATAGCCGTTTAAAAATTGCTTAAAAAGTTATAAAGGCCAACATTATCATTTCAACTTTTATGACTTTTATTGTCCTGATAAATAATCTTGCCCCAAATATTTCATTTCCCACGAAATATATTTGATTTATCTCCGTTATTTCGTATGATTTATGTTATTTATATTAAATGTTGCGTATACGCCACGAGCAATAAAAACATGCAATAAAAACATTGAGTTTTCTTTAATATATAAATAAAATTTATCTACAACAACAACAACAACAATAACAAAAACATTCGCTTTAAATGTGCACCATATATTTGACGTACAACAATTTCAAGTGTCAGTCAATAAAATCTGCAAAACTCGTAAATTGTGTGCACAAAAATCACAATTCACAAAACAACAAAGCAAGCCAACAACAAACATGCACAGAATGGATGCAAGCAGAGTATTTGCAGGACTGGCTGTTGTTGTTGTTGTTGTTGTGTGTGGCAAATACAAACTTTTGCTACGTGATACGTCACCGATATGCAGATGTGTTAGTATTGGTGTGTGATATAAAGAAAAAATACAGCTGCATAAATAAACATTTGTCAGCATGACCTGCTGGAACCAAACACACAACAATCACATAACGTATGCTAGCTGGCTGAACTAACAACAACAACAACTACAACAACAACAACAGCAACATCAGCAACATCATCTCTACAAACTTGAACTATACACAAAATGGCAAAATATTTAAAAAGAAATAGTTATATAAGGGAATATTTTCGAAAAAGAGCCGGCCATATGCTGTCATATTTTCATATATTTTTTGACACGAAAGCAACAAATCAAATCATGTTCAGGATATTTAGAAAGCAATTTTTTTTCCCCCTTTTTGGCATTATCACTGCTTAGCCAATATTTGCAACCACTATTCAAAGCTTTTTGTGCGCATTTTATTTGATATATTTGCACATAGCAGTTAGAATTATTTATAGTATGTGGCCTAAACATTTTTGAACAAATGTCAATTCAATTTAGTCAAAAATTTATAGCCAGCAACTAAATTTAGTTTATTTTGAAATATCCATATTAATTGAATACTGAAATCCATGACGAGCATGCACGCAGTACTTTAAATATTTAATGTAATCAATTACTTGATTTTATTTGCATATTTGATGTGCGGCAGTTGTGTGTCTGTGTGTATTTTGACAGCTCCCACTAAATCAAAATGTTGCTTTCAAATTGTACTCAATTTAAACTGAAATATATTGAAATGCAAGCTGCTATTAAATTTGACCTGATTTGGAAATTTGGACATGTTTTTCTTATTGCTTCATAAATATATATGTGCTTGTTGATTTATTGAAAAAGTTTTAATTATTGTTGGTTCTATGTACAATGTACAATGCGTGTGCAGTATTTGTATTTAAAATAAATTAATTATTACGTATACGTCATGTTGAATCAATGATTAAGGTGCAATAATTCCAAGGCATTATTGCGTATTGTTATTGAAATGCCTCTTATCAATTGTAACATAAGAAATGCGTGAAATATGTGCTCATTACATGTTCATCAAATTGTCATAAGAAATGTTCTAAAGTCTTAAAAGCTCTTTATGCTCATAGAAAGATAATAATGCTTAAATGCTATGAAAACTTAAAGGATCTATTTGACTCCACTGCAAAGCTACATTGTTATGAAAAACAATGAATAACTTTTGAAAATAATAAAAATGCTTTTAAAAAGAACTTGGCCTTTAAGTTAATTTAAATTAAAATAAAAAAAGTAAAAAAAGGCAATCTAAGCAAATAATATTCATAAATTTTTCTAAATGAGCATTTGCTCATTTATAACCCTTTCAGCACCCACTTACAGATTTGTGCGGGTAAATTTCTGCTATGTTCACGCGCTTGACTTTCACATGTATGATTAATTTCTTCCTACACTTCAGTTATTTTACTGTTCTACGAACTATACTCTATTGTTGTGTGCAATTGTTTTTGATTTCTTTTTCATTTACGAGTGTATATTTACCTCAAAAAGACGTCATGTCGGAGCAGCAGCCACGTGCTTATCGTAAGTTAGTTTTTGTGAATAAAAAAAAATGGAAAATAATAAAAAAAAGGTGAATTTAAAAGGAGATAAAAATTTGAAATGTGTATTTGAAATATTTGCAAAGTTAAATTTTAAAGATCACCGAAATATCTGATTGCAAATGTGGAGTAATACATTTGTATGAATTGGTATTTAAAGCAGTCATTTCATGCAAAATTTTAGGCCAAATTTTTCGTTTGAACAACGACGATGCTGTCGACAACATTTTAAGAATTCTTGCGGAAGAATCATATGTTGGTTTTTCAGATGCAGATAATTCCACGGAGGAGGAGCCTCTTTCATAGCGGAAATCGACAATAACACATAATGAAGATGATGAAGAAGAAATGTACCAGGGAGATCTGCAAACTGAATGTACGCATTGTAAGGAACCTCCGCTGGTTCTTTTGTTTTGCTGGAGTAAGCTCAGTGGGTCTCCAAGGTTCTTACAAGAAATTACACACTGTTGTTTTCTTTAAAAAATGTTCTTTTATTAAAATTTTGCCTTTATCTTTAATACAATTTGAGGTATCTGAATTTATATATTTATGTATTTTTGACTTTGGCCTTCTTTCTCCGGGTCTGTCACTTCTGCGTCTCGACTTAACAGGCGGGCCTACAAGGCGCAGCACTGTTACTCGATGAAAAAAATGTGAACACGCGGGCTTACAAGCCACGGACAATGTTCTGGTTTGAGCAGGCGGGCATACAAGCCACGGACGCTGCAAGAAAAAAGTGTGAAGACAGGTGGGCCTACAAGCCACCGACCCTGTCTACTGCTACTGCAGGGGGGGCTACAAGCCACCGACGCTGCTTGTTGTTGTTTGATTGCAGGTGGGCCTACAAGCCACCGACTCTGCTCTTGCCGTTGGATAAACAAGTGGGCCTACAAGTCACCGAAATGTTTACCAATTATCTTTGCAGGTGGGCCTACAAGCCAACGACCGTGCTTTTTAACAAAAAAAATATCTCACTTCTCAAAATTCTCACCTCCCATGCCTTTGCAACTTTACACTGTTGCTTTTCTTCGGTCGGCGTATTTTCTTTAAATACTTTTCGGTCCAACTTCTGCACTGCTTCGCTGTCTTATTATATACTTTGATAACTTGGATTTCACTTTTTCACTCTGCGCACTTTAAATGTACAATACATTCTGTCTTCTGTTTTCGATTGTGGCCTATTTATATCGTCGTCCTCTTGTTGTTTGTAACAAACAAGTTACTGCAATCGAAAGTTCTGGGCTTATTTTTCCCGCAACCAAAGTCCCGTACGGTACAGCCTTGTTGTTATCTTCCATCAGAACTTTTACACATTTTGCCCAGCAATTTGCCTTCTGTTGCTTCCTTATGTGATCCGCTACTCGACTCTGCGCAAGATCACGCCAGCTTTGCGCATATGTTTGCGCCGTTTTGCAAGTCTCCAACTTTTTTTATATGCCTTCCCTTTCTTTCTCTTTGTTTCTAATAGAAAAGTGTATGGGTGTTAATTTTTTGTATTCATGTGTTTTATTTATTTATTATATTCAGTGTTTGTGTGACGGTGTGTAAATATAAAAATGAAACTAAATAATCAACACTGGTGGTGTTCACCAAGTGTCTTCTGGAACCTCGGCTGTTGTGCGACTAAAAATCGCCTGCGATTTTTTTTATCTTCACAACATGTAAAGGGTGGTTACATTTTAAGGGCCGATGTTGATTTTGAATAAAACACAAATTATTTAGAAAATTATTGTTG
Organism: Pherbina coryleti; assembly: GCA_943735915.1. NCBI lineage: Eukaryota > Metazoa > Arthropoda > Insecta > Diptera > Sciomyzidae > Pherbina > Pherbina coryleti. The sequence goes on from OX030952.1 coordinate 21,655,873, forward strand.
TGTTTTTTTTTATTGTGATAATATTGGTATGGTGCAATTATGTATGGAACAAAATATCGGCCAAATAGTCGCCGCGACCTCGGCGGCACACCTCAATCCGATGGTCCAAATTTTCGATGAAGCTGAGGCATGAGTGAGGTTCTATGACGTTAATGTGCCGAATTATCTCATCCTTTAGCTCTTGAATTGTTGCTGGCTTATCGACGTACATCTTTTTTTTTCAAATAACCCCAAAGAAAGAAGTCCAATGGTATCAAATCACATGATCTTGGCGGCCAATTGACATCGCCACCACGTGAGATAACACGACCATTGAATTTGTCGCGCAAAAGAGACATTGTTTCGTTAGCTGTGTGGCAAGTGGCACCATCCTGTTGAAACCACATATTGTCCACAGCCATATCTTCCAATTCGGGCCATAAAAAGTTTGTTATCGGTAGTCGGCCTCGGTAGTCGAGTTGGTAGCGTGCTCGACTGCCACCCCAGAGGTCCCGGGGTCGATTCCCGGCCAGGCCATGGTCCTTCGCTTTAAACCTTTTTAAATTTTCTATCCTCATTTCTAATCAACTGAAATTAAAAAAAATTCATCAATATTTACGACATGAAGTTGTCCCAAGTTAAAGGGTGTCCCAACAAGAACGCAATTTTTAAATGTGGCAACACTGGAAGTGTCATTGTTTGACATTTGAACAATTGTTACTGTTTGCTAGTAGAAGGTACGAGGTTAGTAAAAATGGAGCGCTACACGAATGAACAACGCATTCTCATTGTGAAATTGTTTTTCCAAAATGGTGAAAGTTTTGCGGCTACAGTTCGCAAATTGCGATCAATTTGGGGTCACAATAATGCTCCAAAAGAGTCAACTGTGAAGAGATTAATGGATAAATTTACCGAAGCTGGGTCTGTTAGTGATGTAAAGACAACAACGCACCTTCGACCAGGTCGATCGACCGAAAATGTCGCAGCTGTACGTGATGATGTCGCTCAAACTCCATCCACCTCAATTCGACACCGAGCTCAACAAATTGGTGTCTCCAAATCCACTATGCAGCGAATTTTTGGCGAAAGATTTGCATCTTCATGCTTACAAAGTTCAATTGACTCAGGAACTGAAGCCAGCTGACCATGGACAGCGAAGGGAGTTCGCTAATTGGGTATTGGAGAGACAACATGAAAATGCTGATTTTGCCGCTAAAATCATCTTCAGTGACGAGGCCCATTTCCATCTTGATGGCTTCGTCAATAGGCAGAATTGTCGCATTTGGGGTGAGGAAAATCCTCGAGTGATTCACGAGAAGCAAATGCATCCTCAACGTGTCACTGTGTGGTGTGGTTTTTGGGCTGGAGGAATCATTGGACCTTTTTTTTATGAAAATGAGGCAGGTCAAGCGCAAACAGTCAATGGTGTTTGGTATCGTGAAATGATAACCAGTTTTTTCTTGCCTAGAATTGAAGAAATGAATGTGGAGGGCATGTGGTTCCAACAAGACGGCGCCACATGTCATACAGCCAGAGAAACAATTCATTTAAAAATTGCGTTCTTGTTGGGACACCCTTTAGTAGAGAAGTTTGTGGATGAGATTGCCTTATAACTTGAATTGACTGAGGTAAAGGCATAACACTTGCCTCTGATTCAAATTCACATGTTAATTTGGCTTTCCACCACGCTTAGGACATCCTACACATATTTCACTTGATTGCCCTTTCCTTCTCACTAATCTATCACACCATTTCGAACCATGGCAGACTTGACTGAATAGGTATTCCACCTGAAATCCTTGGGTCAAAGCTAAAAAAAAAAAAACAGTCACTCTTTGTGGGTGCATTGGTTTTTCGACAATCACTCTTAGATTATCATTCGCCCAAATGCGGTAATTATGCTTATTGGCGAATCCTTACTTACTTACTTATCTGGCGCTTACAACCGAAGGTCGGTTTTGGCCTCGTATAAGAAATTGCGCCAGCCATTTCTATTTTGCGCTTGCTGGCGCCAGTTGGAAACACCAAGTGTAGTCAGGTTATCCAACACCTGATCCTTCCAACGAAGATGTGGGCGTCCTCTTCTGCGTTGACCACCACCGGGCACCGAATCGAATATTTTTTTCGCTGGAGCGTCGTTTTCCATTCGCTCAACATGACCTAGCCAGCGGAGCCGCTCGATTTTAATACGCTTAACTATGTCGATGTCAGCGTACAGCTCATACAGGTCGTGGTTCCATCGAATTCGGTACTCGCCATTGACGCAGATTGGACCGAAGATCTTACGAAGGATCTTTCTCTCGAAGGCTCCCAAAGTCTTTTCATCAGAACTGCTCAACGTCCAGGTTTGTGCTGCATATAATAGGACGGGCATGATTAGTGACTTATAGAGCGTGAGTTTTGTTCGTCGAGAGAGGGCTCTGCTTCTCAATTGCCTACTCAGCCCAAAGTAACACCTGTTGGCAAGAGTTATCCTTCGCTTTATCTCAATACTGACATCGTTGAAAGAGTTTACGCTGGATCCCAGGTAGACGAAGTCCTTAACAACCTCGAAGGAGATGTTGTCAACATTGACGTGGTTTCCAAGACGCTGGGACTGTTTATTTGTTGACACTAGGTATTTCGTCTTATCTGCGTTCACTACAAGACCCATTCGACTCGACTCTTTCGCTAACCTGGAGAATGCTGCACTGACTTCGCGCGTATTATGGCCAATGATATCGATATCATCAGCATACGCCAGCAGCATAATACTTTTGTAGAATATCGTGCCATTGCGTCTCAAATCAGCAGCTCGGATGATCTTCTCCATCATTAGGTTGAAAAAGTCGCACGATAAGGAATCACCTTGTCTGAAACCTCGTTTGGTATCGAATGGAGGAGTGAGATCCTTCCCGATTTTAACTGATGAGATTTGTAGGAATACCAATATGGTGGAGTGATGGATGATTCCTTATTGGACTGTCGTAGGCGGCTTTGTAATCGACAAAAATATGGTGTGTGTCGATTTGTTTTTTTAGAATCTTCTCCAAGATCTGTCGGAGCGTAAATATCTGGTCTATGATTGATTTTTCAGGTCTGAAGCCACAATGATAAGGTCCAATCAGCTGGTTTACGCTAGGCTTCAGTCTTTCACATAATACGCTCGACAGGACCTTATATGCGATATTAAGAATGCTTATTGGCGCAAATTGTGGGATCGTCTTTCTTGTGGATTGGGCAAAGCACACTGAGATTCCGATAGCTTGGAATGCATTCTTCCAACCATGTTCTACATAGGAGCTCCTGAATACATTTAAATAGAGCTTCGCCTCCACTCTTGAAGAGCTCAGCAGGTAAGCCATCGGCTCCTGCGGCTTTGTTGTTTTTAAGCCGAGCTATAGCTTTCAAGACTTCAGTATGGTCGGGCAGCGGGACTTCAACGCTGTCGTCCAAAATTGGGGATTCCGGAATATCATCTCTATTGGCGGGATTGTTGTCGTCGTCGCCATTCAGAAGCCTAGAGAAGTGTTCCCTCCACATCATCAGTGTACTCTGGATATCTGTCAATAGATTCCCATTTTCATCCTTGCAGGAAGAGGCCCCGGTCTTGAAACCATCGGCCAGGCGTCTTATTTTTTCGAAAAATTTTCGGACCTCATTCCTGTCACCATGCATCTCAATTTTCTCGCACTCACGCATTTCCGCTTCCCTTTTCTTTCGCCTGAAAATGCGTCTCTTCTCCCTCCTCTTCTCTTTGTATCGCTCCTTAGCAGCACGCGTTACAACCGACTGCAGGATGGCTTTGTAGGCGGCGTCTTTTTCTGCAGTGGCGTCGCGACACTCTTGGTCGTGCCACTGGTTTCGGCGAGGGCGGTGATAGCCAATCACCTCTTCGGCAGCCGTACGCATAGAGTGGGAAATATGATTCCACTGCGCGCATATATCGTCGATCGGAGGAGTGCTTTCTTGAAGCAGGAGTGAGAGTCGAGTAGCGAAGTCTTCGGCTGTTTGCTTTGATTGCAGCTTTTCGACGTCTAGCTTTCTCTGTGCTGGATTGCGCGCATTCTTGGTTGCGCACAGACGTGTACGGATCTTGGCTGCGACAAGATAATGATCCGAGTCTATATTGGCACCACGGATCGTGCGTACATCTAAAACACTGGAAGAGTGCCTTCCGTCAATCAAAACGTGATCAATTTGGTTGCGCGTCTTTTGATCAGGAGACAGCCAAGTTGCTTTATGAATATTGAGATGCTTGAATCTAGTGCTACTAACGACCATGTTTCGCGCTGCGGCAAAGTCAATCAGCCTCATTCCGTTATCGGAGGTATTGTCGTGGAGGCTGAACTTTCGGACTGTTGGACCAAATATATTTTCTTTTCCCACCTTGGCGTTGAAGTCACCAAGCACGATTTTTATGTCGTGGCGGGGGCTGCGCTCATAGGCATCTTCAAGGCGCTCGTAGAAGCTGTATTTGGTCTCATCGTCTTTGTCTTCTGTCGGAGCGTGCGCACAAATCAGGCTTACGTTGAAAAATCTTGCCTTGACACGGATTATGGCAAGTCGTTCGTTCACAAGTGTGAATCGCAGAACATGATGTCGTAGTCTCTTGCCAACCACAAATCCGCATCCAAATTCGTGCTTCTCCGCATGGCCGCTATAGTAGATATCACAGGATGCTTGCCGTGAGCAACCCTGTCCCTTCCATCGCATTTCTTGGATTGCAGTGATATCAGCCTTGTATCTTTCTAAGATATCTATCAGTTGGATAGAGGCACCATCCCAATTAAGGGTTCGGCCGTTCCAGGTGCATATCCGTAAATCATTGTCAGTAAATCATTTTTATCTTATTTCTTTGTCGTTTCATTGAAATTTGTTTTTACGTGGTGGGCATCAAACCCAACGCACAACCCTTTAAAGGCAGGGGGAGCCCGCCGCTCAGATTAGCCGTCAAACTAACGGTTGCCAGTTTGCCGTTTCTAGAGGACACCACGCAGAGGTTTGAGTCGACTTGAGACGAGTTCGACATGGATAATGCTGGCCTCACCAGGTTGAGGCAGTCAGACACGTTGCCATGTGAAGATCGCCCCCTTGACCCTCACGCGTTGCCTTGTGAGGATCGTCCTCCCTATTGGCGAATCCACTGAGGTGAAAATGTGCCTCATCACTGAAGATGATTTTCTTCGAAAGTTGATCATCCACTGTTGCCATTTCTTGCCACCATTCTGACCACTGACAACGCTTGAAATGGTCAAGAGGCTTTAGTTCTTAAGTTGCAACTTGTAAGCGAGTAAATCCAAGTATTTATGCATAATGTTCATCAACGACGAGCGTGAGAGGTGCAATTGTTGGGTACGACGACGAGTGTAGGTGGATGGCTCTTTAGCCACACTATTGCCCACAGCAGCAATATTTTCTGCTGTACGAGCATGCACTTGTGTTTTTATATCTCCTACAGACCCGAGTTGCTCAAAGTTTTTTACGATTTTTCCGATTGTACGCACATTTGGACAATTAAATTGACCGAAAAAAATCACGAAGTGCACGATATGCGTTTTGATTTGAAAGACGACCATTTTCATAATAAGCCTGAATAACTTTAATGCGTTGCTCGATTGTGTATCTTTTCATGGTTCAAATTGAGTTAATCTTAAATTGAGAAATCTCAAATGGAATGCAGAAAAAAACTTGACGTTTAGGTTTGGTTCACATTCAACATCGGCCCTTAAAATTTACCCACTCTTTGTTTGTTATACTTTTTGAAGAAGTTATATATCAAAAAAAAAATTTTTTTTTTAATAAAAAAAACAAGATTTTTAACAGTGTAATTTCTAGGAACAGATAAATAAATTTGATTAGAAAAAACATACTGACTGTTTTCAAAACATGTCCTTTAGTGATTTTAAGTGGTTCGAAAAAATTTGGATTTTCGGCAAAAAATTTCGACTGGGCACTTTAGTTGGTTAAGTAAGTAAGTAAATAAGTAAATATAACTTTTTATGCTTCGCTTTAGTACATTTTCAAATATATATTGTGTTTTTTGCAAGAGCAAGTTCACTTGTTTGGAGCTTAGGAATAAATTTACAATTTTACATGAATTTCTGTTATTTTTATTGCAATTTTTAATTAAAATCCATTATAAGCAAGTAACCATTGGATGAATTGTTATCCATGGCGTCATGCATTCGAGTTGGAAGACTTATGGTGACTGATGATGACGTCTGTGAATTGATTTGTAATAGCAAAGGTGACGTGACGTGTAGGTGACAACAGCGTCGATGACATTGCTGTCGAAATAAACGATTTAAATAGGGAGGAGTGGAAAGGGATGGGGCATAATTCTCAAAGGGTTACTCAAACTGTTATAGTTCGCTGTAACGTTCTGACCATCATAATTTTTAAAGATATACAGAACCAATGATGCTACCAATAATGATACCGACCCATAAAGCGCTCCCAACTTTAAGTTTTTCTGGATAAAATGGTGGGTCGAGAGAGGCTTGTGGATTAACTATCATTGCTCCAAAGATGGCAATTCTGTTTATTCAACTAAATAGCTCAGATGGATGCCTATAAACACCATAAAATGCCCGTAATGCACGATATTCAAAATGAATTTCACCAATTTACAGACGTTGCTCCAGCGTGAGATTATTCAGGATGAATTTTCAAAACAAAACTAATCGCAAAACAAGCGATCAATGTCAAGTCGACTGTCAAAGAAAACAGTGTTATCAATTTATAGCTCAACGCCTCTAAAAAACACCCTTTTTAACAATATAATTTGTTCTATTTAGTTCAATTCTTACGTCATGGTCTTGATCCTTCACCAAAAATTGTTACAAAGCCAGCTTATTAAGCAGGCTTACATTGTTTACAGCATTTTTATTTCGCAGAATTTTAAAGTAATTTCATTATATTAAATAAATTTTTAAAAAAAAAAACGAATTTTTCACTCATTATCCATTTTTATAACAAAAACAATTAATTTTAAAGATTAAAACGTTTGCATTAAAATTAACTCGTTTCTGTGTATGAGTGTGTATGTATTTTTAATGCCCCTACGACCAAAAGCGTATTATTTTAATCTACACAATTCAATCGATAATGATGCCATTTTACATTAAAATTTCTTCGTTTTTTTTTTTATTAATTTTTGCTTTTTCCAATACATAAAGCTTTATGGCAACACTGTGTGTGTGCGTGCCACTGCCACAATGAGTTAAAACTTAACGTTTATGTTGACATTAACGTAACAACATTTACCGCTTTGTGCACTTTGCTATAAAACGATTTTCATTTAATATTTATGTGCTTTCAGTGGAAACTTATTAAGGCTCGCTTTTATTTAATCTGGCAACAACATGGGCGAAAAATTAAAAATAACACAACTTGCAAAATTGACTTTTCTTTTGACGGTTTTAAGCTTGTAAAATTACGCATAAATGACATTTCAACAAAAATAAGTGTTGAGATTGCCAGGCAGAGATTTTTATAAAAAAGTAATTTAAATTCCAAAAATTCAAGGAGTAAATATTTTGAACTGAATACAGAGTTATTTACAGAAAAACAAACATTTTTTGCTGTCACTTTTAAAAATAAGGAACTTTTAAATCTTTCTAGTGAGAAAAACTTTGATTACATCATAATATTAACGTAAAATCATTACGTCTTACCGCGCTGGTAAGACTAATGATAGTAGTCCAAAATAGTTGCAAGGACATTTTTCCAAACAGGCGTTGCATTGAATTGCATAGGCGCTAGGAGAAAAATCATAACGTCTAAAAAACAAAAAAGGTATGACTTTTGAGGCCGTGGAGGGAGCCGCGTATAGGTCAAAACTGCAACAATCATAAAAATCAATATAAACAAAATGAAAATAAAATAAGAAAAAAATAAAAATTAAAAATCAAAAATTAAAAATTAAAAATTTCAAAATTAAAAATTAAAAATTAAAAATTAAAAATTAAAAATTAAAAATTAAAAATTAAAAATTAAAAATTAAAAATTAAAAATTAAAAATTAAAAATTAAAAATTAAGAATTAAAAATTAAAAATTAAAAATTAAAAATTAAAAATTAAAAATTAAAAATTAAAAATTAAAAATTAAAAATTCAAAATTCAAAATTCAAAATTCAAAATTCAAAATTCAAAATTCAAAATTCAAAATTCAAAATTCAAAATTCAAAATTAAAAATTAAAAATTAAAAATTAAAAATTAAAAATTTAAAATTTAAAATTTAAAATTACAAATTAAAAATTATATACAAAATACAAAAAAAAAACACAAAATACAAAATACAAAATACAAAATACCAAATACAAAATACAAAATACAAAATACAAAATACAAAATACAAAATAAAAAATAAAAAATACAAAATACAAAATACAAAATACAAAATACAAAATACAAAATACAAAATACAAAATACAAAATACAAAATACAAAATAAAAAATACAAAATACAAAATACAAACTACAAAATACAAAATACAAAATACAAAATACAAAATACAAAATACAAAACACAAAACACAAAATACAAAATCTAAAATACAAAATACAAAATCTAAAATACAAAATACAAAATCTAAAATACAAAATACAAAATACAATATACAATATACAAAATACAAAATACAAAATACAAAATACAAAATACAAAATACAAAATACAAAATACAAAATACAAAATACAAAATACAAAATACAAAATACAAAATACAAAATACAAAATACAAAATACAAAACACAAAATACAAAAGAACAAAATACAAACACAAAATAACAGAGTTTTGGGCTTAAGGTACAAGAATGTATTGAAGGTTTTTCTTCTAAATTCCTTCTCACTTGCAAATAGTTTAAGACTTAAACTTATCGTGTTTGTACTTGAAATGGTAAGGAGCAATTCTTGCTCAACATTTTTTTTTTTTTTTTTTTTCTTAAAATGCTCTCCTAGACTTCCTTGCCCTAGACTTTTTAGCAAAATTTCAACTATTGGTGATCTAATGGTGCTCAAATATATTCATTTACTGTGCATTGTAGGAATTATTGCTGTAAGTACGACAATCTTATTAATTTCCATCAGTAGGATTCTTATTCATAACTACTTCAAGATAAATACTCTTCTTGTGCGCACTTGGTATTGTAAAGGACAATTCTTGCGCACTAAGCATTAAAATGAATTGAATAATTATAAATTAATGTATTCCCTAGTATTCTACCTCACAGGCAAATATTTAAAGGCTTAAACTTCCCTGGTAAGCTCTTTGTGAAATAAGGAACAATTCTTGCACCTTAACTTTTTTTTGATTAAATATCCTCCCATGAGTTTTTTCCACAAATTTTAAAAACGTGTTAGCTTTATTTTACCTACTTCAAATTTTAAGACGATCTTATGATGCTCAAATATCTTGATTTATTGTGCATTACCAGAGTTTTTACACAAGGTGCAATAATGTTCTTAAATATTTTATTGAAAATTCTGCCTCACATGCAAATAGTTTAGGGCAAAAACTTTTCTAAACCTATCAAAACGGCTTAAATGAGCTACCTCATCATCTATCTAAACTAGTTGGCCACCTTAACCCTATTGTGGCTAGCAGTGACATCTATGCTCATGTAGCTTAAACAAGCACACTGGATGTTGCGTAGAAAAAACAAATTTTAATAAATGTAGGAATAAGTTTTAATTGTTAAATTCAAGTTTATAATTTAAATTCAAAATGTTAAAAAAAAGGACTATTCTTGAATGTATTTAAGATGGACTGACTTCGACCGGCGACGACTGATGGCTTAACTAATGACTGTACACGGCGTTTAATTGGCGACTGAAAATAAACAACTGTAATCGCGGAGCAACTTTACGACAACAACTTTACTCACCGACTGCTAAATAACGACTCAAGCTATCGACATGGCGTAAGCTGCTCCCATTTCTGTGCTCAACTTCGTAGCTATAATCTTGCAAACGCATGATCAATTGCGTGGCTGCTCTTGGTATATCAGCTTTGTTTAAAGTGTACTTGAATGCCGCACAGTCGGTCACTAATTTGAAACGAATGCCTAGTAAGTAGTGTCTGAACTTTTCAGTAGCTAAATAGGCTGCTTTCACCTCCAGCAAGTAGCTATGCTCTCTCGCTTCACAGTCCGACGTTTTCTTACTCCAAAATGCTACTGGGTGTAGCTTGCCTTCAAACTGTTGTACGAGTGCTGCACCGAATCCATCTTTAGATGCATCAGTATGCAATTCTGTTGGTGCATTCCAATTGAAAATGTGCAGTACCGGTTCTTGCGTAAGTATACTTTTAAGTTGCGCGACTGCGTTAAGTTGTTCGATTTCCATCACAAAAAGAGTGTTCTTTTTTAGCAAATTTGTGAGTGGGCGAGCAATTTGCGCGTATCCCTTAACAAATTTTCTAAAATAGCCAGTCAGCCCCAGGAATGACTGCACTGCTTTAACATCTTTTGGCACTGGAAATTTCGTTATCGCTTTTGTCTTATCTTTGCCGGGCCACACCTTACCATCTTCGACACGATGACCCAAAAATTCGATTTTTGACTGAAGGAAACTGCATTTTTTCCATTTAATTTTAAGTCCCCACGCTGCAGCGGTTATCAAAACTTTTTGCATCCTCTCCAGACACATTTCAGCGGTTTGTGCATAAACGACAATGTCATCGATATATAATTCCATAATTTGTTCGTTTATAAGTTCTTGAAAGATATGGTTGATGTAGCGAATAAACACGGCTGGCGAGTTGCAGAACCCGAACGGTGCGTGATTAAACTCAAATAGACCCTCCTTGGTTATAAACGCGGTGTATTTTTTGCTTGTATGCTCGATTGGCACATGAAAAAATCCATTTTCCAAGTCCATTACTGTGAAAAATTTCGCGTTCTGCAGCTTTGCTAGCACATCTTCGACGATAGGCATTGGAAATCTGTCCTTTAGCACCATAGAGTTCAGCTTTCTAAAATCCACGCAAACACGATAGGATCCATCTTTTTTTTTAACGACGACAACTCTGCTAGCAAAGTCAGAAATTGATTTTTGGATAATGCCTTGCTTCAACCATTCATTTATTTGTGTTTTGACTGCTGTTTGTTCGATCGGAGGCAATCTGCTCGGGGATTGATGAAAAGGTTTTAAATTGCTGTCTGGTGTAATTTTCATAACGACATGGCTATCTTTGTTAGCCATTGTTGGATTATATTCGTCGACTAGTTTTTGAACGTGACTTTTAAATTGAGGTGGCGCATCTATTTCGTTTTGAGTTTCGGTTATGTTATAAACATTGTAATCTGTTAGCACTTCAGACTCGTAACATGGTTTTATGCTAGTAAAAACATAGCCATCTTCTCCCGACGCATAGTAAAATTTTCGCACAAAATCATAACCTAAAATCATTTTATATTTCGCACAACCGTCGGGCACAACCACAATGTTTTGATTAATTTTCAAGTTGTCAACTTCTATTATTCCCGTGAATTGTCCAAGTGGAGCTGTTTTTGAATTGCCAAAACCTAAGAGCGATTTATTGTTATTATACAAATTAACGTTTTTGATCAAGTCAAATTCACTTTTTGCCATAATTGTTACGTCAGAGCCAGTGTCTATTAAGCAATTGATTATAATGTTATTCACCTGAATTCTCTTAATGCGATCTTCTTGTACAACGACATTAACGCTTGCACTTTGGGAATTTAAAGCACTAACACAATTTTTTGCGATATGTCCGAGTTGGTTGCACTTAAAGCACTTGGGCGCTGTTTTACAGTCTTTACGTTTGTGTTCCGTCGAACCGCAATTAAAACAGTGTTCTTTTTTTTCTTCATAATATGGATTTTTTGTTGCTTTAACAAATTTTTCTTTTGATCTTTCGATTTTATTTAATGATTCGCAAACTTCGTATTCACTTTTAAGCTCTTTGAATGATTTGCACCGGTATAAAATTAATTTTTGTTCACTTTTAAGTTTTAATCCATCAACAATGTAGCGAATTATTGAAATGTCATCGACTTTGCCGCGTAGCGCAATTTTTTTCATTTGTAGCATATAATCGTAAAAATCTTCGTCTTCTTGTTTTTTATTTTCTGCTAGCGCTCTATGTACGTCCACACTGCAAAACTCCGTTTTAAATTCGTCTAATAAACATTGTTTTAATTCAGCATAGTTGCTCACTGTTTCCGATTCCAAAAACAATTTTGCGGTTGCCGTCATTTTCGCTCTTGCTTGCACGAATTTTTGCAATTCGGATAAGCCGTACGCTTCGGCGTTTTTTTCAAAGTTCTCTATCCACTTCTCCACAGCAGTGGACCTGCCGTTAAAATCTGGTATGACTTTCTCGAAGTTCTCAGCTGATATTTTCTCAACATTTGCTGCCGCGTCGTCTCTCTGCTGCTTCAATGTCAGCAAAGTTATGAGCTGAGCTAACTGCGATTCCGCATCGTTCGACATAGTACCTGTATTTTGGCCTGCGTGCTGCTGTTCCGAAGAGCTGTTGTCTTTTTTGACCTCTATGTTTGTTTCTGTTACAGTTTTACTGTATTTGCCTATTTTCGCGTACTTCGACTTAAGACGCTCGGACTGACGAATGCCTTCTATGTTGGTTTTTTCTTTTTTATGTTTTTTGTGTGATTTTTGTTGCACGTTTTTTTTCAATCGCGCCACTTTGATATCGTACTGTTATATGCACAAATTTCATGTATATTTTTTAATTGCGCTTGGCTTTTGGTTGAGCCCCCAAATGTAGGAATAAGTTTTAATTGTTAAATTCAAGTTTATAATTTAAATTCAAAATGTTAAAAAAAAGGACTATTCTTGAATGTATTTAAGATGGACTGACTTCGACCGGCGACGACTGATGGCTTAACTAATGACTGTACACGGCGTTTAATTGGCGACTGAAAATAAACAACTGTAATCGCGGAGCAACTTTACGACAACAACTTTACTCACCGACTGCTAAATAACGACTGAACTCGCGATCTCTGCTTACATATATATATATATATATATTATATATATGTATATATATTATATATATATATATATATATATATATATATATATATATGTAGAAATAAAATAAATGGTACAAAAACTTTTAGTGGCCAAGAGTTTGTTGCACTTTTTGCGGTGTGCAAAGCTGCAAAAATGTAAGCAGCTTATGGCTTACAACTAAAACTAAAACTAAAACTATACAAGGATGCACAAACACATTAAGATAAACACACACTTATACAAAAATACGATGCAAATAGAAAAGCGCATTAAAGTATTAGTGTAAAAATAGTACAAAAGAGTAGAGTTAAAAACCAATTCGAATTGCCGTAGAAAAACCTAGGAAAAATATGAAGTTTTGTTGAGATAGAAGCTTAGGAAATATTGAAATAATAAAGCTTAAGATTGCTGTTGAACGTATGTATGTCAGCATAAAGTGAGTGAGATATAAAGTTCTATGGAAAGTTTAGTAAAAGCTGCAATAATAGAGAACATTTTCCTGCTTCTAATACGTTTTAAGAATTTTAATATTTTCATTTATGTTTTATGAAATTGAATTGCTAGCAGAAAAATACGCCACAAATGCGTACTATTGTGGCTTAGAGCAGTAGAATAAATAAGAAAGAAAGAAATAAGAAATAAATAAAAAGAGGAAAATGTATAACCAACAGCAAAGCTAAGAACTCAGTTTGCAAATTCCAAACATTTGTCATTCGTACTGCATTTAATTTGCCAACAGTTGAGTTCAGTCGAGTTGAACGAGTTATTTTTTCCACATTTTTATTTTTGTTCTCTCACTCTCTTACGGAGTTACAATTTTTTTCCCTAAAGCACTCTGAAGTGTAGTGCATGCCGGGCACGTGTGTGGGTGTGTCTATATGAATGTGTTTGTATATTGCATGCCATTAATAAAATACACACTACTGCAAAAATACACACGCACACACATGAACAAGGCAGCGTGTGTGTTGCACTCACACTCTTTTACATTGACTTGCTTTCGCTAAAAACTGCGCGCCAACATTTTCTGAATTTTATTTCGCCGTTATGCGTATGTGTAAGTGTGCATTTGTTCCACATTTTTCATACTTTTTATCTCCTGCCTGCCGCAATTGTGTGAATTTGTTGTTGTGTTAGGTTGCTACATGCAATTCGCACTACATTATTTTTTTTCTTGCCCCCCCCTTCTACCAGCTGAATGACCCTCACCATCCTCTAATTCTACTTGCTGCAGTTGCCGTTCTGAGCTATGATCTGTCGGAAATACTAAAACATCTACCATTGTTTATTTTTTTTTCTTTTTTCCGTTTTGGTATTCTGCAATTTTCAGTTCTTTTTAATTTTTTTTTTTTTTATATTTTTTATTGCATTTTTTTTTAACTTATTTTTTCTATTTATTTGATGAAATTCCTAGCATGCACTGCACATTTTGCAGTTCTGTGTGTAGGTTAAGTTAATTAAATGCTTTGTTCTTTCTTCACTCTTTATTAAGTACAACACGGCGTATGAGTGATATTTTTATAGGAGTTGGCGTTAGCAGCTACTTATTCTTGGAATAGTAGACAAAATATGCAATAGTGCAATTTCATTGCAATTTTATTTTCAAAAGCATTATTTTTTAAGTTTATCAGAACAACATCTGTTATCAACATATAAAAGAAATACATCAAAATAATTATACCTACTAATTTCGAATCGCACAAGAGTCGATTTGGAGCAAAAAATATTTTTTTTTATAACAGTTAAATATGTAAAATTATCTAAAACACCTTTATTCATGCAAAAAAACACCAATACTGGAGTATTTCCTACATTTTCCATTCCATTTAATGACATGTTATGTTTAATAGAAGAATTATAAAAAATGAAACTTCGGAGGTAAAACTGAACTTTATTCATCTCAGTAGAACTCTCTAGGAGAAACTAGTGATGCCAGTAAGCCAAAAATATCTTTTTAAAGACATTTTTTTACCTTTCTAAGTACAAAAGTATGTTTTCGCAATTGAAGATGAATCAGTTTTGAATCATTCGCCGCTCTAAAATGCCTCTCAAAAATCAAGTTTTTTTTTTAGTGCGAGGGTTACCTTTTAAGTCTTGCACCTAGTAATGAAAAAACAGTGATTAATCAGTGAAAATGGTTTGAATTTTTTTCAAAGTATTCTCCGAGTAGTCTTCATGAATACACTTTTGTATATGTTTGAACCAATTTTCGAAACAGTTCAGCCACTCTGAAGTTGGTACCTCCAAAATCAGGCTTTTGAAGGCCTCAACGGCCTGTTTGGGCGTAGAAAAACGCTCGACATGCATTTTTTCTTAATATGAGGGAACAAAAAGAAGTCATTGAATGCCGAGTCGAGACTGTTAGGATGATCGCGTTTTGAGTGCTCAAAAACTCTTTCTTTAAGCTGATGTCTTGGAACTAGCTACTCGAATGTTTTGTTGTAATAGAGGATGATTTCCTTCAGTGGTTGGTTTTCCTGAATTCTGCGAAGACTTTCGGTATACTTTCGGTATAATGCTTATTAAGTTAGTATTCAGCATTAACAATTCTCCGATGCTTAAGTGGTAGAGTTGCGACATGGCCGATTTCTCTAAAAAAAAACTAGCAACCATTTGCTTGGATGTGCTCTGTTCTCGTATAACTTTTATCGGGTTTTGCTTACTTTGAAAGACCCCCCCCCCCATCATCGGATAAAAAAACTTAAGAAAACATGCATGGAAATTCATTAATTTTCATTCATTTTCAATTCATTGATAGAAATGTTTAAAAAAATTCTTTTAGAAAATATATTGGTAGTGATAAAAAATTACCAAATGTCTTAAAATAAACTTGGCTCTTCGCGTGACACTTGATTTTTTAGTTACACGTGACATGTGAGGTCTTTAGGGTCCAACCTTGTTTAAAAAAGTAAAAATGCGATTGAAAAAATCTGAAAAAATTAAGATACTTGCTTTGAACATTTTTCTTGATATTTAAAGAGTTATACAGGTTGGGCCAAATACAATTTTTTTTTAAATGCAATAAAATGAACAAAATTAAATTTTTTCCATGTATTATGGCTTTATTGGTAACAATAAACGTTCCCATTAATTATGAAAGACAACGTCCTTCAAGTGGCGGCCTCGGCTGGCTTCACAGTAGCGCATTCAATCATTCCAAATTTCCAAGACCTTGTTAATGGTTTCGGGCTGTAGCTCACAGATTGCTTGGATCATATTGGCCTTAAGTGCTTAAATCGTTTCCAGGTTGTTGGCATAACATCACTCCTTCACGGTTCCCCACAATTGACATCGCCAAGACGGCTGATAACACGATTTGGGAATTTGGTTCGTAAAAGATCGATGGTGGCATCGGCTATGTGGCATGGCGCCCATTCTGCATGAACTAGAGGTCGTTCAAATTCAAGTTGGTTTATATGGCTCTGTAACGCTCACCGTTGACAGAAACGTTATTCACAGCTTCATTTTCGAAGAAAAATGGTCCAATGATGCCACCACTCCACAATCCGCACCAAACTGTCACTCTCTGTAGATGCATCGGGTACTCGACAATAACGTGCGGGTTTTCCGAGCCCAGACACGATTGTTTGTTAACATAACCGCCGAGATGAAAAGATGATTTTTCGCCCATATCATCTTCTTTTCAAATAGCTTATTGTTTGGACTACATAGGAAACAGAGAACAGCTTGATTGCATTCAAATGGCGTTTCGAATGTATCCTTAATATACGAGCGCCGAATGTGCTTTCTGTATTAAAATTAATGCGCGAATACATGCACCAATCGCTGCGGTTACGAATACTATAGAGTACGAGTGGTCGCGACTACGAATGCCTACGACACAAGAATACCCAACGAAGCGAGACATAATAAATATTAAAGATAATATTTAAATATAATCAGCTGTCCAAAATATGCTTTTTGCACAAACCGTCTATAACGGGTTATAACCAAAAATCTGCACTGAGTTTATTCACGTAAGAAATTTAAAATGTAGTATAAATATGAACTGAAACAATACTTTTTAGCTTAATTATAATATTATAAATACATTTTAATAAATGAACTGCAATAAATGTGCTTTTGAAGGCCACCCTTCGTTGTTTTGTAAGAAAGCACGTTGTACACAGTGATGATTCATACAAGTTAGACGGAAAATATTATTTTGTAGATTTTTTTGGTAGTTTTCGATGTTTTAGGTATAGAAAAATACAAAAAAACCTATTTCAGAAATTTTGGACAAGGGGGCGTGGCAGCTGCCATACAACTAAAACATAATTTGCGCTATATCTTAGAAATTAGATAAGCTATGACAACAAAATCAAACGTAGATTTTTTTTATGTGATTTACAAAAAGTGAAGAAAATTTTGGCGCGATTGGATAAGTGGGCGTGGCAGCTGCCATACAGCATAATCACATTTTTCGCTATATCTTAGAAATGAGTTGAGCTACAGTAACAAAATTAAACGTAGATGTTTTGTATGTAATTTGAAAAAAGTTAAAAAAATTTCAGCGTGATTGAGCAAGTGGGCGTGGCAGCTACCATACAACTTAATCACATATTTCGCTTTAGCTTAGAAATGAGTTAAGCTACGATAACAAAATTAAACGTAGATGTTTTGTATATAATTTCCAAAAACTAAAAAAATTTCGGTGGGATTGAACAAGTGGGCGTGGCAGCTTCCATACAGCTTAATCACATTTTTCGCTATATATTAGAAATCAGATAAGCTACAGTAACAAAATTAAACGTAGATGTCGTGTATGTCATTTCAAAAAAGTGGAAAAAATTTCGGCGGGATTGAACAAGTGGGCGTGGTAGCTGCCATGCATGTGGACTATATTTTGGTCCATAACTAAGAAATGAGAAAAGCTATGGAATATTTTGATATATAAGCTTTTCTCTGAAAAATAAAGGTCAAGTTGGAAAATGAATCAAATCTGATGAAAACCACGCCTACCTCGCCCACACAAAGTGACTTTATTAAAAAGGTAAAATGACTTAGAATTCCACAAAAATTAATAGATGGACTTCAAATTTTGCGTATAATCTTCGATATTTAATATGCACTCTGAGTATGAAATTCAACGAAATCGGGTGAAAACCACGCCTACCTCCCATAGAAACTGACTTTGAATATACTTTGGTTCGGTCGTGGGGCTATTTTAATTTCGGCCCAGTCGAAGATCATTGCTTACTAGTTATAAATTAAATTTACAATGAATATTAAAAGCACTAGCAGCATAGGCTATTGACTTATCACAATTATAAAAAACAGTTGAAACCTGGTTTTGAAATGTAAATAAATAGCATTTTTATGACCATCAAACAGGTAATAAAACACGGAAACCGGGCATTTGCGCACCTTGGTACTTTTAGAGCTGAAATAAGACATAACAATGGTTAAATAAAAAATATATTTTTGCAAATATAAAATGGTCCTTCTTTTATTTTTACAAAATATTTTTTCAATTTTTGCGTTTTTTTTTTAAAAAAAAACCTCAGCTAAAATATTTTTTTTTTATTTAATATATATTACAATATTTTTTTTTAGTGTAAAAATATTTTGTAATGTGTTGAGAATATTTAAGCACCATATACAGTCTAGTCGACCTCAAATTCAATACATTTCATACTAAGCGGTCAGGTCCTAGTTTATACATGCATTTTTAGGACCATCAAACAGGTTAAAAAACAAGGCAACTGGCCATTTGCGCACATTGGCACTTTAAGAACTCAGAGTATACGTAATAACAGTTAAATAAAAAATACATTTTTGAAAATACAAAATGGTCCTTTTTTTATTTTCCAAAATATTTCACCAAATGTTCATTTTTACGCAGTTATATCGATAAATACCGTTTTATAGCGCGAACAGTTTAAAAGATAGGTAATTTAAGATATTTTATTTTGAAAGATCTTATATTTTTCATAAAGTATGCCGATTTCAACTCTTTTGGGTACTGGGAAATATTAAAAAAAAATTAAGTATAACTACAAAACTCATAAGCAAAGCTTTCAAAAAATCACTTTTTGGGTCAACTTTCAAGAATTTTTGCATTTTTTGTAGATAGCGCAGGTAAATAAAAAAAATTATTTCTGAGATCAATGGATATTATTTAACAGTTTTTAATATGTCGGCATTGTGGTAATAGAGTGGGGTTCCTATCTTTAGGTACAACATTTATATTTTTGCTGACCAACAAGTCTCATGTTGTATTTGCATAATTCGAGGAGGTTTTGTCCGGCTAAAATACATAATCATTATCCTGATAATATTTATCAATAAATGGAACTAAAATTTAGCTTAAGGAATAATTTTGATAGAGCTCTATATTTATTATCAGCCCACTTGTCTTGAAGTATGGCTTCGAAATTCCTTTGTCAGAGACAGCCAGATAAATCATAACTTTTTGTTCAAACATTTTCTTGTATTTATATTTTACATACGGAGAGCTTGAAGATATGTCATTTGTATGAAATGTACCGTTTCTTGGCATTTGTGGTGTACTTAGTATGAAATAACTCTCATTATCCAAAATGAACGATTTTCCATTGTAATTTTTGACCATGCACCTAAATTGAAATTTAACTTAATTAATTTACTCTTTATGGTACTCTAGAGACCGCTGCTTCTTTCTGGCTTTAATATTGAGTGATTTAAATGTATGGCTCCGAGTATTTTAATTTTCTAGCGGTTTCATTTCGACTTATGCCATCTTTGTTGTTATAAGCAGTTATAAGCTCTTTAATGTTTTTTTAGTCATAATAATCGGTTTTCTTTCGGGATGAGGTTGCCTATCAATTTTAAGTGTACTCAGGATAGAATTTATCGCCCGTTTTGCCACGCCCTCTACCATAAAATGTCCGCATGTGACGTTTTTTCCTTCTCTAAATGTTGCTGATAAAAATTTACAATACGCTCGCGGAGATGTTGATGATGTGAAGGCATTTTAAAGACTAATGAAACAAGTACGTGACCATGAATCATATGATAAAAAGATAATGCAATAAATCATTTAATTACGCAATGCCTTCGTGGCAAACCAAACCGTGTTGAAACTGCAACCAATGGAAATTAGTGCCCATTTTTAGTTATAACCCCCAAATATATTGAAAATGAATTTTTGAGCTTAAGGCCAAGTATGTTAATGAAGAAAACAAACTAACAATAACAACGACGCTATATAGAGCAAATCATACAGCAGACTAGGCAGACTGTTTTGTTGGCTGCTACACTAACTCATCAGTAGTCTTGCATTTCACTTTCACTGTGATCCACTCAGTTACTAAGGTTTGCTAGATCGCAACTAGTGTAGAAAAAATATCTACATTATATCTACATCAGAAAATTACTCCTACAAAAACTGCATTTTCTTGTTGACATGTTTTTTACTATTTTTTTTTTTTACTATCATTCTTGAGGTGAAAAATTAAAAATGTTTTATGGTTTTTTTTGTTATTGGTTTATCTATAATTTTTATCGATCCAAACCATCCTGGTACTGTTGAAATGTTAGGAATTTTAACTATTTTGACAACATTAAAACAGGAATTTTAATTAAGAGAAATTGTGCAAATGTTTTTGTTCCATAATAATTATTAGGAATTTAAATTCAAAAATTTACTACAACAAAGTAACCACAATTACCGCTAAAGCAAGAAATTCACTTCTTTTGAAATTCCTAGCACTCTACTGCTAAAGAAACAATGTTGCTTAAAATAAATTTCAAACAAAATACATGTTATTAACACATACCATAAAAACGCACACACACATTTTCTCGTTCATTTAAATGTTCACTTTAAATACTTGTTAATTAAATGCTTAAGAAATAATGCAGCAGCAAACAATGAATTAAATCATGCAAAAACAATGCAAAAATCTTTGCTTGCAGAAAAATTCAGAGCAAGAACCGAAACGAAAACGAAAACACTAAAAAAGTGCTTACATGAGCATAAACACACATACACACATATACTCACTTAATAGTTGCGTATATAGTATATTGCAGAGATAAACTTAAAATTTGTGCGCTCAGTGTGCAAGAAATTAAGGTATCAGATTATGTGTGGAAGTATTTTTTTTTTTTTTTTGTTATGTACTTCTGTGTGTGTGTGTGCTCATTTTGTGCGCATTCATTGCAACATTTCCGTTTCCGGTATTTTAAGTCGCTTGTCATGGCAATCAAATGTTTGTAGCTGACAGAGCACATATACACACACACACACCACACACAGTAGTTGAAGTGGAGAAAAGTACAGCAGCTGCAGCGTAAGGAAGTGAGAGTATCATGCACACACACGCACACACAAATACATATCAAGTGAAGTGGTATTTGTTTGAGCGCTGCAATTTAAGTATGTAGCTTTAAGTGCGTAAGCTTTTGCGAATTTTGTACGCTGTTGTTGTGATTATTGTTGTTGTTATTGTTGTTGTTACTTTTGCTGTTTATTGTGCTCAATGTTGTCACTTAGCCACTCAAGTTGCTGCTAGACAAGATCTACGCACACACAACACACATAAAATGATGCCTGCTTTTGGGGCGGCATAAAGATGTCTGTCAGTCAGCTTGTATGCGCTACTTGATGGAAATGTTGATCCTCATAATTCACATGGTCGACCTCAATTTGTTTTACATATCAATCAGAGCAGGACCAAAAGAGCGAAATTACAAACATTAGAGACATAATAACAGAGCAAAGCAGGGATAGCAAAGGCGAGGAAAAGAACAGAACGAGAGAGAAAGAATAAGAGAGAGAGAGAGAGAAAGGGAGAGAGAGAGAGAGAACTCATTAGTTACATTGAAACTGCAAGAATTCGCGCACTGCAAGCAAAAGTAGCAGAAATAACTGAAGCATACCTTTACCGGAAATGACTGGCAGTGAAGGAAATAGTTCAGCAAACTGTGAAAGAAACAAAATTTGTATTTGATACAAAATGAAATATTAATAATTTTGAAATATTTTGCACATATTACTTCTTATTATTTTTTAAAATTAACATATTAGTTTCATTAAAGCAAACTTTAAAGAATTTGCTAAAATTATCACAGCATGAAAAATGTTTAAGTATAACGTTGCGATAGTTACGAGGTTTCCAAAATGCATCGACGTTGTATGGAATTGTTACTCACTGAGTATAGGAGATAAGAGAAAAGTTACAGTATGACAGAAAAGATTGATTTTTTGACCTTATGACAAAAACAAAAATTATGACGACATCGGAACGCGTAGGGAGCTGCTTAAGCATCGAAACACATACTTATATATCGCTGTGTATAGGTGCTCTGGCGAAGAGAGTTGCTCCAAGACCGAAAAGGCAACAATTTTAGATCTTTAAGCGAAAGCAAAAGCAAAAGTATAAGGAAAAACAAAAGCAAAATAGAAAGAAAAAGAAAGTGCAAAAAAATAACAAAAGCGAAAACAGAAGCACAAGCAAAATCAAAAGCAAAAGCAAAAGCAAAAGCAAAAGTAAAATAATAAAAAAAAAAACAAAAAAGGGAACTAGAAAGAAAAAGAAAGATCAAAACAATAGCAAAAGCACAAACACAAGCAAAAGCAAAAGCAAAAGCAAAATCAATATCAATATCAAAATCAAAATCAAAATCAAAATCAAAATCAAAATCAAAATCAAAATCAAAATTAAAATCAAAATCAAAATCGAAAGCAAACTCAAACTCAAAATCAAAATCAAAATCAAATTCAAAATCAAAATCAAAATCAAAATCAAAATCAATTTCAAAATCAAAATCAAAATCAAAATCAAAATCAAAATCAAAATCAAAATCAAAATCAAAATCAAAATCAAGATCAAAATCAAAATCAAAATCAAAATCAAAATCGAAAGCAAACTCAAAATCAAAATCAAAATCAAAATCAAAATCAAAATCAAAATCGAAAGCAAACTCAAAATCAAAATCAAAATCAAAATCAAAATCAAAATCAAAATCAAAATCAAAATCAAAATCAAAATCAAAATTAAAATTAAATCAAAATCAAAATAAAAAGAGCAAAACAATAGCAAAAGCAAGCTAGAAAGAAAAAGAAAGAGCAGAACAATTGCAAAAGCAAAAACACGCAAAACCACAAGCAAAAGAAAAAGCAAAAAATTAAAAGCAAAGCTAATGCAAATGCAAAACCCAAAATTAAATCTAAAGAAAAGAAAAAGCAAAAGCAAAATTGAAACCAAAATAAAAAAAAGCAAAAACACCAACAAAAGCAAAAGTAAGATCAAGAGCAAAAGCAAAAGCAAACGGAAAAGCAAAAGCAAAAAAAGCAAAGCCAATGCAAATGCAAAAACAGAAATAAAATCTAAAGAAAAGCAAAAGCAAAAGCAAAATCGAAATAAAAAAGCAAGAGTAAAGCTGATGTAAATACAAAAACAAAAACAAAAGCAAAAGAAAATCAAAAGTAAAATCAAAAGCAAAAGCAAAATAAAAAAAAACAAAAGCAAATCTAATGTAAAAGCAAAAGCAAAATTAAAAGCGAAAACAAACGCAAAAGCAAAATCAAAGCTAATGCAAATGCAAAAACAAAAAAAAAGTCTAAATAAAAGCATAAGCAAAATCAAAAGAAAAAGTAAAAGCAAAATCAAAACAATAAAAGCAAAAGCAAAGCTAATGCAAATGCAAAAACAAAAATAAAATCTAAAAAAGGCAAAAGCAAAAGCTAAATCAAAATCAAATGCAAAAGCAAAAGCAAACGAAAATTATAAAAAACAGTAACTCAAATTATAAAGTTTAAACAAGAACTAAGATTCAAACCAGGATTTGGAAGAGGATCCTCGAGGATAAAGACAAAAATTGCGATAAAGACTTTGACTCATTTAGGGCAAGATTTTGGGAAAATAATGAGAAAATGATTAGGACAAGTATTGGGGGAAGTTGTGAAACAAGGACTTGGATACACTTAGGGCAACATTAAGAGCAAAAATTGGGACAAAATTTTGGGCCACCACTGGGGCAAGAAGTGGTTCAAGAATCAAGAAACAAATTTAAACAAGGATAGCGTCAGGAATTTTGACATGATTATAACAAGTATTTGGACAAGGAGAAGACCAAGTATTCGGAAAAATATGAGAATGAAAAAAAAAGATGAGGATAAGTTTGGCATCATGCAAAAATGTACGCTGTACGCTGTTAATTCAAAGGGGATGGGAGTGACCATGATGCAGACAACTGTTTTATTTGTTACATATGTTTGCTTGAAAATATTTCTTATTTTTATAGGGAAGTGTTGTTCCCTGAACAAATTTAATTGAATAAGTTTCATTATTTTTGTTTTCAAAGCAAACATTATGACTCTTAAAAGACTCTTTTAAGATTTTTATAAATGAGTTTTCATCGTCATAATGCGCTTGAAAAAGACTCTTTTATGAGTACCTTTTCGTAGGTAATGGGCTTCAAAATATGATTCATAATAAAGACTGCTTTATGTCTCATGTTGGACTCAAAATTAAGACTCATATGTAATACTCTTTTAAGACTCATAATCAAGACTATTTAAAGATTCATAATAAAGACTCTTTTATAACTCATATAAATTAGTTTTTTTGGACTCAAAATTAACATTCTTTTAAGACTCATATTTAATACTCTTTTAATACTCATAATAAAGACTCTTTAAATACTCATAATGAATACTCTTTTAGAATTCATATAAATTAGTATTATGGGCTAGAAAATTAAGACTCTTTTAATAGCCATATTTAATACTCTTTTAAAAATCATGTAATTGAATTTTTAAAGACTCATAATGAAGACTCTTTCAGAACTTATAGAAGTAACAATGATCCGTTTAGGTTAAAATATATTTTTAGATTAAAATTTACTTAAAATATTTTATAATTGAAAAATAAAAAAAAAACATTACCTAAAAATATTTATTTTAAACATTTCAAATAAAATAAAATAAAAGTTAAAAATTTCACTTTGCCATATTCGATCCGACTTCATTCGATTCTGCAAGCTCTTCAACTGCACACTGAACAAATGAAACATAAATTATGACGTATTGGAGCATTCACTTCCAAAAAAATATCCACATTATCACAAATTACCATCACATAACAAATTACAGAGGATCAGCCGTGATGATCAGACACACATATGCACCAACGTTTTTATATATTAAGAAGATAAAAATGGAACTTTGTAGTTTATAAAATCCTCTCAGATCCTAATTGTCGAGTTCTAATAAAACACTCGTATATAAGACACTTTTGTGAGACCTTTTTTAATAATCCATAATCCTTTTTTGAGTCTTTGTTATCAACAATCATAATACCGTCTTGTTTACGACTTGTTAATGAGTTCTTTTTATGAGAATTCATAAAGCAAGCAATATTGACTCTTTTAAGAGTCCTATTTCTGAGCAGTCATTTTACAATCATATCATTAAAGGAGTCTTTTAATTGCATACTCATAAGACATACATTAAATATACTCTTTTTAGAGTCTTATTTCTGAGCAATCATTTTATAATCATATCAAAGGCTTCGTTAGGAGTCTTTTTATTGCGTACTCATAAAACACGCATAAAAAATACTCTTTTAGAGTAATTTTCTTAGTCACTAGAAAGTGTTTGCAGGGTTATTTTTGATTTTTTTTTTTTATTCCAACATCAACACAATGCTTTGATTTAATATTTTAAATGATATGTTTAGGCCGCAACTCTAAAGAAAATGGGTACTAGATTAATGCCCACAAAAGGTAAGAGATTCAGTACTTACTCGGATCTCTTTAGTACCTGGTCAAGTAGATGTGCTCTTAGGTGGGGATGTGTACCCACAAATTTTGCTTGACGGTATCCATCGACATGTTCTTGGGACACTTATTACCCAAGAAACTATATTCGGCTGGACATTGACCGGCTCAGTTCCTACAATGTCGTACAAATCCTCCCACCTCCTCCACTGTCGTATCGCATTTAAGTGAAGTATCACTTGATCGGCATTTAACAGCTTTCTGGGAGCTGAAAGAGGTACCAAAAAAGGCAGTGTCCAATAGTGCAGACCAATTCTGTGCGGACAATTACACAAAGACAACCACGCGTAATAAAGACGGCCGCTATGTGGTGACCTTACTTTTTAAAGAAAGTTATCCACAGAGCACAGAGTTTAGGTGACTCGCGTTATATTGCGGTTAGCCAATTTCTGCGAAATGAGGTGCGGCTGACAAAAAATATAGCCACCAAGTTGGAATACGGTGGGGTATTGAATGAATACCTAGAACTGAGCCATATGAAAGAAGTGACTACTAGTCCCACTCCAAGGCAAAAAGCAAGTTACTACCTTCCTCATCATGCCGTCATGAAGCCAGATAGACGAGGGATCCCGAAGAGTCATCGGTTTCGTAAAGATTTCCTGGAGCTGGAAGACACTAGCAACGTTAAAACACTGGGCATTTGATTGATTATGGACATTGGATTTTCGGCAATGTCTGGTTCAATCGGAGTCAGTAACGGCCCCTCTACGAGAAAATGCGCTGGAGTTAACGATGCGAGATCATTAGGATCTGAGGACATGGGGCTGAGAGGACGTGAATTCCTCAGCAATGTTAAGAGCTCCTTAAACGTGTACTTCGTGTCTGATGCGACTTTTCTGAAATGTAGCTTAAAACTTTTGACACCCTCTTCCCACAGACCTCCCATATGGGGCGCACCTGCTGGAATAAAGTGTCAAGTTAAGTGCTGGTGGACAAATTTGGACACCACTTTCTCTTTCGAATTATTGAAAAAAGATATAAAATCTTCTTTGAAGGCACCCGAGGCACCAACAAAGTTGTCGGAGTACATTTTCTCCGGACAACCTCTACGTGCGACAAATCTCGAAAATGCTGCCAAAAAAGTAGCAGTGCTGAGATCGCTAGTATCCTCTTAAATCTATTCCAGTAGACGCAAACGGGCGAGATAATTTTGTTCGCTCTGGGGGTGATGATGCCATCATTTGGGTCTGCAACCGCTTGCGGTCGATCACACAGACTTTACAGTTGTGTATAATGGATTTAATCATATTTTTTACTCTGGGAATCCAGTATTGCATCCGAATAAGTCGCAATACAAGCTGGTTCCCACCATGAATGGAAATTTCATGGGTGAACTTCACGAGCAACTTAAAAAATTGACAGTCGTACCATAAAATTACCGGATGACGCTCAGCATAAGAGATGTTTTCCGTCTCCGACAAACGTCCGCCAACTCTAAGCACCTTTATTTATGTTTATGATATATATATTTTTTTTTATGTATTTACTTATTTTTTTTTTATTTATATATATATATGTCTTTTGTACGTAATATTTCATTATTCTTTTATAACATGATTGAAGACATAAAGGATATTAAAAAAAGTTATAATATTTGTTGCCTTTTAAAAAATTTTATTTAAAATTATTGTTTTCTAAACATTTTTGCGAATAATCTAGATAATGAATATGTAATATATGTTTAATATTTTTTTTATAAATTATTTGGAAATATATGTATGTTTTTTTTTTTAATAAATATTATTCCAATAAAATTTTATTTTTTATTCGATATTTATATAATATTTATATGAGTCTAGTTACATATAAACATATATATATTTTTTTTATTTTTAATATTTTTAATTCTATTTTTTATCTTATAAAAATCTTTTTAATACATTTTTCACAAAACACGCTTCCATTTTATATCCAAATGTCATTTACACAACACATTCTATCAAGTCTGCATTTATTACTGCTTTTTCCCAAAATCCTTGTGGAAAATTTTCGGCCAAACCTACGCAATCAAAAAATAAACCACTCCGCAAATAAAAGCCACAATAGCCAAAAGCTTAAGCCACGTACACAGCGTATTTGGATTGGATTCTGTCAACTGCTCGCCGATCCTTGCTGAACTCAGTAGCTAGACAAACAAAGCTAGCCAAATGACACATCACTGCCTGCTCACGTGATGCATGTGCTGCCATCTGATGTATGAGGCAGTCATTGCAAAAAATGTCACTCATACGCCATGTTAAACGGCGCGCTATGCTTGCCGTTTTATCTGTACCACAAATGATTCAGCAGAGAAGAAGAAAACAAAGAAGAAGAAGACTCAGCAGCTGAGCGTGGGTTAAGCAGTGGCATCATTTCATTCTATTGTTATTATGGCTGCATTTATATGCGTGTGTATTTGTGTTTGTATCTGCGTTTTCGTATGTGAGTGACGTTGAAATATGCGTCGCTTTTTGAATGTGTTTTATTTTCTGCTGTCAGTTTTTGGTATTTCATGCAACAAAGTTACCAAAATTTTCCTTCCAAAATAACCACATGCTGTGGACAACAATAGCGACCACAACGCAATAAATGCTTTTGCTGCAATTTGAGCAGCTCAGCCTTCAGTCTGATTGTAGTTCAGCAAACAACGTGTCAACATGGTGGAATTAGAGAATAAGACATAAATAAGCATGACTATTTTTTTAAGTCAGTTTATTTGAGTCTGTATCTCGACCAAGAAACAAATTCTTGATAAAATTTAAGGAACCTTTATTAATATAAAAAATAAACTCTAAGAAAAAGTTTTATTTTTAAAAGAAAATCCTTCTCTTTTTTATAAATTTCTATAAATTTATATATTCTTCTCTGCCTCTTTTTAATTTTCATACATCCCTTTGTATCTATTCTTATATGTCCACTTCTTAACTTGATAACTTTCAAAATAAATAAATAACTGGCCATTTCAGCCCTTGAAAGGACTTTGACCTAGCTTCTTATGATCAATTGTGTTGTGCGTGTTATTAAGTTTGTACACAATTGACCGAGAACTGGGCCTACAGGTTTAACGCTGACTCCGAACGACGATGAACGGAATGTTCTTGTTCTCAAGAAGCTTTACATGGCATTTTGATTACTCTCTGAGGTTTGCCATTGTCTGCAGAGAGGTGGCGGCCGTACAGAAAAATAATTTTAATTCAAATAACTTTCTGTCGCTGCTGGGATTCGAACCCGGGTCTCCAGGTTCGTTGACATAGAGGCCACGCACTTTAACCAACTACGCCACGGACACCACTATCTTGATAACTTTACAAGTTACAATAATAGAAGTGTGTGAAAAGTTTCAAAGATTTCGTTTGTGGAAAAGAGCCCATAGATGCCTTAGGGATAAAAAAAACAAATAAACTGGCCATTTCAGCTCTTGAAAGGACTTTGACCGAACTTCTTATGTTCAAATTATGTTGTGCGTGTTACTAAATGTTTTGTACACAAATATCGAGAGCTGGACCTACTAGTTTTATGCCGACTATTTACTCTCTGAGGTTTGCCATTGTCTGCAGAGAGGTTACGGTTGAACAGAAAAATTTATTCAATTAAAAACTCTCTGTGTCAGATGGACATTGAACAAGGGTTCTCCGGAGGATAAGGATAAGGTAAAGAAAAATAAAATAAAAAAAGAAAGATAAGAATAAAGATAAGCATAAGGATAAGGATAAGGATAAGGATAAGGATAAGGATAAGGATAAGGATAAGGATAAGGATAAGGAGAAGGAGAAGGAGAAGGATAAGGATAAGGATAAGGATAAGGATAAGGATAAGGATAAGGATAAGGATAAGGATAAAGATAAGGATAAGGATAAGGATAAGGATAAGGATAAGGATAAGGATAAGGATAAGGATAAGGATAAGGATAAGGATAAGGATAAGGATAAGGATAAGGATAAGGATAAGGATAAGGATAAGGATAAGGATAAGGATAAGGATAAGGATAAGGATAAGGATAAGGATAAGGATAAGGATAAGGATAAGGATAAGGATAAGGATAAGGATAAGGATAAGGAAAAGGAAAAGGAAAAGGAAAAGGAAAAGGAAAAGGAAAAGGAAAAGGAAAAGGAAAAGGAAAAGGAAAAGGAAAAGGAAAAGGAAAAGGAAAAGGAAAAGGAAAAGGAAAAGGAAAAGGAAAAGGAAAAGGAAAAGGAAAAGGAAAAGGAAAAGGAAAAGGAAAAGGAAAAGGAATAGGAAAAGGAAAAGGCAAAGGAAAAGGAAAAGGAAAAGGAAAAGGAAAAGGAAAAGGAAAAGGAAAAGGAAAAGGAAAAGGATAAGGATAAGGATAAGGATAAGGATAAGGATAAGGATAAGGATAAGGATAAGGATAAGGATAAGGAAAAGGAAAAGGAAAAGGATAAGGATAAGGATAAGGATAAGGATAAGGATAAGGATAAGGATTAGGATTAGGATTAGGATAAAGATAACGATAACGATAAGGATAAGGATAAGGATAAGGATAAGGATAAGGATAAGGATAAGGATAAGGATAAGGATAACGATAAGGATAAGGATAAGGAAAAGGATGAAGATATGGATAAGGATAAGGATAAGGATAAGGATAAGGATAAGGATAAGGATAAGGATAAGGATAAGGATAAGGATAAGGATAAGGATAAGGATACGGATAAGGATAAGGATAAGGATAAGGATAAGGATAAGGATAAGGATAAGGATAAGGATAAGGATAAGGATAAGGATAAGGATAAGGATAAGGATAAGGATAAGGATAAGGATAAGGATAAGGATAAGGATAAGAATAAGGATTAGGATAAGGATAAGGATAAGGATAAGGATAAGGATAAGGATAAGGATAAGGATAAGGATAAGGATAAGGATAAGGATAAGGATAAGGATAAGGATAAGGATAAGGATAAGGATAAGGATAAGGATAAGGATAAGGATAAGGATAGGGATAAGGATAAGGATAAGGATAAGGATAAGGATAAGGATAAGGATAAGGATAAGGATAAGGATAAGGATAACGATAAGGATAAGGATAAGGATGAGGATAAGGATAAGGACAAGGACAAGGACAAGGACAAGGATAAGGATAAGGATAAGGATAAGGATAAGGATGAGGATAAGGATAGGGATAAGGATAAGGATAGGGTTAAGGATAAGGATAAGGATAAGGATATGGATAAGGATAAGGATAAGGATAAGGATAAGGATAAGGATAAGGATAAGGATAAGGATAAGGATAAGGATAAGGATAAGGATAAGGATAAGGATAAGGATAAGGATAAGGATAAGGATAAGGATAAGGATACGGATAAGGATAAGGATAAGGATAAAAATAAGAATAAGGATAAGGAAAAGGAAAAGGAAAAGGAAAAGGAAAAGGAAAAGGAAAAGGAAAAGGAAAAGGAAAAGGAAAAGGAAAAGGAAAAGGAAAAGGAAAAGGAAAAGGAAAAGGATAAGAAAAAGGAAAAGGAAAAGGATAAGGATAAGGATAAGGATAAGGATAAGGATAAGGATAAGGATAAGGATAAGGATAAGGATAAGGATAAGGAAAAGGAAAAGGAAAAGGATAAGGATAAGGATAAGGATAAGGATAAGGATAAGGATAAGGATAAGGATAAGGATAAGGATAAGGATAAGGATAAGGATAAGGATAAGGATAAGGATAAGGATAAGGATAAGGATAAGGATAAGGATAAGGATAAGGATAAGGATAAGGATAAGGATAAGGATAAGGATAAGGATAAGGATAAGGATAAGGATAAGGATAAGGATAAGGATAAGGATAAGGATAAGGACAAGGATAAGGATAAGGATAAAGATAAGGATGAGGATAAGGATAAGGATAAGGATAAGGATAAGGATAACGATAAGGATAAGGATAAGGATAAGGATAAGGATAAGGATAAGGATAAGGATAAGGATAAGGATAAGGATAAGGATAAGGATAAGGATAAGGATAAGGATAAGGATAAGGATAAGGATAAGGATAAGGATAAGGATAAGGATAAGGATAAGGATAAGGATAAGGATAAGGATAAGGATAAGGATAAGAATAAGGATAAGGATAAGGATGAGGATAAAGATAAGGATAAGGATAAGGATAAGGATAAGGATAAGGATAAGGATAAGGATAAGGATAAGGATAAGGATAAGGATAAGGATAAGGATAAGGATAAGGATAAGGATAAGGATAAGGATAAGGATAAGGATAAGGATAAGGATAAGGATAAGGATAAGGATAAGGATAAGGATAAGGATAAGGATAAGGATAAGGATAAGGATAATGATAAGGATGAGGATAAGGATGAGGATATGGATAAGGATAAGAATAAGGATAAGGATAAGGGTAAGGATAAGAATAAGGATTGGACTGACTAAATTGTTGTTTTTTTCTTTATTTTTTGGTGGAATGTCAGACCCTTATGATAAAAGTGTTTCAACTAGAGATGTAGAATTGGTTTTTTTTTCAACTAAACGAGCAATTGTTTCGATATCTCTTGGATTTTTATTGAATTGTGGAAACATGGAGATTATGATATGACTACAATATCTTTCGAAACTGCCAAGAAACCTAACTGATGTTGAATAAATCGCCTCTGTTACACTACACCTCATATTAGTACGCCCTCAATTTTATATAATTATACATGCATAGATATATTCTTTAATGGTAAGGTTTTCATTCCACCTTTAATAAGCATATTTTCACAGCTTTATTCATGTTCTAATCCCATCCAAAACCACTAAAATTTGCTTCCAGAGAAGCCTTTATTTCTATTATCTTTAATAAACATTTTTTTTACAACCACCTTCATGCAAGTTCCGTTTCTACCTCCTAAACCCCCTGTCCCCACTTTCACTATTAATGCCTTTTTTCGCCCCCAAACTTTATTGCAGCGTTGAAATTATTGAATAGGTATTTTTCATAATTTGCCAATTGAATGAACACTTCATTGTATATGATTGGCTGTGGTTATGGCTGTTTGTATTGGTGTGTATATTAATCTGTTTCGCCTATTCGTCTGCTGTGTGTGTGTTTGTTGGTATGTGTGCTTACTGTTTTATTTGTTTTTGCTGAATATATGAAACACAAGCGTGGAAAATCGAACAAAACTAGCGCCTTCGCAAAGCGTGAGCAAAGAAATCGTGTGTGTGGCGCCAGGGTGGGGCTAGATGGTTTGATGCGAAATTGTTGGTGTTGATGGCTGACTGACCCAACCAGCCAAATATACAACACTTCAGTCGCGTGTTTGACCAACGAATGCGTGAAAAACGTGATAGCGACGAGAGCATGTAGTACAAGTGTGAACGTGTGTGAAATTGAAGACACATAGAGACTCGCACATTGCCCAACAATGTTTTTGTGAACGCTGCCGATGATGGTAATAATAGTGTTGTTGATGATGATGTTGATGATGATGATGAGTCATCATCAAGACTCTGATGTTGTTGTTAAGCTCGAGTTATGAGTGCTCAAATAAACAATTTGTTGAATGAGTTAATAATTAATTGGCAACACGTAACAACAAGGAAATTGAAAACAAATTGAAATGCTTTGAATGTGTGCGTTGATTGCCATTTGTTTGTTGTGGTTTGTATGCTAACTATGTGGGAGTGCGTATGGCTGTGGCTGTGTAGGTGTAGGCATTTTGTAGTTATGATTAGATTGTTAAAGTAGTTGTAACTCCAACTATTCGAAGAATTCTAGTGTATTTAGGAAAATAATGGAGAGCCCAGAGCTAACACCCAAACGAAAAAGTTACGCAAGCTTGATAAAGTAAAAATTAATGCAATTAAAAAAAAAGAAATCAGCTCTTTACAACTCTGAGAGGTAATCAGCAAATTTTGGATTTATCTAGGTGTAATTCCAGAAATAAATGCTTGAATTCAAGAATACTATTGTTTTTAGTTTTTTGTAAAAATTGTAGTTCGATTCATGCAAAAATTTGCTTAAAAAAATTAAAATTCAAATCATAAACTCTTGATTTTAAACAATTTTATATTATATGATGGACCACATGCTCTATTTTTCTTTGAAATTTGTTCTACAGAATTTTTAGTGTACTATTCACAAATATAAAATAAGAACTCTCACTTGGATTTGTATAATTTCAAATTTTGACTTGAGATTTGTATTCCGCGACCTAAAAAACCCCTCGAAAATTAATTCTAATCTAAAAATTTTTGTAAAATCAAACTTTATCCAGATAGTGGTCCGCCATATTCGATCCGCCATATTGGAGCCGCCATCTTAGATTTGTATTATTTCAAATTTTGTCTTCAGATTCGTAATCAGCGACCCAAAAAACCCCTAGTTACCAAAAAATATAGTTTTAAAAGATGTGCGTCACAAAGAATAAAAGGTGGGACCGTAGCAGCCCCGCTGTGACTCAAAGGGTTAAGCGATGATTAACATTTCAGAGGCAAAACTACTCTCGACTTAAGGCTTTCCCAAAGAACAATACTTAGAGGTATTTCGCACAATATTTGTCCCAATAGTGACGTTAACATTTAAATCTTTTTGTGTTATTGATAGTAAGTGGTTTAAAACTAAAAAAATAAACAATTTTTTTTTTATTTTACTTCAAATAAGCAACATTTTGAAATAGCTGAGAATTTGTATTCTCTCCAGGCAAATTAAAAAACACTTCGTAATGCACTTCTACACATTTTAATGAACACACTACTCTTCACTTTCTCGCTCACTTTCAGACTCAATTAATTTTGCAATGATATCACTTACTCGCTCGTTTACAGTTATTTTTTTTTAACATTATATGCTGTGAAGTGATTTTTTATTGAAAAATTAAATTTATGGCTGGTTTTTTTTTTTTCTCTTCAGTTCTTTATACACAGTAAATTTTGCAGACCAGTGTTGCCTTTGTAACGTTTAATTAAAGCTGCCGCTATGATAACCTGCAGAAATTAAACCTTTTTTCTCTGTCGCAATTTAAGTGCTGTGGTTAATATTTAAAAAAAACATTTCAGCGCACTCACTCCTGACACACACACAATCCCTTTATTGAAATTTTTTTTCATAACAACAATAAAAAGCATTATTTGCAGCATTCTGTATTTTTTCATGTATTGTATATGTCAAAAATTACTGTTAAATAATGTATCTCAGCAAGAATAATTGTAAAAATGTGAAAAATGTAAAAAAAATATTGCATATTTTTCAGCGCTTAATAAATGATCATTTAATTGAATTTTTGTGCATATTGTGTAAATTCTTTGTAGTTTATTAAACGTAGCTTAAATGGCACACATAACGCTGTTAATCAATTTGATGAATGCAAAATTGCAACATTATGGCTAAAAAGGAATTTCGAACTCAATTATTATTCGAACTTATTTTTTTTAATGATATGCAAAAAATATGTTATCTATACATAGAAGAATGCGAGAAAATCAAAATCAAACTCAAACTCAAACTAAACTCAAACTCAAATTCAAACTCAAACTCAAACTCAAACTCACATCAAAGTCAAAATCAAACTCAAACTCAAAATCAAAATCAAAATAGAAATCGAAATCGAAATCAAAATAAAAATCAAAATCAAAATCAAAAAATGAAAATCAACATCAAAATGAAAAACAAATTCAGAATAAAAGTCAAATCAAAATCAAAATCAAAATCGAAATAAAATCAAAAGCTTTCAAAATCAAACCAAAATCAAACTCAAAATCAAAATCAAAATCAAAATAAAAATCAAAATCAAAATCAAAATCAAAAAATGAAAATCAACATCAAAATGAAAAACAAAATCAGAATAAAAGTCAAAATCAAAATCAAAATCAAAATCGAAATAAAATCAAAAGCTTTCAAAATCAAACCAAAATCAAAATCAAATTCAAAATCAAAATCAAAATCAAAATCAAAATCAAAATCAAAATCAAAATCAAAATCAAAATCAAAATCAAAATCAAAATCAAAATCAAAATCAAAATCAAAATCAAAATCAAAATCAAAATCAAAATCAAAATCAAAATCAAAATCAAAATCAAAATCAAAATCAAAATCAAAATTAAAATTAAAATCAAAATCAAAATCAAAATCAAAATCAAAATCAAAATCTAAATCTAAATCTAAATTTAAATCAAGATCAAAATGAAAATCAAAATCAGACTTAAAATCAAAATCAAAATCAAAATCAACATCAGAATTAAGATCGAAATCAAAATCAAAATTAAAATCAAAAATAATAAATAAAATGATTTGCATGAGGGCAAGAATTTAGACAAGTATTAAAACAAAACTTGGGACAAAGATTGGGAGAAGTTCAGACAAGTATTCAGACAAGAATTGGGTAAAGCTTCCCAACAACTAAAAGCTTAGGACAAAGATTGGAATAAGAATTGAAATTAATTGAAAAAGAACTGCAACATGACTTTGGACATGGACTAAAATACCAATTATGACAGTTATTAGCACAAAGAGTAGGACAAATATTAGAATATAGATAATATTAATGATAACGATGCGAATAAGTTCAGGGACAAGGTAATGGACATTAAGCCGTATCGCTCTATATGAAAAAAAATAAAATTTAAATGTTACCGCCTTATATCAACAGTTATGTCGAGAAAATTACGGTTGTACAAAAAAAAATTTTTTGTGGGCGTGGCAAAAACAGTCTTCATTTACATTAGGTGAAGATGACGCTCCAATTCATAGATTTTTAATTATAAACATAGTCCCTTCCATGACCTTTTCAACGATATATAAAATTTTAAAATCGTACTACAAACAACTGAATTATAGACAAAAGACCGATTCCTCTGTTTTTGCCACGCCCACAAAAAAAAATTTTTGTACTCCCGTTATTTTCTCGACATTTGATATAACAAATGAAAACAATTGATGTAACATTGAAAACTTTTTTTTTCGATACGGCTTAATGGACATGGCTAAAAACATGGGCAAGGATAAAGATACATTGCCACGCAAAATTTCTGCGGATCAATGTGACACCCGGTAGCATTCTTTTTTTTTATTTGTTTTAAGCCCAGCAGTCAAGACTTCAGCATAGGAGGGCAACGAAACCGCAACGCTGTCAAAAGTAATTGAAATTTCCGGAATATCATTGCTGTTGCACGCAATTGATGTCAGCGTAGCCATTCAGAATGCTCAGAGAAGAGTGTGTATCTTAATGTTTCTCAATTTTGTGATCTGCCATTTGACGTACTTATAAATGTTTATGCAAAAGTGTATCTTCATGGACAATATTTAAAAAAAAATAACGGCATTTCCGACTGTAAATATTTGTTTTTATTTGTCTATCTCAAGACTTAAATATCAAGCCTCGTACATATTTTAGACATGGTGAAAACAAGTTGTGCTGAAAACAAGTTCCTTAAGTATAGATTAAAGGTGTTCATAAGTTCTTAAAGATGGTTTCTGAAACGTTTGTCCTTTTTTGTCCGTTTTTGAAATTTTTGTCCATTTAAGAACCCGCATAAGTATTTCTAATTTTGCAAATTCTACAATATTTAAATTTAAAATCCTTTTTTTTTTTTAAGTGAAACTTCTTAATCCGCGATGGGGAGTAAAAACGATGATGAATCAATTCGCCGATGAAACACTTGGCCGTGAAACGCTTCGGCGTGTTTTTCACATAGTGTTACGCAGAATTAAAAAAATATAATACATCTAGTATGGACACAGTAGCTTTTCAACTGCATGGTTCATACATTGAGTAATTTTAATACGTGGAGCATGTCTTTGATATTCGTATTGAAAACATCAACCTTAAACAAAAAGACAAACACTGACTGCTGCTAAGTAACAGAGTTGTAATGCACAAAATTTTAAAGTATATTTGAAACTTTTCGGAAAATTGAAACAAGTATTTTACAACATGCGGCTGGATGCACACTGTTTGATGAACCACAGAAGAGCAGTTTGCAGTGATGCTTGTTTAAAAAACAGTGTGTTCACCAAGAAATAAAGAGTACACAGAGTATATTTCTGTATTGCATTTATTTTCCTGATATCTTCCTGTTTTTGATACAAAATTCTACATATCACATAGTTTTATGACTTTTAAATTTAAAAAAAATGACACAGTATGACGGCATAGGATGATAGTATGGTATGATGGTATGGTATGGTGTAATGATGATAATAATGATGGAATGATGGTATGGTACGGTATGGTATGGTACTGTATGGTATGGTATGGTACGGTATGGTATGGTACGGTATGGTATGGTATAGTATAGTATGGTATGGTGTGGTATGGTATGGTATGGTATGGTATAGTTTGGTATGATGGGTTTGGTGTGATTGTATAACTCTGAAGATGTTCTTATTTGTCTTATTAACATTAAACTTTTCAAAATTGTATTAAAACAGATTTAATTTCTTGTCATTATATGAAATGGGACTTTTTAGTAAGACTATATGAAAAAATAAATCATTTAACCACTTAAAAATCAACCTTTTTAGGTTAAAGTTGCACTTCTACCGCACGTGGTGGACAAACGCATATTTTTTTTTTTTTTGTTAAGGTTCTCACTGCAACATTTACTAGAATTATCAGGTTTGGTTACAATGCTTTCAGAAGGAGCTTTATAAGCTACTTATTAGATTAAATCATACCCGTTAAAACTCTAGAGAACTATGCAACAGAAATCTATTACGTGGATTACTACTTTCGTCAGATCTTTCTATATTTTCTCATAAAAAAATATTGAAAAAAAAGAAAAAATAATGGTAATGAAAGCAATGACTTAATTTTAAATGAAGATCACGATGCGAATAATGACTCAATTGGTTTCATTTCTGATCTCGATTTCTCTGACTTTGTGTCGAGTGACTCTACGAATTACTCTGATGACAGTCAATAATTGTCTCTGTTATTTTCTCTCATTCTCAAAATTTATTATCATTGAACAAACCTATATAATAGAATAAAAATATTTTTTAATCAATTAACTTCATTGAATATTGTGTAAGAGGCAGATGATGGGCGTGGCAAGACAGAGTAAAATAATTATATGACAATTAGGTGGACCAAGCCGAAAATATACGAGTTTAATTACCTTCTAATATTTTTACAACTCAATATATTGCACTTTTATTCTTGATTTTACATGGGAGGTGGGCGAAGGGCGTGGCAGATATCAATAAAAAATTTTATATTGTAATCATAGGAATATAGTAAATAAAAAAAATAGTAAAATTTCTATCTTACACTTTCTACAACTGGAGATATGGCACTTTTATTCTTCATTTCGTATGGAAGGTGGGCAAAGGGCGTGGCCCATCTTAATGAAATTTTTATCTGGTAGTTATGTAAATCTAGTAAATAAATAAACTAGTTAATTTTGTTTCTTACACTTTATAAATATGTGATATTGCACTTTTATCCCTCATTTTGTATGGGATTTGGGCAAAGGGCGTGGCCGATCTTAATGAAATTTCTATGTGGTAATTAAGTGAATCTTGAAAATAAATAAACTAGTTCGTTTTGTTTCTTGCACTTTCTACAAATGGTGATATTGCACTTTTGTTTTTCATTTTGTATGGAAGGTGGGCGAAGGGCGTGGGAGATTTTGATTCATTTTTCTATATCGTTTTATGTTTATGAAATAATAACACATGACAAATTTCATCTACGATGATTCCTTCTATTTTTTCCCTCATCCCATAGACTCCCATAGACTCCCATAGACTCCCTCGCTACACTGTGCAACACAAGAAAACACTAGACCGCTCTAGCAGCTGCCATTATTGCATCAAATCTCTAACGACTGCTGCATTTGACATTGCCTGGCAACATGTATCAAACACGTTTCGTGCTTTTTGTGCTTGATGCGCAACCAAATCGAAAATCCAGCAGCAAAGAAAAGAAAATAAAAGAGTATTAGTACGAGTATTTGACGTATTTTCAAAAGAAAAAAAAATATGATATCCACTTTGAGCTGGTAAAATCAATTTTAAGCTTTTTTAGAGCGCACTATTATTTTCTTAACTCTGGGTCATACACTTGAGTGAAACATTTCAAAGAAAATAGTTTTTGTGCAGTTTTACACACAAAGTATTGGCTCTGCTGCTGATGCTGCTGCTACTACTACTACTGCATCTTTGGTCGCTTTTTAATGCTTGTTGCTACTATTCAAGCATCATTGAATTTTTATGCATTTTATGGAAATTCACGGAATTTAATAAAGCGTAAATATTTTATGCTGATGCGCGAAAGTAAGTCTTTCAAAAAGCCATTTTATCGAAATCTTTTTGCGCAACCAACTTAACGGAAATGACGTTCATGCGCTCGTTCATTCCTTCGTTCGTTCATTGGCTGGCGAAATGTAAGTTTTTGGCGCTTCATTGGTTCATTATTGTTGCTTGAGCGGGCATTAGGTTGCTGCTGTTGAGGTTTTTGTTGTTGTATGGGGTTTTTTTTTTTTAATAAATGCTTGAGTCCTGTAAATAGTTCAACGTTAATGGTTGATGTTAAGTAATAAAGCGATTTATCAAAATTGTGCATGTTGTCAATAAAAATGTTGCTGATGATGTTGCTGATGCTGATATTGATGCTGATGGGTTCTTTATTGTTGAAAGCTTTGATGTTGATGTTGATGTTGTTATTTTTTATGCATTAGCTGTGCTTTGATGATGCTTTAAACAGTGTAGAAACTAACTGCAAGTGATGAAAGTTTTTAGAATGTTGAGCACTTTATTAACACTTTTGTGCCTTAAAGAAAAATAAAAAAAAACAATTTTCAAATTGAGAACCCAGTCAACCAAATTTCAATAGCTACATTTATTAGTATAATTCCGATATCGAATCGTTATCTAATTTGAAAAATGCTCAATGCTATTTTCGCTACTTTATAAAGGGGGATAAATTCAGAGATTTTTTTTCGTTTGTATTTTCTTGACAGATCACGCGTGACTGGCGACATGTTGTCATCTTAATTTTGTTTAGTAGGGGAAGTTGGGGTATTGGCGACATTGATAGTAGAGTGGGTAGCGTGCTCGACTCAAATAAAGAAAAATCTTTCAAAGTATCAAACTTCTATTTGCTATGAATGCGAGGTAACAGCGTGCACACAGGTCGAGTACTCAATTGAAAAAGAGCTTAGCCTGAGACTGTAGAGATGAGGGTTTTTTTAATACTGGTGATTTAGTCAACGTGATTGAAAAATCACTGATAACTACGGTGATCAAATACTTTCAAACACCGTGATCAGTGATTAAGTTTTTTTTTTCATTTAATCATTTTTGCTTTTTCACCGTTTTCAGCGATATTCGTGATAAACCCAGTGATTTCTTGTTTGTACGAATTCTTTGTCCCTGTCTCTCCAGTAAGGAAACCATTCGCAACTTGGCATGAGTTTATGTGTTGTTTCTGCTCGAATATTTTCTTGATCAAGCTTCAGAACCAATTGAGAGCAATTGATAGTTATTGAGAGCAAGGGCTTGTGTAGCAATACAAAACGCAACAACAAAGCAGAGGCAAAAGACAAACACAGAAACAACACAGGACAGAACCATGCAAACATTTTCTGAGAGTATTTTTTATGCGTGTTCTATGAGATCGCAATAAAAAGAATCCTAAAGGAGTGTTTGACATGATTCTAAAATGATTAATCAGTAATAAGGCTCTAAAAAAAGTATTTTTTATGCGTGTTTTATAAGTACGATGAATGGCAAAATATGGAAATATTTTTATTTTTACTATTAATATTATTAAATAAATGGGAAAAATGGCACAAACGATAATTTCGGGCAAAAAGGTTTTTTATTATTTATTTAAATAATGTTGTACAACAAGACGAAATAGTACGCCAGAGTAGCGAAAAGCATTTTCTGAGGTTTTATTAACATCATATCAATGTCAGAAATTAGTGTATACAATGAGTTTTTAAACCATTAAGGAGCTTTTAACATGAGACTTATGACTCTTTAAATAATAACTTCTATAAGTTCTGAAAGAGTCTTCATAGGAGTCTTTAAAGATTCCATTACATGATTCTTAAAAGAAGTATTAAATATGACTCTTAAAAGAGTCTTAATTTTGAGTCCAAAAAGACTCATTTATATGAGTTCTAAAACAGTCTTTATAATGGGTCTTTAAAGTTTCTTTATTATGAGTCTTAAAAGAGTATTAAATATGAGTTTTAAAAGAGCCTTAATTTTGAGTCTTAAATGAGGCATAAAACAGTCATTATTATGAATCATATTTTGAGGCTCACAACCTACGAAAATTTACTCATAAAAGAGTATTTTTTGAGCGCATTATGACGATAAAAACTCATTTAGATGAGTTTTAAAAGACTCTTTTAAGAGTTATAATGTTTGCTGGGAAGCTTTAAATCTAGTGGTGCCCATACCCGCTCACAACTACATGAATATGTAGGTATTTGCTTAATTCTCACATAAAGTGATAACGGTCGCCATTTAAAAGAACGGTGATTTCAAAATCGCGTTCACTAAGGACGATGTTCATGAAAAATCACCGGATCACCGAGGCTGTATTACGAAAATCAGCGTTCTGTGAGAATTGTTTTTCGGGCTCTTTGAGCAACATACCAATGGTGTTCATCACCGACCTTCCAAGCCCTAATTTTAGTCTTAGTGCACGATATTGCATGATATGCGACTGAATGGACCACATCCGTCCTGTAGTGAGGAAATGTTGCGGCTACATTGGATAATGTGGCTGAAGACATTTCGATTTGACGCCGTGTGCAGCATCTTGGTATCTTGAACTCGGCGAATTTTACACGAGGATCACGATTTAAAGGCTTACAAAATTCACTCGTTCAAGAATTAAAGCCGCCAGAGTTGAATTTACGCTTATATTTCAGTCAATAACCTCCGCAACAGGTCAATGAAGATCCGCCGTTTTCGCGGCGATTTTTATTTGGTG
This sequence comes from Pherbina coryleti, assembly GCA_943735915.1. Taxonomy (NCBI): domain Eukaryota; kingdom Metazoa; phylum Arthropoda; class Insecta; order Diptera; family Sciomyzidae; genus Pherbina; species Pherbina coryleti. Next base: position 21,698,483 of record OX030952.1, read on the forward strand.
AAAAAGCACATTTCTGGCTCAATGGATACGTAAATAAACAAAATTGCCTCATCTCGAACTACCGTTACATCCACAAAAATGAACTGTTTATTGTAGATTATGGACTGGTGGAGTCATCGCTCCATATTTCTTTCAAAAACTAGGTCAGACAGAATATAACTGTCAATGGCGAGAGCTACTACATCATGATAATGGACTTTTTGTTACCTGAAATTGAAGCCCGTGATGTCGGTGACATTTGGTTTCAGCAAGATGGTGCTACGGCATACACAGCGAGCGATATAATGGCTTTATTGAGAAATCGTTTAGTGAGCTTCTTATTTCGCATTTCGAATCTTTCAACTGACCACCAAGATAATGTGATATTACACCTCTCGATTTTTTGACGTAGAATACGTCATTCTTGCAGGTAAGTAGGGTGGTTGATATTGATCAGGTGTCGATATTTATATCACAATTTGAGCCTTTGGTGTGCCTAAAGTACTGATCGTACAATGTTGATGTTAGCACTTGTTGGTCTGCTTGATCCTCACTGGGAGAAAAATTCATATTTGAACTCTCTAACTTATTAAAACTTTACACAATTTCATGAAATATAAAGCCAACATTTGATGTTTTTGTTTGCTTAAACTTGCTACCTATTTATCGACAGTTTCCGGTTTTATCGACAATACCATAAAATTTGTATTGGAGCCCCCCTAAGGAGTGGTCGAAGGGAATAGGTGTCAAAGGCAAAAATGTTCCTTTTGCAAAAACAATGGGGTTGGTAATACATATTAACCCTCTCCGGCGCTCTCTTAAAGGTTTTATGCTCAGGTGTACGGCATAAATATACAAAAACCATAAAATTTGTATGGGACCCCCTCTAAGGAGTGGTCGGAGGGAATAGGTGTCCAAGGTAAAAATGCTCCTTTTGCAAAAGTAATGGGGGTCGGTGATACATATTAACCCTTTCCGGCACAAAAACCATAAAATTTGTATGGGAGCCCCCCTAAGGAGTGGTTCGAGGGAGTAGGTGTCAAAGGCAAAAATATTCTTTTGCAAAAGTAATGGGGGTCGGTCATACATATTAACCCTCTCCGGCACTCTCTTAAAGGTCATATGCTCAGGTGTATGGAATAAATAAACAAAACCCATAAAATTTGTATGGGAGCCCCCCTAAGGAGTGGTCGGAGGGAATAGGTGTCAAAGGTAAAAATGCTCCTTTTGCAAAAGTAATGGGGGTCGGTGATACATATTAACCCTTTCCGGCACAAAAACCATAAAATTTGTATAAGAGCCCCCCTAAGGAGTGGTCAGAGGGAAAAGTTGTCGAAAGCAAAAATATTCCTCTTGGAAAAGTAATGGGGATCAGTCATAAATATTAACCCTCTCCGGCACTCTTTTAAAGGTCATATGCTCAGGTGTATGGAATAAATATACAAAAACCATAAAATTTGTATGGGAGCCCCCCTAAGGAGTGGTCGGAGGGAATAGGTGTCAAAGGCAAAAATGTTCCTTTGCAAAAGTAATGGTAATCTTTTAAAGGTCATATGCTCAGGTGTTTGGAATAAGTATTTTGCTAAATATTTTTTAAAAAAGATGTCATCAAAAGCGAATTGAATAATTCTACGTCTTGTGTTACGACATAGTCGAAACTACTGTATCTTTTTTCTTTGGAGTTATGTAAAGTCAGAAGACTTCATCGAAAAGCCAGCTACGATTCAAGACTTGGAGGCCAACATTACTTGCGTAATTCGCTAGATACCGTCAGCAAAAAGTGATCGGAATTGGAACTACTAAATGGACCATCTCTGCGGCGTAGTTGCAGCCAACATTTGAATGATATTATCTTTAAAAAGTGAATTTCAGAGTTTGTTCTTTCGAGCGATAATAAAGATTCCGACATTCAATTCTGTTTTAAGTGTTTTATTTAATATTAAAAAAAGTTCTAAATTAATCACCCTTTATATTTATTTGGGGCGTTCTTTGTCAAGTCGGTTACCCCCCCCCCCCCTTAACAGTCCGAATTTTTGACATAAAAAGTTCCACGGCGGCTTAAAATTTTCCTTGAAACCTTTATTTTTGCCGCCGTTTGGCGCTCTTAAAATTTTCTATAATTTAGAGGTGTTTTGGACAAAAATTACTACTCGAAAAAGGGAAACGTTAAAAAAATTGGCTTAGGTTAGTTTTTTATTTTCTATTTAATGATAGAATCTTGTTCCTTACTTAAAAATATTTTCGACAGTGTAAATTTTTCTAAAAAGTTAACCCTTAGCAGCAAAAGTTGGCCCAAAAAAATATTTAATGCTCAAACTTAAACGATTTGTTATTAAAAAATAAGGCACTTTAGGGAAAAATTTAACGAAATAAAAAGTGCTTAGAATTTCTCAAAATATAAGTACTAATAAAAAAAAATAAACAGTATAACGTGTATACAGTAAAGAAGTGAAACTTCTTCTTTGTATACACTTTTTCTCTTCTAGAATAAGAACGATTTAAGTGTAAAGGCTCGATTATGCAATCGTATAGCTACGCAATAGCATGTGTGTGAACACCACTGATCTAAGCTAAAAATACACTTGGCTATATGCATTTAATTGCCTATGCATTAAGTCGGAACACCGGTGACAAAGATCACCGAAGCCAACCCGCAACAGATGTGGAGCAAGCTCTACATTTCATCGCATTCCAAATAGTATATCCATTCTTAGCCAGAGAAGTGTTCAAGATCTTATATGTCGATAATTATTATACTTTTAGACCTATGGCCGAAAAGCAATTAATTCGATAACCAATTTGCGTCGTATTCACATATGGATGTGAATGAACCAGTTGAGAAATATACGTGTTTAATAAGCAGTCAATGCAAATGTGCTTATTGGAAGACAGTAGGCAGGCTGGTCGCAGCAAAATACGTTGCAAGCGAAACAATTGTATGTTTGTGTGTGTAATTTTCTTGTCGTATCGTACATTCGAACGTGTTCGATTTCGAAAGTAAAAGCAAACTTGAATCCAACTTCAAACTTCCAACTTGCTGAACTTTGTGTAGTTTGGCCTCATGTTTGGAATTAAATATTAGCTCTGAACTCTTCCAAATAGGTTTTATATTACTTTTTGTGGCACTGAAGGTGCTTTAATGAATTGGGCAATTTGGCTACTTTAGATGTAATATGTTAGCCTTAGGTTCTCTGGGCGTAACAAAATTGCGTTAAAAACTTCACATCTAAACTCTAGTTGCTATACAACTCAACGCACTCCAAAAATTAAGCACATAATTAAACAACATCAACAATTAACATCTGATTGATACAAGACTCAAATCATTTCAAACTACGCCATGGCGCAATTGAGTTAGCTCACTACGCTGACACAGTAAACATTTGAACATCAAAAAGCTTTTGAACTGTTGAACTTTTTAAAAATGATATTTTAAAATATTTTTAAAATAAGTACTAAAAATACGTCGCAATACTAATATATGTACTTTTCCTGAACTTTTATTGAAGTTTCTTTTAACGCTTGTCATAACTCATAAAAAAGGTCCATTCTATTTGTGAGAACTTTTCTTTTTTAGCAAAATTTTAAAGGAATTGAAAATTTCTAAAAAATTATTTTCAGTGGACCATAATTTTTCACTATATTTCCCCTCCCCCCCCCCCCCCCCCCATTTCTAATTTATTAAAATTTTCATTTAATAGAAGATCTTGATTTTAATGCTTTATTTTCACTCTTTCACTTTCAGATCACTTTATTGACGACTGCAACCTGGTGCAATGTCCCGCAGCACCGTCCTGCCCAGCAGACAGTCACCTTAAAGCAACCTCCGAAGAAATAGACGACCTCGAAGAATACGATGAGCTAGCAACTAGCAATCCTTTTGCTGGTGTACACATCGAGGCATTGCTGCCACTACACGATGAGCATGCCGCAGAACAGCCACAGGAACTATTGCTGACTGAAACAACAACTGCAGCAAAACGGGCCAAACGTGCACTGAGTTCCAAACGGCGAGCCTGGAAACGTGATTTGAGTTTTCTCAGCATTGACATGGATGAAGAGGAGTCGTTGGTAAAAAATTGCTGCACCGACTACGAATGCGTGTGTCAGGAATGCGTGCGTGCGGCGCATTGGCCACGTTGTGCACCCAACGAGGTAGCGGTTGAGTTTAGCAGCGCCCAAGGTACGCCAGGTAGCTGTTGTGCCAGCTATGTGTGCGTGCAACAGTGGCAGTGTGCAGATAACACCGATGGGTCAGTTAAGGCAGAACAACACAGTCTAGATGATGTGTACTGGAAGGATGCGTGCACGCGATGTGTCTGTTTTGGTGGCGAAGAGCTATGTGCGGAATTGTGCGACAAGTCAGCGGAGAAGCAGCCAGAGCCACAGCATTTGCATCAACATCAACATAATCATCATCATCATCATCATCAACAGGACGAAGCACAGGCAACCAACTGCTATTCAGACTATTTGGAGAAGCTAATGTTTGATGGTGAAACATGGCTAGAGGATGCAGACTGCAGCGAATGTAGCTGCGTAGATGGTGAGAAGGCGTGCATTACGAATTTCTGTGCTGCGGTCGAGTGTAAAAATCCCAAAAAGGTGGTGGGTAAGTGTTGTCCAGTTTGTGTGCCGGAAGAGGTGGAAGTGGACGACGTACAGCAGTTGGAGTTGGCGGAAGCAACCACAATATTGAAAGCAACAGAACTGCTGGAAACAACGACAACATCAACAACAACGATGCCATCAACTTTGAATACAAGCAGTGCATCAGTTGAAGCGGAAACGGAAACATTGTTGGCAAGCAGCACAATAAATACAACAACGGAAACCATTCGGACACAACACATAAATGCAACGCTTGAATATGAGCTGGAGTTTGTTAAAACAACAACAACAATATCTGCAGTAACTGAAGCTGATAGCACAACCACAGCTGTTGATGCTACTTCAACGACGTCGACAAGAACAGAGTCGGACGTAAGCTCAACAACAAAAGCGGCTTTCAATGAAGCAGATGATTTGTCTACATCAACAACAACATCGAGTGTGCTAGCAGAATATGTTGAAGGAAAAACAACAACAACAAATAATACTCCGTCAAGTGAAGCTATTACAACAACAACAGCTGATCCTTTAATTTATGTTGACAGCACAACATCTACCCCTCTGGCAGACTTCACTGATAGCGATAGCTTTGTTGCTTTTACAAACTTTAGTTCAGCAACAACAACTACCCAAGCTGCAACATCATCTATGGAAACATCATCTATGGCAACATTCATGGAATCTACTGCAACATCCTTAGCAACAGAAAGTTCAACTACTTTTGCAACATATAGCGAAACACCTGCTGAGACATCGGCTGAAACAACTGCCGCAACATTGCCATCTTCAGCTACCGCAACATCTTTCGCAACATCTTCCGCAATAGCATCAACAACAGCTTCAGCAGCAACTTCAGCAACATCTTCAGCCGCATCTTTTGCAACATCTTCAGCTTCTTTTGACTCATCAACAATCGAGGCCGACTCTTCTTCAACCATATCCAGTGTAGCAACTAGTTTCACTACTACAACAAAAATTGCCACCGATACAACAACAACATCTGCAACTTCATCTAACAACCTCTTCCACTCCGAATACAGCACCAGTGCTCCAATTTCATCAAATTTCATCGACAGCTCATCATCCACCTCAAACTCCTCACCTCAAACAAGCACTGAATTCTTTACTATCTCATCCTCACCAGCCACATCTGCGCCAGACCCGCTACACTCCGAACCTACGCGCCAGCAACGTCAACATGCAGTCAGCTACTCCACCCAGGATGATGCTTTTGGCACAACCACCAACAACTATGTCAGCAACAACAACATGAATCCAGTACCTCTACTCAATGCACCTCAAAACATGCGCCGCCTTTTCGATGAGCTCGACTCGATGGTCATTGTAGCGCTCGCGCTAGGTTCTATGCTCTGCCTGGCACTCGGACTGATCATACGTTATACAAAAAATAAAAAGAAGATGTACTCCACGATACCCAGTTCGGAAACAAGCCTGAGTCAAACGTCCACCAATACGGTGTTGACGGTGTGAGTTGTTGCCACAGCTTGTGTGGCTTAAGATGTGGGCGCTGTTGCCCACATGGGGTGGGATTCGTACAGCCGGGTAGTTGAGCTGTGCTAAAAAGCTGTAACAAGCTTACTTTCTCTTTAATATAGTTGTTGTAGGACAAGAACAAAATATTTTTAAGCTACACTGCAAGAAATGCTTATAACGCAATGTGTTAAGATTTCCTGTCATATTTTTTTTTTTAAGACAAACGGCTTTCATTTTTTTTTCTTTTTTCTTAAATTTGTATAATTCTGATCATGTTTAACAGTAATTTTTTTATATTTTTTTATATATTTTTTTTATATTTTTTTTTTATATTTTTTTATAAATTCTTTTATAAACTTTTTTATAAATTTTTTATATGGATAGACCCGGTGTCGTCTGGGCCCGGTTTATGTAAATTTGATGATGAAGATGATTTGAGATGACAAATTAGTCAATCCTGCCGCGGGGTCAGAATTTTCAACACTATTCTCAATTTTAAGACTGTAGCTTCTTAAAGTGCCAACCAGGGCTGCCGTTCTAAAGCTTTTTTGTCAGATAAAATCTACAATCTAAATCGGTACATTTAAGTAGAACCCGAGATTCAGGAATACCACAAAAACAGTTTTTTTCTTGGCAACCATTGCTTAAGGATACTTAAAATAGTAGGAGCCAAAAATAGTTCAAAGATGACATCAAATTATTTTTTTAGACTTCTCAAAACCTTTAATTTTTCTCTAAAAATAAAAATAAAAATATGATTTTTCTCTGGTTCAGAGAGTAAATGTTCTCTTAGAATTGCAAAGATGAAAAAAAACAAATATAATCATTAAGTCATCGATACCGCTATGCAACAATCTTCCAAACAAAATTACTTGCCATACATAAATGTACCAGACTAAACCTTTTAAATCATGCTGTGGGTAAAACAATCTCTCATTTTTAAACTGAAGCTAGAACAGTAGACTGTCCATTGACTTTCAAGCACTAATGGTCCGTATAAGGAGATTCAAGGGAAATTAGGAAATACCTCAATACTATTAGGAGGTATTAGGAGTATTGATAGGAATTATCTTTATATAACTTGTCAAAACAATCAAACAAATTTCAATCAAACTTGTCAAAACAAACTTGTCAAACAATTTGTCAAATCCTATCCTAGTAAAGATTTTTTCGCAAACACACCAGGGCAGAGCTGAACTAAGTGTATTTTTCATAAATTCTCATAAAGAAATTTACATATCCAATAAGCTTAGGCACTCAACCAAGTTATAACTAACAACGAACTTGTAAAGGCACAACCGAGCTATGCGTAAGCAAGCAAAGCAAGAGATCGAAAGAGCGCTGTTGACAAATAGAGAGGACAAGCAGCTCTGCATCGAACTGGTTTATTCTAACATGCTTATGCGTTAATTGGTTGAGCATTTACGATGAGAAATTCCACCTTTAGATGATGAGAATACTTTTAACTGAGCTATATAAGTTGAAATTACATCAAACCACAATAACTTAACTTGCTAGTAGATTCAAAATATAGACTCTGCCTAAAGCTGGAAATTCATTCACTGCATTTGCATATGCGTCCGTCTACTCGCTGGCGTAATTTACGCAAGAAAATTATGGCAGAGTTCAATGATTGCATTTTACGTTCAGAGTTAACAGGGCTACAAAATTATAAAATATTTTGTATATTCTTAATGTTGAGTTTTTATCGTATTTACACAAAAATACTTAAAATGTCTTCATTTATAATTAAAAAAATCTTAACTCCTGATTATAGAAAAGTTCTTTTGAGAAATTAACAATGAAGAAATTAAAGACATTTTTAATTTCGAAGATTTATTTACAAGAGCCATCCTTAAAAGTAAAGAGTTTCTGACTCGGTTCTTTTATTTCTTCTCTCTGTTCGTTATAAGTAACGAGCTGTCAAAAAATGCAAATTACGCAAGAAAAGTTTAAAGCGGGAAGTTCATTCACTACATATGCATATGCGTCCCTCTACTCGCTGAAAGCAATGCAATAGAAATATGTGAAAGCTTACACATGAAAGTTCATTTAATGCATTTGCATATGCGTCCGTTTACTCGCTACGCAAGCAAAGTCGAAAATATTTCAACTTTTCTTGCGTAATTTGCGTTTTTTGACAGCTCGTTACTTATAACGAACAGAGAGAAGAAATAAAAGCAACGAGTCAGAAACTCATTACTTTTAGGGATGGCTTTTCAAAATAAATCTTAAAAATTAAAAATGTTTATAATTTTTTCATTCTTAATTTCTCAAAAGAACTTTTTTATACTCAGGATTTAAGATTTTTTTAATAATAATTGAACATTTTAAGTATTTTTGTGTAAATACGATGAAAAATTCCCCATTAAGAACGTACCAAATATTTTACAAGTTTTCAGCCCTGCTTAGTCTGAACTTAAAACGCAATCATTGAACTCTGCCATAATTTTCTTGCGTAAATTGTGCCAGCGAGTAGACGGACGCATATGCATATGCAGTGAATGAACTTTCCGCTTAAGAATGATTGAAACAAGATTACGCCTTCCGCAAATGAGAGAGAGAGAGAGAGAGAGCATAATGTCACAATCGATATTGTCAGACTTTCAAATTATGTTATTTTGGTGCCCACGCCTAAATAATTTTTTTTTTTTATTTTTATAATATGCACATGGACCTCCTATTATTAAACTATTGGTACAATAAAATTTTGTCGGTCTCAATTAGTTTAGGAGATAAAAATCTTGAAAGTTTAAAAAATTCATATTTTTTCATATACGAAAATATTCATATTTTTATACAGAAGAGTATATATTTTTTTTTTTATATTTTTTTTTTATATTTTATTTTTTATATTTATTTTATTTTTACTTTTCCCAAAGAATTTATTTTCAATTTCATCAATTTGCCTAAGCGATCGCACATTTGCATACGTTTTTGTCAAGCAAATGTGCTGTATGACGTCATGCACTCAGTTGAGAAAGAAAGTATTAGATAACGAGACTGCGGAACGCGTAATCTTATTTTTATCATTCTTGGACTCTGCCAAGAGGTTAACGACACCCAAAGGCGTATTCACACTGCATATCCAACCCTTCTTAAAATAAAAAATTGAACCTTTAGCTGCAAAATATTAGTTAGGTATCACGCTGATGTTCGCCTTGAATATATCCTATATTTCCTGAAAAAAAAAAACTTTCTTTAACAACCTCGATATGACCTTACAGACGTATCTATCTAAATCAAAAATAGTTTATTAGACAGGTTTTAAGATTAAAACGTACTTTGTATCAATTTCTTCTTTTATATTGAAATTGAAAAAAAAAGATATATCATGAAGATAATCTGATTCCTTATGTTAATTTCTAAAAAAGGATTTCAGGTGTTACAACCATTCAGTCAAGCCTGTCTTGGTTCGAAAATGGTTAGCTACACTAAAAAAAAATGTTTTAAAATTGACGACAGTTGTTATTAATTTGACGATATTTTTGTTTAAAAAATATCTTGCAACAAAGTTCGGCAAAGTAAGAGCAAGTGTTTAAAAATTTTGAAAATCGTATGAAAAAAAAGTCAAATTATGAACACATTTTTTGAACACATTGTGTTCAATTTTAAGCTAATATATTTTTTTCAGTGTAGAAATAGAAGTTCTCTTCGTATTTGGCAGAACAAGTACAGTTAATTCAACAACAGTAGTAGCAGCTTAGTAGCAGCCCTGGTGCCTGGTTTTTTTATTTTTTTAATTTTTGACTTGCTTGAGAGATGTCACGTACTAAAAATTTTATAAAGATCGGTTGAACCATGTAGGAATGATTTTGAGGTGTTCTCATTCCATGACATTTTTCAATATATTTTTGACATGCTGCCTATTTTGACAATCTGAAGGGTTTCATATAAGCGTTTTTGTATGAAAATGTCAGATGAGAATATTATATTTATTCCACCATGGGTTAAACTTTGTAGAACAAACACACAGACATTCACTTCAACTTACATAGATGAGCTTTTATATTTTATTTTTTTTTTTTTTTTTTGTACATTTTATCATTTGTCTTTTCATTGCTTTGATTTTGTGTTTTATTGCTGACCGCCTGTTTTGGTTTTTTAATTTTATTCCCAGCTTTCTGTTTCTGTTGGTAGGCGTCAACTTTTTATGCATTTTTAATGTTAATTTTTATTATTTAAGATCATAAAAGTCATAACAATTTCAAAAATAATAACAACAAAATCTAAATTTCTTGACGCATGACAATTATTTTTTGCAAATGAAATATTTAAATGTCAAAATTTAATGTTCGAAAATTGTTGACGATGCCGATTTAAGAGTTTATCTAGCAAAATAATGGCTATATTCAATTGACAGCAAAGTTTGTCAGAATGACTGAATGAATTTTCATGGGAGCAAAGATCTCTCAAAAATCTAAAATTTTCAAAATAACGGTCAATTGGAATTTTCACTAACCTTTCAACCCTTTTCGAAACAGACAGACCTGATTGAATAGGTTTAACACCTGAAATCCTTGGTTTAAAGCTTTACACAAAAATTTGATTCAATGGCAAACAGTCTCATTGGTATACTAGTATTTAGTTCTAGTTTGGGCATCAGAACCTTTTGAGTTTCTAGTACTGGAAGTATCTATGGAGCTTTTAGTCATTTAATTTAAGGGTCATTTGAAATTACTGAAAAAGCTCTTATGGTTTCAGATAGAAATTTGTCCATAGAATATATTGTCCAAATGATTTTTTTTTTGGGTTAGCTCAAATAGCAGATGTTTTCAAGTTCACATTTTATACTATGGAACTGTAGTTAATTTCCTTTAACACCTAAACTACGTTAAATTTTGGTTTAAGACTTTCAGTAAAATTTTTGCAAATTTAGTGTCCTTTAAAACTGAGGTACATTATTTCCCTCTAGTATTCTTACAGGGGGGTCAAAAACCTCCTAAAATTAAAAAAAATAGTATATCTAAGAAAACCCCACAGTATAAAATGTGACCTTGAAAAAGTCGGTTATTTGAGCTAACCAAGAAAAATCTCTTGGACGATATGTTCTATGGACCAACGGCTATCAGAAACCATTGGAGTTCTTTCAGTTATTTTTTGCTGTCGCACAGTGTTATCGAAACATTTTTGGGTTATATGGAAGCCTTAAAGATAAATGCATGAATCTATGACAAATAAGTTATAAGGTTCTATGACATTGCTTGTTCATGGACATTTTTTGGGTTGTATGGAGTTCTATTATGAAGTTCGTTGTTTTTTTATGAAATAGGTTCCATTACAGCTATCAAATTTAGTTGTTGCAAAAAACTAGTATCGTTTATTCGAAAACTTTTTGAGTTGTATACAGTTCTCATACAAAACTCTTCAATTCTTTGACCAAAATATTTCTATGAGACTTTTCTTGCAGCTAGTTCTAGTTGGAAATAGTTCTATTGACTTCTTGAATGAAAATTTCTGATTATTTGCAAATATATTCAACCAACATTATGGAACTACGGAACTATGAAATTCTATGGAACTTATCAGAATATTGGCACTTTTTTATTTTCTATAAAAACTTGAATAAAAATTTATAATTCTTTGACAAAAAGGTTCTACTGGGTCTATCTATAGAACTAGTTGAATAATTGGAATTTTTTGAAATCTTTTGAGTGCTTTTGAACAAAAATTTATGAAACTTTGCAAATATGTTCAACCTCCATTTTCTATGGAACTTATCAGAATGTTGCTAATCTTTTGGGTTCTATAGACAACTTGAATAAAAATTTAAAATTCTTCGACAAACAGGTTCTACTGGGTCTAGCTTTAGAACTAGTTGGGTTATTGAAACTTTTTGGAATCTCTGAAGTCCATGAACAGAAATTGATAATTCTGACTTATCAGAATATTGGCACTTTTTTGGGTTCTATGGACAACTTAAGTGAAAATTTATGTTTCTATGACAAACAGGTTCTACTGGGTCTATCTATAGAACTATTTGGGTTATTGAAACTTTTTGGAATCTATAGAGTCCTTTTGAACACAAATTAATGATTATTTGCAAATATATTCAACCGGAACTATTTAGTATGGAACTAAGGAACTATATAATTCTATGAACCTTATCAGCATGTTGGCACTTTTTTGGGTTCTATACACGGTCGAAAATTTGGGTTTAAATATAAAAACATTAAAACTCTTTTTGGGTTTAAACCTACTTTTTAAACCCTACGGTTTCTTTTTTAAACTCGTCAAGGTTTACTTTCGGAAGATTCACGAATTTTAAACTCGAGGGTTTTAAAAATAAACTCAAAACGTTTAAAACTATATGTATTTAGACATTTTAACTCGAAAGGTTTAAAATTTGGCCTTGAGGTTTATATTTTAAACTCTGGGGTTTAAAAAGTAAACCAATACGGTTTTAATAGTAAACTCAAGGGTTCTAAAAATAAACTCTCAGTTTGAAATCAAAACCGCGTAGTTTTAAATTTTAAACCAAAGGGTTTTAATTTAAAACCTTTTTGGGTTTGGATAAATATAGAAACCCTCAAGGTTTTCAATTTAAACCAATATTTTTGACCGTGTAGACAACTTGAACAAAAATTTATAATTCTACGACAAACAGATTCTACTGAGTCTAACTATAGAACTAGTTGGGTTATTGGAACTTTATGAAATCTATGAAGTCCATGAATAAGAATTCATGATTGTTCGAAAAACAGGTTCTACTAGGTCTGTCTCTAGAACTAGTTTGTTCATTAAAACTTATTGGGTTCTATGGACTCCATGAATAAATAGTGATGATTCTTCGAAAGATTCTACTGGGAATTTCTTTGAAACTAGTTTGAATATTGAAACTTGTTTGAATCTATAGAACTAGCTTGGTTATTGAATCTTTTTCTAACTATGCCAGATATCTTCGGATGGATTTTTTATAAACAAGTGTAACTGGAATTTTCTGTAGAACTCATTTAAGTATTGAAACTTTGTTGGGTTCTAAGGAGTGCTTGAACAAAATTCCATGATTTTTTACACATAGATTCCACTGGAATTATCACGCAATAGCAAATGAGACACATCGGCGTCTTGAAGGTGTCTGAATCGGTAAATGATCGACATTTTTGACAAATAGATTCCACTTGCATTATTTCTCAATGACACATGAGACACATTAACGTCTTCTATGTGCCTAAATCGGCAAGTGATCGCCAGCATATGACATATTTTTAAAGCTACGTGATTGTCTTCGGTTTCTGCCAAAGAGATTTTTTAAACTGAATAGTTTCTTTACCTTTTGCAATAAGGGACTCAGCAAGTTAAACAAGAAAATCAAAAAAAGGCAACTTCTTTCCGTTTAACTCCGAATGTATGATCCAAACATTCACAACACATATCATAAGGGCGCGATATAAAACTTTCTTCCATCGCATTCCAGACATCTGGTCTGGAATATCTATGATTTTACTATATCAGGGCCTTAGAGCAGTTTCGACCGCGTAGTACACACGTGTATGAAGCAACCCTTCGTCTTTTCGCATATACACGAAAGAGTTATGCACTGAACACATTAACGACTACACGACTTTACGACGCGACGTAAAGAAAGAGTCAACAATCTGGAAATATCATACGATTGTTGAATTCACGCATACACAAACCCTTATATTTCCACTTTTGTCGCTCGTTGAATTAGAAATAATTCTATATCTACGTCAGCAACATTGCTATGTCAACGCGACATTTTCAACAAATTGAAAATTCCAAATACAATTCCTCCATAAGAAAAGCATGTAAAAAAATTTCACCTATGTCGTAATGTCGTTGTCGTCGTTAATGTGTTCAGTGCATTAATGAGACAAATGCTGTTGCTGTGGTCGACACTGCCTTAAAGTCATGCACTGAACACATTGACGACTACACGACTTTACGACGCGACGTGAAGAAGAGTCAACAATCTGGATATATCATGGAATTGTTTCATGCACGCATACACAAACCTTTATATTTGCATTTTTAAATTAGAAATAATTCTATATCGACGTCAGTAACATTGCTATGTCGCCGCGACATTTTCACCACATTCACCTCAATAAGAAAAGCATGTAAAAAAAATTTGACCGATGTCGTAATGTCGTTGTCGTCGTTAATGTGTTGAGTGCATTAATGAGACAAATGCTGTTGCTGTGGTCGACACTGCCTTAGAGTCATGCACTGAACACATTGACGACTACACGACTTTACGACGCGACGTGAAGAAAGAGTCATGCACGCATACACAAACCCTTATATTTTTACTGTTGTCACTCGTCAAATTAGAAATAATTCAATACCGACGTCAGTGACATTGCTATGTTGCTGCGGCATATTCACCACATTCACCTCCATAAGAAAAGCATGTAAAATAATCTGACTGTTGTCGTAATGTCGTTGTCATCGTCAATGTGTTCAGTGCATCAGTGTGTATTGTACACAAGAATGATAGAAAAATAGATTACGCATTGCGCAGCTCCGTTATGTTGTTTACTTTTCATTTTGACATTTCTAGCTACGAACAAAGTATTTTTTACGATCATGACGTCACGCTAGACCAAGTTTGTTTCTTGAATCTTTTGCCATTGTTTCATATTTGTTCACATTCTGAACGAGACTTGACAGAGAGCCATATCGTAAGCTCATATCGTAAGTCTATCGTGACGTAGATGCGCATATCGTTGAAAGTTATTTTTACGATCTGTGCAATCTATTTTTCTATCATTCTTGTATTGTACAGTTGACATAGTAGGCAGCTGACAGTTACTGAGTGGCATCACGTCTTTCGTATCTTGCCATTTTGCGACTATGGTACCTTTGTTGTGGACTTCGAAAATTGGTTCACTTCGTTCCAATTTTTCTGTTATTTTTGGAACATTTTTACGATTGGACATAGAAAATCCAAAAGCGGGAAAAGATATCTGTGTCCAGAAGCAATAATCGCTTAAGTCGACTTTGATCAGAACTTATATGGCGATTTGGAAGTAAGATTTCTCAAAATATTCATATCAGACTTAAGCTGTTATTGTTAATGAGCACAGACATTTTGATTTTAGTTCTAGAAATAAAGTAAAAATATATTAAATGAAAGCCGTTATAAATAAAAATGTTTCTAATTAAAACTTTTTTTTTTAAATTCTTGATTTTTTTTTCAAAACTATGTTTTCCCCTATTTTTCTGTTAAGAAATAATTTTATTGATTAATTTTGAAACTTTTAAAAATATTTTCTACAAAATTTATACAAAACGTAATTTACTCCTAAAAGTTCATGTAATACCTACAAACATTTAGGTTTTTATTTAAAAAATTTTAATTATTTACTGCATTCGCATATAAAATATTAAAATTATATAGAATTTATTTATAAAATCATTTAATGATAAATTAATGATAATTACTTATAACTTGAATATAAATTATTTTCAATTGTGATACATTACTATAAAATATGAAATTATCTACTAAAAAAAAATTGTATTTACTTATAATTTAAAAAGAAGAAATAAACGCATTATTTTAAATTCAAACACAAAAAATTATTTATTACATTAAAAATATATTTAATACGAAGCAATGTTAACTACTTTATTAATATAATATATATAAATAAATATATATATATGTAATGCTTAGCTGCTGGTGTTAAGTATTTTTTATAATTTATCTCCTGAACGATGTTAAACGACAGTATCAACAAAATAATTATAAAAATAAATAAAAAATATACATAAAATTAAATAAATAATCACTTGTATTAAGATCTGAAGTATTTTTTTAAAAATTAATTATTTAATTTTTAATTAATAATTTTATATTTTTTTTTTTCATATATATATATAGTATGCTATATATACACTTAAAAAAATTGCTGTTGCCTGCCTAATGCAGAAAAATTCCATTTAGTTTTTCGAAACGAAATTCAAACAAAATGTATTAATTTTAAGTATTGCCTACCTATTTAGGGGAACTCATAAAAATTTAGATTTATTTCATTTTATTGCAAAAATTATAAAATTTTGCATAAATTTAAATTTTTATACAGACAAAAAAAACACTACTATGATGAAACACTTAATTATGGCCTTTTATATAATTCCTTTGAACGTTTCTACGATACCGGACGAAAACTCAAAACTTTCAAAAACCACAACGAACTTTTAAGAAAATCATTTTTTGAACTACATTTAGCATAAAAAAAACAAAAACGACATATTAATGCAAAATTTATTAAAAACGAAATTACAAACAAAATCACTGACTGATTCGCTTAAAGACGACAAAACAAATTTTTTTTTTTAAATATATTCAACTAATTTAGTTATTTTTTTAAGCTTATTTGAAATTTATTTTAAAAAATATATATATATATATATATTTTTCTTTGTTTTTGTAACATAAAATATTTATTACTTAATTTATTATAATTTCAATATTTCAATCAATATTTTTAGTTTTAAATTTTTTTTCATGATTTTTTCTATGTTTATAAAAGTAAAATTAAAATTTAACTTGAAAACTAAGATTAACGAAAATTAGAGATATAAACATATATTTATATATTAAGCAATCATTCTATGTATAAAAAATAGCAAATTGTAATAAAACAATCATTTTAAAAAATTGTTTAAAAATTTTAATAAAAATAAAAAAAAAATAAGATAAACAAAAAGCTTACATTTATTATATTTCTCTTGTCTATATCGACTTTTACTAGGGATACTTTCTTATAACATCATTTTATACGAGTAAGTCCCTACACATCACTTCACGCAGCGTTGTTGAAATTCGAAATTCATTAAAAGCAACAATTCACTCCGTGTTTTTATGCCATATCTACACAGAGAGTTTAGTTTGAGTTTCCAGTAAAAAGTATAGTTTTACCATTAAACGCAAAATAAACTCCCAATTTATTCCCCCATACAATTTGACAGGGTGAAACTCAACTAAACTCAACTTTCTTTCTATGTTTATCAATTTGAGAAATGCCTAAAAGTATGCTAATGTTCTTATATAAAGGTACGTTCAAATGCAACTTTTTAGATTACAAGGTACGTTGAACAATTTTGTGGTGAGAAACAGTGGCGGATGTACAGGGTGTTTTTTTTAGAGGTATAGAACTTCGAATTGAAATAAAACACAAGAAAATCGTTTTAGTGTCCATCAATTTGGCTTTATTGGAAGGATAATTTTATGCCATTAATGTTTAAATATGATTTCGGGCATGTGGCCGCCGCGGCTGGCTCGAATAAAGCCAATTCTACAGGTCCAATTTTCAACCACTTTTTCGAGCATATGGGGCCGTATGTCGGCAATAACGCCACGAATGTTGGCCTCCAAGTCCCCTAACGTTTCTGGTTTGTTGGCGTAGACCAGCGACTTCACATATCCCCAAAGAAAATAATCCAATGGTGTCAAACCACACGATATTGGTGGCCTTTTGACAGGTCCATTCCGCGAAATTATGCGCTCATCGTTTCCTTCAATAAATCGATTGTGACGTGCGCTGTGTGGCATGTAGCGCCGTCTTGTTGGAACCACAACTCATCCACATTCATGCCATCCAATTCGGGAACAAAATAGTCGGTTATCATGGCTCTATACCGGTCTCCATTAACGGTAACTGACTCTCCAGCATTATTTCGGAAGAAGTATGGCCCAATGACTCCACCAGCCCATAGAGCACACCAAACAGTCAGTTTTTGTGGATGTAATGGCGTCTCAAGGATCTCATGTGGATTCTCTTCACTCCAAATGCGGCTATTTTGCTTGTTGACGTAGCCATTCAACCAAAAATGAGCCTCATCACTGAACAAAATTTTGCGATGAAAATCAGCATCGAGATCAATCTCATTTTCGGCCCATACACCAAAATCACGACGCATTGCATGGTCTCGCGGCTTTAATTCTTGCACAAGCTGGATCTTGTAAGGTCGCAAGCCAAGATCTTTGCGCAAAATCTTCCATAAAGTTGATGGACAAAGCTCCAATTGCTGTGCACGGTTTCGAATCGATTCATTCGGGTCCTCTTCAACATTTTGCTCTACAGCGGCAATTGTTTCTTCGGTGCGCACTGTTCGACGTCTCTGCGGATGCGTATTATCACATAGAGTAAACGTAGTGTGAAAACGACCCATGGTTAACCGAATTAATTGCTCTGATGGACGATTATGTCGACCATAAAATGGACGGAGCTTGCGGTAAACTTCGCGAACTGAACCATTATTTTCGAAATAAATTTGCACGATTTGCAAGCGTTGTTCTTTTGTCAACCTGTTCATGATGAAATGGCAAACCAAACTGAACATAAATGACATTAGAGTTGCCAGATTTGACCACAAAATGCCAGTTTTATCTCTATTCGAAAAACAAACCCCTAAAAAAAACACCCATTGCATTAAAGGGCTGCACAAATGCATTTGAATCGCTTTACAAATCATTTGTGTGGTGCGCAATTACTTTCGCTCTTTTACTCTCAATTGCGGATAGCGTTGGCGTGAGCGCAAATACTTGGTAGTGTGCGTAAATAAAAAACTAGCTGAAGGCAAAACAAATGAGTTCTTGACTCTCACTCAATATTTTTGGAAATAAAAAGAACTTGCAAGAGGAGTACAAGTAAGCAAGTAGTATAAGTATTTGAGTATTTTAGAAGATACATTTTCATTGCATGTGTGTTTTGGGACCCTGTTCAAGTGTAAGTGTAGGGTATAAATATACAAAAATCATAAAATTTGTATTTGAACCCACCTAAGGAGGGGTCGGAGTGGAAAGGTCCCAAAGGGAAAAATGTTCCTATTAAAAAAGTAATGGGGGTCGGTCATACATAAAAACCCGACCCCCCATTTAAGCTGAAAATAATGATAATTGTAACTGGTTAAGCACACTGAAAATGCCTTTTGAATTAAACATACGCAAGTATTTGGAGTACAAGGTAGAACTATATAGTTATTTTTACCATTTGCCCTGATAGCGGACGATAACTTTTATAATTGACGAGAGCAAGTTGCGTATGCATTTGATCCGAGAGAGAGTGAGTTAAAATATTAATTGTTCTCTGAGCAACAAGTAACGCGCTTACGCTATATTCTATTCTGAAAGGGCTTTAGACCCTTGGAGAATTTTTTGTATGGGAAAAAGTAAAATATGCCCTAAAAGTCGTTTTAACCCACACCTCCCCCCCTTGGGCTTAAATACTGCTCTCTTAGCCCAACCCTCTGGCGAATCCTGGATCCGCCACTGATGAGAAATGTGAAAAAGCTGATCTAAAGTTGTGCAATTTACTATTTGCCAAAAAAAGAAAAAAAAACGAGCAATTAAAGAACTTGGGCAAGTGTAGAAGATGACGTACTCATATCAGTGTGGGCCCATACAAATTTCGAGCAGTGGACGGGATAACTCACATGCGTACGCAGAGATGGCTGCAACCTTCATCTTAAGTTAAATTGATTCACTGTGATGGATGTGCTGAAAAAATATGAGAACACAATAGTAAAGGGAATCACCTTGGCTGAAACCTTGTTTGGTATCGAATAGAGGGGTGAGATCCTTCCCGATTTTAACTGTGCTTAAAGGTGGTGCGTAACGATTTGTTACTAGATAATTATAGATATAATAATTTCAACCAGTCAATGATGTCACATTTTCAACCCTCATCCGGCCCTTGTGTAAAATTTCACCCATTTTGAAGTATACAACGCTATGTCCCAATGTGCACAAAAACGTTTGTGGATCCGATCCGTCAGCGCAGAATTTTCTCGGTTATGTTTCGACGAACCAGTTTCGAACCCGCTACAAATCCGTCAAAGTTTTTATCATATCTTTTATTTTATATTCAATACATCAGGGATACGAAATGCAACTCCGTACTTATTATTTTAAAATAAAATAAAATAAAAATAAAATAAAAATAATCTAGTGACTAAACTAGCCCACAAAAAGAAAAATAGTATCTTTGAAAACTTTCACTATGCGCATGATCGCATTACCAAGAAGAGGAAAATCGATATTTAAAGGAAATCACAATCTGATTCTGATTTTTTTTTTTTTTCTCAGCACTTTATTATTTTTAGTTTCCATTTCATAATTCATATTTCATTAAAAATAAAATAATAATTAAAAAATCTTATATTTATTTATGTTAAATAAACTATATATTTCCAATTTTGAATGCATATTATTAAAAAAACGAATCGCGCATTCGCATTATTTAAAAAAAAAGTATCTGTATCGAATCGAAAAAAAAATCCGAAACGGATTCGTATATATACATGAAGTCCGTTCCTAGTTCGAGACAAACAATGTTGAATCCAAAAAAGGGAAAAAACGATTCAAGTTTTTGAGATTTTTTACGAAAACGGATCAGTTTCTGACCCGAAACGCAACCCGTTTCGGATAAAATACAAGAAGAAGTAAGTTCGACTTGAATTCGAAACGGATCAGTGTGGCACACTGGGATCTTGTTGATTTTTAATGCAGTATTAATGAAATGTATGGTATTTGTACCATATACAGGATGGGCCATCTATTGGTTTCTTTTTAAATTATAGGTTATTTTGAAACTGACAGTTGTTTCTCGCTCAAAATCTTGACATAAAGTCAGTATCATACCGTGAAGAGAAATGAGTCGTCTTAAGCTTGAACAACGTTGAAAAATATTGCAAACTTGTTTGCAAAGTGAGTGCTGCGTAGACCAAACAGTGCCTTTTTTGGCAAAAAATCATCTTTTCTGACGAGGCGCATTTTCATCTTGGCGGCTACGTTAACAAACAAAATTTCCGCATCTCTGGCAAAAAAAACAACGCACGTTATTGTCGAAAAGCCGATGCATACGCAGAGAGTGACAGTCTGGTGCGGATTGTGGAGTGGTGGCATCTTTCTTCGAAAGTGAGGCTGGGTACAACGTTTCGGTGAACGATGAGCATTGCAGAGCCATGTTAACCGACTTTTTTTTACTTAAAATTGGAGAAATGAATTTCGACGACCTCTGGTCCCAACATTCCCAAATCGTCCTATCAGCTGTCTTGGCGATGTCAATTGGCCGCCTCGGAGCTGCGATTTGACCCCTATGGACTTTTTTGTGGGGAAGTGATTAAGACTGATGTTTTGCCAACAATCCGGAAACGATTCATGCAGCTAAGGCCAATATCATCCAAGCAATCCGTGAGCTATAGACCGAAACCATCAACAAGGTCTTGGAAAATTGGGGTGACTGAATGCGCTACTGCGAGCCAGGTGAGGCAGCCACTTGAACGATTTTGTGTTCCATAACTAATGGGAATGTTTGCTTTTACTAATAAAGCCACAAGACATGGGAAAAAATTTAATTTTGTTCATTTTATTGCATTTTTTTAAAAAAAACTTGTTTGTATTTGGCCCACCCTTTACTTACTATATCTTCAAAAGCGTTTTTCTCGTAACGATGTTTTTCGAGATGGATTCGGGATGGACTCCCGCCGCACCGATAAAGATATCTTTATTTTAATTGGCTCCAATTGTTCGTCAGATCTGTCCGCAGGGAATAATAGGCTAATTTGTTTATATTTTATTCCATTCATTAATTATTGCAGAAAGATGTAGAAAAAAAGGCCAAACCCGAATTATGTTTTTCAAAAATCCGCATTTTGTTAATTTTCAAAATTTTAAAAGTCCGTCTTATTACTCCGAGCGCAATATATCATCAGAGCTTAAAAAGATATTTAATTTTTTGATTTCAGATGAGATTTGCAGACAGAAACTCTACCTGTTGAGGAGAATGGTCCCTTGGTCCCTAAACCTTTAGAGGATCGGAAAGCCAATATATAGGATTTGGAGGAAAATCAATAATTTTTTTGTCATAAACAAGATCCAGGACTTTTTGGGGTTGCTGACAACGAATCTGGGATCAAATTTGATAAATGCATTCACCCTACCCCCTTACTACCCCCTCCCCTACTCTTCAAATGCCTCATTTTTTAGTTCTCCCGACACTAGGCGAAAACTTAACCATCGGAGTTGTCGGGGTTGCTGATGACAAATCTGGGGTCAGATTTGATAATTTACTCGCCCCTACTCCTACAAAAATATAAAAAAAATGCAAAAACATATAAAAAAAAAAAAATTTTAATCTTATCTACCCTGAAAACATTTTCTGAGTGCTTCAAAAAAATGAGCCTTAAAAGAGTATTTCTTATGCGTCTTTTATGACTACGCAATAAAAAGACTCATAAAGCAGTCTTTGATATAACTCAATGATATAGCTCAAAAATAAGACTCAAAAAAAAGTATTTTTTATGAGTGTTTTATGAGTAAGACTCATAAAGAAGTCTTTTATATGATTGTAAAATGATTGCTCAGAAATAAGACTCTAAAAAGGGTTTTCTTTATGCGTGTTTTATGAGTAAGTAATAAAAAGACTCATAAAGGAGTCTTTGATATGATTCTAAAATGATTGCTCAAAAATAAGACTCAAAAAATAGTATTTTTTATGCGTGTTTTATGAGTACGCAATAAAAAGACTCATAAAGAAGTCTTTTATATGATTTTAAAATTATTGCTCACAAATAAGACTCTAAAACGATTATTTTTATGCGTGTTTTATGAGTACGCAATAAAAAGACTCTAGAAAGAGTCTTTGATATGATTGTAAAATGATTGCTCAGAAATCAGACTCTAAAAAGAGTATTTTTTATGCGTGTTTTATGAGTACGCAATAAAAAGACTCATAAAGGAGTCTTTGATTTGATTCTAAAAAGATTGCTCAAAAATAAGATTAAAAAAATAGTATTTTGTATGCGTGTTTTATGAGTACGCAATAAAAAGACTCATAAAGAAGTCTTTGATATGATTGTAAAATGATTGCTCAGAAATCAGACTCTAAAAAGAGTATTTTTTATGCGTGTTTTATGTGTACGCAATAAAAAGACTCTAGAAGGAGTCTTTGATATGATTGTAAAATGATTGCTCAGAAATCAGACTCTAAAAAGAGTATTTTTTTATGCGTGTTTTATGTGTACGCAATAAAAAGATTCATAAAAAAGTCTTTTATATGATTGTAAAATGACTTCCATGATTCTTATGATTATTAAATGTGACTTTCAAAAGTATCTTAATTTTAAGTCCAAAAGACATTTATATGAGTTCTAAAAAAGTATGTATTTAAAGTCTTTATTATGAATCTAAAAAAATTATTTTAAAAGAGTCTTAAAATAGTCTTAATTATGAGTCTTAAAAGAGTATTAAATATGAGTCTTAAATGAGTCTTAATTTTGAGTCCAAAAACACTAATTTATATGAGTTCTAAAAGAGTCTTTACTATGAGTTTTAAAAGAGTGTTAAATATGAGTCTTAAAAGAGTTTAAATTTTGAGTCTTAAATGATGCATAAAGCAGTCATTATTATGAATCATATTTTGAGGCCCGATATATGACGATAAAAGCTCATTTATATGAGTCTTAAAAGACTCTTGTAAGAGTCATAATGTTTGCTGGGGAATATTTGAATACATACAAGACTACTGATGAGTTGGTGTAACGGCCAACGAAACAGTCTGTATAGTCAAGCTGTATGATTCGCTATACAGAGCCATTCTTGTTGTTGTTGGTTGTTGCCTTCTTTGTCTTCATGTTGTCTTGTTGTCAACATGATTAGCCTAAAGCTCAAATTTGTTTTCAATATTAAAAAAAAAATATAAAAATATAAAAAACAATAAAATAAAATAGAGGAGATACAGAAATACTCTCTACGTCCACGGCGTTAGCTCAAAGTAATTCGAAGGGGGAGTTGAAAAATTTAACTTCGGGAGTGCCAAAAAAAAAGTCTTTTTAGCGGAGGAGCTAGAGAGGGGGGTAGGGATATGTAAATTGATCTGACCCTGGATTCGAAGTAGTAACCCCGAAAACCCCTAGAGTATCATTTTCACCAAATTCTAGCAATTTTCATAAAATTTAATACTACAAAATTTTTTCATGTCCCTTACCGGACCGAAGAGTCGATATATCGACTCGCCCTGTGATATAAACTTTGATTATAGTAGATTTGTGATACCAGATACAAATTTGGGCACTTTTCAAGGGCGATGTTAGCACTCAAATACCGGCCGCCTAAAGGTTAATGTAATGCAAATACACCATCGTTGCATCGATTTGTTGCATGGCCTCAAGCTTTAATGTTAGTATAAGCTTTCAAAAGCAAAAACAAAAGCCAGACATAAGAAAAAGTAAAAGCAAAACGAAAAGCAACCTATGGTAAAGGATTTATCTAGAATCTAGATCCATATCTTCAGTCTCTCTCCACGGTCGTTCATTGCGCACAAATAGCGCCCCTGCCACTCATTCAAAAAGTATTTCAACTATTTTGCTTTTTTTTAATCTATTTCTTTTATTTGGATTTTTTAATCACTAAACAAATATTAAACTTGTTCCGACGTTGTATTTGTCTTAATTTAATCACTACTCCAGCTTGTTGAATGGTTTATTTAAGCTACTAGTTTTACTTATCGCAGAAATTTAGAGATTATCTGAAGGTTTATGAGGGGGTAAAAAAAATCTATGTTTTGCTTTTTTATTTAATTTTTTTTTATGTTTTGTTTTGCTTTATTTAGTTTTAAAATCCCATAAAAGCTTATCACAGACCAAACCTGCTGATAAGCTGCTAATAAATAAACTGGTACAAGTTGGGACAAGAGAGTAACCTAGATTTTTTTTCAATTTTTATTTTTATACAACAGAAATTAATACAAAACGTGTTTAGAAATGAGTTAATGCGACCAGAATTTATGTAGGTTAAATTGAGTGCGAAGACTTGATAAAATTTTTGATTTTCTACGCAAACCATGATTATTATTTATAATGCTATAGAGCAGGATAATGAAGGACTTTCCGCTTTTGTAGCGTTGCCAGAGCAACTGATTTGCAGAAGGATGGCAAATAATTGCATCATTTGTTGAATTGCTGCAAGCGGCAGCAATAACAACAACGATAGCAATAACAAAATAGTTACAGCAACAATAACAACAGCAACAACAACTACAGCACAGAGTAGCAACATAGCTAGATTGCATTCGTCGTTAGCTGAAATCCTTTAGCTGCTCACAGGAAATAAATTTTGAAAATATAATAAATAACATGAATTAAATAAGCCAGCACAGGACGTTATAGAAGCTGAAATTATAGTCCACACTAAGGAAGGAATATAAAAAAAAAAACAAGAACTAACACTCAGATGGTTAGCAAACCCAAACTCACAGACGCACACATGCAATCGAACATACACATACACACATAAATGAAGACATAAACTTTCAAGCAGCTTTAGGGCTGCATTCAAAGAACAATAACTTGTTGGAAGGATGCTGCAAAAGCTCAATATATAAACGAGTGCATGTCCAGATGCATTTTAACGCAATAGAAACGCATAAGGAAACATTATTATAAGAGAAAATATTAAATTTTCTAATATATTTTCGCATAGATATTAATTATTTATTTAACGCAGACCAAAATCAATTTAATTCGCTTTATTTTTTTTTAAATTTTTGCATATCAATGCGCACACTGAGAAAAAAAACAATAGTAAAATCACTTAAGTCGAGCTTGGATGAAAACAATTTGTATGGAAATTAAAAACTTATGCTTATTCGACAGAGTAATTTATTGTTTTATACAAAACAATCAATATCTATTAGCGTCCAACAAACCTTAACCCTTAATCTGCGTTTCATTGCTGATTTTCCTGGATTTCCTTCATGGGCCAGTTGATGGACCCTTTTCTCTGAAAGATTTCGCGATTAAATTCTGGATTAAACATTTCTGGATTTTTATTGATAATAAAAGAAAATCGAGCGGTCTACCTAGCTCCATGTTCTACAGGGTGGACCAAATACAAGTTTTTTTTTAACCCTTTGACGAGTGGTGAACACTATGCTGTACATCCGTTTGTAAAGCCTGTTGCTAACTCGCCTATGCATAAAATCGTCTGATTTCAATTTTTTCCCGTTATTTATTTCATGGTCAACCAACTTATGTATATTTTTTTATTGTTTTTGTTTTTTTTCTGTCAACAAGTGATCAGTTTCGTGCATTCTTTAAAGGCGTCAACATCGTAAACGAATTTGTAGTAAACCTCGTTTTCATAAAATTAAAAAAAAAAATATTTTAGGGTTTAATTTTTTTGAAAAAAAGTGAGTTTTTGCATTTATCAAATGTCTATATTAAAAAATATTCCATTAATTTTAAGTTGTTTTTGGAAATTTTTATCGAAACATGTGTTTTAAAAAAATGTACACTATAATGTACATTTCTAAAATCCATCACGCAGGACATTTTTTCTACAAAAAAACTTTAAAAATGGGCAAAGGTAGGCTTTTTTAACAAAATAAAGTCATTCCCATATTTTTCTTTCCGCTAGATTTCAATCCCGTGTTAAAGGGTTAATGCAATAAAATTTATTATATTTTTTCTATGTATTATGGCTTTATTAGTAAGAGCAAACATTCCCATTAATTCATTTCATTTTCATTCATTTCATTTCATTTTTTCACTTCATTTTTTCAAATAACGCACTGTTTGGGCTACGCAGCACTCACTTTGGAAATAAGTTTCCAATATTTTCCAACGTTGGTCAAACTGACTTTATGTCAAGATTTTGAGCGGGAAACAGCTGTCAGTGTAAAAATAACCTATGATTTAAAAAGAAACCTCTAGATGGCCCACTGAGAAAATCTAAGCCCAAACAACTAGATACAAAGCCAATGAGAGAACTCCACAAAGCCATTGAGAGAACTTAAAAGCTTTTTTTAAAAAGAAAGCGCTGAAGAGGCGGCATTTAAATAAAATTGCATCTGCTTCGGATGCTGAACCTGAATCTGAAAATGATGACGCTGATGGTAAACGATAGAGATTTGCATGAAGTAGTAGATAATGGTGATGATCAGTGGCGTATATAGAAACTGCTCATGGGGGGTTCGTTCAATTCGTGGATTCATTTATTTATTTTTTCTTTTTAAGTATTAAGTTCGCGTAGGAAGTTAGTTTTTGTAAATTACATTTATGTTGCTAAAATATGGGTGGGTTTCATCAGTAGTTCGAATGATGCTGTTCTCGAGTTGGTCAGTTGAAAACCAGCGACTTAATGTAGCCCTTGTAGTTACCACATTTCATCTTATCTTGTATATTAATACGCAAACATCGAATGTTGTCGTACGCTTTTTCAATATTTATTTTAAAATAAGGACAATGAAACGTACATCATTCGAAAGGTACTGCACCATAGATGTGCCGAATTATGTTAGATTTTAAATTGATGACCTTTGACCCGAAATATTAACGTTGAAAGTTTATATCAATTTTAGCTAGGGATCTCAGAACTGGGAAGAGGTAGAATGAAGAATGTGGTATCAGATGAAAGGTCTGGCTGCACAATATGATTGAATATAAGATTGGTGACCTTTGACCTCAAATATGAGAAGAAAAAGAGCATTTATTAAATAAAAGCTAAACTATAAGAGATGGAAAAACATGATATAAGAGAGAAATTTAGACATTCATAAGATGTGCAAAAAAAAATTTAATATTTTTCACCATCGTTTACGGTTACCCTACAATAAGCACTTTTTCATGTAACATGTGTCAATATATGTATATTGTGATGATAAGATTGCTTACAAAAAGTAAATTTTGAAAAATTTCCGTTATTTTGACATGAAAATGATTGTGATATCTCGAAAACTATAGATGTTCTCAGTACAACGTTTTTTGTATGAAAATTCGTTGGTTGAGAAAAATAACGGTAGGCGAAAACTTTTTTGCTAATATTTTCGAAGAATAGTATGTTATTAAATTTCCCGTTATTATGTCACCAAAAGTATTGCAATATTTCGAAACCTGTAGATTTTTTCCATGCAATGCATTTCTTAAAGCAATGTCATTGCCTCAGAATGAGAAAAAAACAATTGATATTTCAAATTTTGATTTTGCATGCAAATATCTCAGCCATTTTTCATTCGATTTTCCCTAAATTGTCTTTGTCTGAAAGTTCAATTAAATAAGTTTTGAGAAATAAGAAAAGATTTACCGTTAACTCACTAATTCAATTTCTTATGTTGTTTTCAAAAAAACTCTAAACTATTCAATTTTTGCTTAAAAATTACACCAAACATTCTTTTTTTGTTTTTTTTCTTTCTTTTCCTATTTTCTTCTCTCACACTCTTTTATATAATATATCATTTATTTGCAAAAATTGCTTCATTTTGACACAAAATTTAATTAAGTGTTTCTATCATCGAAAATCATGAGCTACCCCCTATAATTTTTTTGATGAAAATTACATTTTTTAAAATGTTGTTTTTGTATTTTTTATAAAGTTCTACAGCTTAAAAAAATTATTTCTGTGAAAAAATTTTTCAAATATTTCAAACCACTCCAAATGTATGTACACAAATCTATGTTTTAAGCTACTTTATATATCGTCGTTCGTAAATTATTGTGTTCTATATCGCAAAATTGAAAAAATAGAGATAAGACTGGTATTTAGGCAAATTTTTCGAGATCTATCGATCTGTGTCATCAGTTTGCGTTTATCTTTTATAGTTTTCGAAATATGAGACATCGACTTTGTGCTATACAACACTGTTGTGACAAGCTTCGTAACCTATTGTGTTCTATATGCAAAAAATCCTGCATATAGAACAAAAACGAAGCAAAAATACTAAGTAAAAAAAATATTTTTTTATTTTGTTCTATATGCAACTCTAAATAAAGTTATTATTTGGAGGTCTTTGTATTTTGCTTTTTTTTTTGTTTTTTTTTCTGGTTTTTTTCTTAGCTTCACATTGCACTTGGCAAATGAAATGAAACAAAAAAGAAAAAATCCCGCTTTAGATTGCAGTTGGTAAATAAAATGAAACAAAAACGAAAAGAAAATACCCATCATAAATAACATAAGGTTAGAAGTTATATTTTACAACAACGTTTAAAAAAAGCTTAATACTAAGAATAAGAATGGATAAGCAATAGATAAGAAGATATCATTGGAGAAAGTAAATGATGTGAAAAGTTTATACAACTTTTTATCACTTGATGCAGTGGCATACTACAATAGGGGTATTCACGGGTTGATGCGAATTGCAAGAATACGAAAATGCAACATATTTTCCGCACTAACGCGTGAACATCAATATTGTAACTTTACTTATTTGAATCAACGTAAAAACTTAGCCTTTTTAAAGTTTTACCCAGATGGCAACTATGCGTGAAAACACCCATAACATGAATCAGCTGTTTCGCATCACTGTTTGTGCGCTTTCGCAATAGGTTTGAGCAGTGCGTAATTCAAGAAGAGTTGCAAAATTACTTCTAATGTGTTTGTTGTTGGAATGAAGAAAAAATTCGCAATCATGCATTTTCGCATCGTCGCAACTGTGTTTCGTATCAACCCATGAATACCCTTAATAATTTGTTTAATACAAGTTAAAATATAGGTACAATTTTTTGTCTTCGTCTTTTTTACAAACTTTGCTTCAATAAAAAAATCTCCGTAAATCAAGCATTAACTTCGTGGAATCGAACTCAAATGAATTTGGTTAATTTTTTACTTGATTTTGTAGTCGAAACTTACCTTTTAAGAAATTAACAGGTATTGATTTAAATGGACTCATAAGAACATATGTATAAGATTAAGTTTAAAATCAAGTTAATATTATAATATATGAAATAAAGTTTTTATTGAGTGAAATTACATTGCTTTTCATTTCTCCAATACATATTACATTTTGTTCTATATGCTATAAAACAAGAATAGTTTCGTAAATAAGTGCATATAGAACAAATTATTTTTTTTTAAACGCATCTTACTCTAAAAAACGCTTCCAAAGATGAACATTTTTTTTGACAGAAAAAACCACAATCTCTTGAACTTTCATTGGTAAGAAAATCGCGGCAGATTTTTCGGTTCAGTTTTTTACTAAACTTTAAACTTGATTTACCAAAAAAACATTTTTGTCATATAGAACACAATAATTTACGAACGACGATATTATTATTATATGTGACCCGGTCTACGAAAAGGGACCTTCGGTGTAAAAACAAGTTTTCGAGAAAACAGCTGTTTGTAAACGTTTAATTGTCGCACACTGAATAGTGAGAACGTGAACTCTTTTCAACTATTGTTGGAACCTATCGTCAGTGAAATGCCAAAAACTATACATCCAGTTGGTTTAACGTTGGAACGCCAATGGTATATTTACCAAAATCTCCGCAGTTTAGTCGCAGATCCAAGAAAAGTAGATATTTTAGCCCCAAAACCGGAAGAAAAGCCAAAGAAACAAAAATCCAAAGTTGATGGAGAAGATAATTCTGCGGCTCCCTTGCAAAACAAGAATTCGATATCGAAGAAACAAAAAGCAAAAGGTAATAACAAGAAAGATTCTGCGGCTCCATTACCAATAAAAAAGTTGGCATCGAAGAAACGAAAGGCAGATGGTAATGACGAGGAAGATTCTGCGGCTCTACTACCAAAAAAAAATTTGGCATCGGAAAAAAAAAAATATAAAGCGTAAAAAAAAATTATAGATTTATTTTATATTTCGATTTTTATGTAAAATGGCTGGTTTCCCTTCAAATAAAAGTATGAAATGATGTTTATTATGTTATAATTCAATGTCCAATTTTTTTTCATTTTCACTCATTTCTGCTCTTTTTTTGGAAAATTCCTGACAAACTTCTTTACGAGTTGGAAACTTCTGCTTTGCGCCATTAGAAAGAGCACACATTAGTCTATCCGAATCGCCAAAAAAGTGAAAAATGATATTTTCACACCGAAGGTCCCTTATCGTAGACCGGGTCACATATATCTTTATATAAATAGGTGTACGCAGAACAGTTAAGAAATATTTTCTCCCGTGTTTCTCAACCAATTTTGATAATTTTTTTTTAAATCAATAAGAGTAGGGAAAAGGAGTTCACCAAATATCTATGGTGGGAAATTCGACCTCAAATCAGACGTTCCATTCCAATGGTTACATTTGATGGGCGTTGAAATAGAGGCGAGTCACTCTTCATTAGCCCAAATTTTCGGTATAACTTTTGAACTATAAGTCACAAATCAATGAAACTTGGTTAGAACTTCCTTCCTTGACAAAAGGGCGTTGAAACACTCATACAACTCAAAGTTGTTATATCAAATAGCTTTAGAAGCATGTCTACTAGAAAGTAGAATAAGGGAAGAAGGGTACTGTGACGGGCATTGGACAAAGAGGTGTGGCTCCGCATATATAAGCCGCATTTTTGATATCGAATAGCTTTGAAAGTAAAAATCACAGAACATGGAAAATCAGAATTGAGTTACTGTTTTTTGATTTCCTGCTGGTGGTACGTTTGGTGCGGTATGAGTTCGGTTACGTTTGCATATGAGTGAAGAAAGAAAAAAAATGTTTTCAATAAAAATACAAAAAAAAAATCAATTTTTAAATGGTCGAATCTCGACCAAAGGTGATACTAGTTCAATTAAAACCACAACAAGTGAGTTAGCATAGCCCGATACCGTTCGCCATTGAAAGTGACACTTTGGCCATTCTCGTTTTTCAAGATGTTCTTAGTTTTTTTTTAAGCTTTGAACCGAAGTGTAATATCTATTCAGTGAAGTCTGCCTTTCTGCCTTGGTTCGAATGGTTTGATAGATTAGTAGGAGGGAAAGGGCACTCAATTGAAACATGTGTAGGATGTTCTTAGCGTGGTGCAAAGCCGTAGAAACATGTGAATTTGAATCTGAGGCAAGTATTATGCCTTTACCTCAGTCAATTCAAGTTATAAGGCAATCTCATCTACAAACTCTTCTACCACCAACTATACGACTTCAAGTCGTAAATAGCACATGGTCCAATAAGTCCCGAGACTAACTACTAGGTGGCACCGCTAACAAAATATCGATATAATATTTCGATAGTTCCAACCTTCAAGCAATACGTGTGAAAATTTCATGACAATCTAACGTTTAGTTCAGAAGTTGCAGTGATTTAAGTGACGCTACTGTTGATATTTTTAAAAATTATTTTTTGTATTTGTATTTATTAAGTAACGTTGTTGACAAATAAGATTAAATCTTTTGAATGCCACATTGACACTGGAGATTACAACAGATTGACAATTGGAGATAATAACATATATCAAGAGATCAAGTTAACAATTTAAAATTTAAATTAATCATATATACCTTAAAAATATAATTACATTAAAGATTTATAATGACTCTAATCGTTTCACTTAGATAAAAGCAGAGACGAAAAAGAAACTTTTAGAAGAGAGATGCAATGGACAGAATATAGAATTAGTTAAGAGAAGTGTTTGTATACTAAATGCTTAAAGATATTTTTATTAGAAACATTTTTTATGTTCATGGGTAGTGAATTCCATGATCTGACAGCGCTTACGAAAAACAATCTACTGGAGTTTAAGAAGTTGTATCTAGGAATTAACAGATTTAAATTTCTAAAAGACCTGCAAAACGACAGTTTTTCAAATAAGTAACCTGGACAATGAGAATGAATAAGCCTATGCAGAAAAATGCAGTTTCTAGATTCTAGGTGGCCTAGCAAGCTACGTCCGAGTAATCTTTTTGAAAACATGGAGATATGGTCATATCTTCTTAATCCATAAACATAGCGAGCCGCATTGTTAAAAGCAACAATAAGCTTATGCTCAGACCTCGAGTCGAGTTTGCACTAAACAACTTCAGAGTATGTTATTATAGGCATCAGGAGCTGCAGAACCAGTTTTCGTCTTATTTCGACAGGCAAAAAACATTCACTTACTCGAAGATTGCGTAATACATAATATACTTTTTTGACGCAAGAGTTAATATGATCCTCACATGAAAGGGAAGAGTTTATTACATACCCAAGATTGGTTACCTTGCTAACAGATTTTAGCTCCACGTTATCAAGAATGATTGGAGGCAAATATTGAATGTTATTAGAGTTTTTTGAGATAGGCAAGATATACGATTTCAAAGGGTTTAATTTGAGCATATTTACCTTCGCCCATTCAGCTACCTTATTTAAATCCTCATTTACCCTACCACAAAGGTCTTGTAACGAAGACATTGGGCTCGACAGGTACAGCTGAAGATCATCAGCATACGCGTGCATATTGACATGATTGCATTTCGTAAAAATGTCGTTGGTAAACAATGTGAATAACAACGGGCCAAGCACTGAGCCTTGAGGTACTCCACTAGTGGTTATTCTATATGTCGAGAAGTTTGACCCAACCTTAACTCTTTGAGACCTACCAGCCAGGTAGCTTCCCAAAAGACGGACAGCAGCACCAGAGAACCCAAAGTTTTGCGAGAGCTTACTACATAGAATTAAATGATTGACCGCATCAAACGCTTTGGAAAAATCTAGCAAGCAAAGTAATGTTATGTGACCTAAATCGTAGGGACCTCTTATATCTTCAAGAATTTTAACCACAGCAGTTGAGCAACTGTGTCCAGGACGAAAACCCGACTGGAAGTTTGACATAAGGCCAAAGGAGTTGACATGATTAGAAATCTGCTCAGCCATGAGCGCCTCACATACCTTTGAAACAGAACACAGCAGACTGATTGGCCGAAAATCACACGGATCACATGCATTCGGTTTTTTAGCGATAGGTATAATAGTAGCAACTTTCCAAATTTCGGGATAGCATGAGGTATTGAAGCAGTGGTTAATGATATGCGCAAGTGGGCTGAGGACAAAAGGTACTATAATCTTAATAAATTTCATGGAAATTCCATCTTCCCCGGTTGCGTTAGATTTAATTTTATTTAAACATCGTGCTACATCCTGCTCATTTACTGCTTTAAAATCAAATACATAATCAACTTCTGGCATATTATGGCATATTATGGATTTAAAGTAATTCCGTGTGTTGATTTATCACTGTTTTTTTATGGGAAAAAATACCGTCCAAGCTGAGCAATGGCTTCCAAAGTGTTATTCGGACTCTGCTCCGTCAAAAGCAACCATTTGCCGATGGTGAATGTGCGCTAGCTAGCTGAGGCTCTGAAAATATAGAAAGGCAGTGTGGGAACAATGTTACAGGAACATTTGTCGATGAGAAAGCTGCTTTCCAAAAGGGTGCCGCGTTTTCTCACACCGAACCAAAAACAACAATGTGTCGATGATTCAGAGATCTGTTTGACACTGTTTACAAAGAATAAACATGAATTTTTGCGTCAGTATGTGACAATGGATGAAACATGGATCCATCAGTACACACCGGAATCAAAACGGTCGTTTGCTGAGTGGAGAGTTACCGATGAAAGTAGGCCAAGGCGACCAAAAACACACCAGTCGGTTGGAAAGTTTATGTCATCTGTATTTTGGAATACGCATGGATTTTGTTTATCGACTATCTCGAAAAGGGAAAAACAATCAACAGCGATTATTATATAGCGTTTTTGGAGCGTTTCAAGGATGAAATCACGAAAAATCGGTCCCATTTGAAGAAGAAAAAAATTTGTTTACCATAACAATGCACCGTGTCACAAATCGATGAAAACGATGGCGAAACTCCACGCATTGGGCTTCGAATCGCTTCCTCATCCACCGTATTCGCCAGATTTGGCCCCAGCGACTACTGGCTCTTTGCTGACCTCAAAAAAATGCTTGCCGGCAAGAGATTTAGCTCCAATGAAGAGGTGATGGCTGAAACTGACGCGTTTTTTGAGGCGAAGCACAAATCGTTCTACAAAACCGGTATTGAAAAGTAAGAAAAGCGGTGGAATGAATGTAATGCTCTTGAAGGAACCTATGTTGATGAATAAAGAAGATTATTTGCAAAAAAAAGTTTTTATATTACTTAGTCTCGGGACTTATTGGACCATGTGTTATTGATTTATTTTTATTTTTCAGTTGATTTTGAATGAGGATAGAAAATTGCAAATGCGAAAGGTTTTAAAGCGAAGGACCATGGCCTGGCCGGGAATTGATCCTTCCCACTAAACTAGCACCCCATTTCGAACCAAGGCAGACTTGACTCAATAGGTATTCCACCTGAAATCCTTGGTTCAAAGCTAAAAAACAAAAAAAAAAAACGTGTTTTGACAAGAGTGACTTCTTTCTCATTTTTAAGAAAAAAAGCATAGGTTTGAAGCAACTGGGGGGCTATAGCCTTCACACTCGCCTTTCTTACTACGCCTTATGATGATGATTATGATGATGTAGAAGTTGATGTTAATGTGTACGTTGAATTGGACTATTTAGAGTAAAAAATATCTGAAGCATCACCAGCAGATAAACAGCCGGAACAAGTAGCTAAGGATGAACAACAGAACAGAGATTGTCATAGTTGTTGTTATACTCATGATGTTATTTTGTTATTGTTTTGTTATGATAGGTAGTTGAAATGAAATTTGAAATGAAAAATCATTTTCTTTCTGATATTGAATTTATTTTATTTTATCTCATTTTATTTTATTTTATTTTATTTCTATTTTACAAAGTTTACGTTTTGTTGCTGACAGCTGCAATGAATGAAAATTGCAGCCGCAAAGATGCTACAGACTGCAGCAGCCTGCCTTCAACAACAAGTTGAAGTGTGCACAACAGCAATGAAAACTAAAGCATTTCTTCCAGTTGTGAAATTTTTGTCAACGGTTTGCAATGAAATTGTCTGTTAGACAATGCTAGAGATGCAACAACAACAGCAACAACAGCTTAATATCAATGCCCAAACAAAGCCCTGACAAGGACAATCATTCAACCTCATTCATGGACAGCAGCAGCACACAATGTTTGTCAAATTTTGAAGATGAACAGTTTTTGTGTTGTCTTGAACAAAGTCCAACAGAGATTCCAAGTTCGATGTTTTATGCACCAGGAAACTAGTACACTTAAAAAAAAAACTCCAAACAAAAGCTCCAATTTTTTAAGGTGTCCCAAAAATGAGTGACATTTTAATTTTTTAATAAAACGAATTGTTTAATTGAAATGTCTCTTAGTTTTTATTGAGTTATAAAGTAGAGACATGGAGGTTAAAATATTAAATCGCTCAAATGGCCACCTCTACCTTGCTTACACAAAATTTTTCCTTGCCATCCTGTCAAGGTCTTTGTCCAAACCTTTGTCCTACTCCTTATGCGGCCAAAGGTTTGGTCATTAAGAGCCGGGGAGTTATGACAACTCACATTATTCCAAAAAATGTATTTTCCTTATTGTCATTGTGCTGTGAAGAAAATGTCGCTTGTATAACTATTGACACAAAAAGCTCTTCTCGTGTGCAGATAAATCACATGATATGTACATCAATTTATTTGCATTGAATATTCAAAAATATATACGCATATATAAAAGTAGAAAATACATGTGAATTAAAAAAAAATTCTTACTATATCCTTGATGCGATTACCTTGTAGCACATTCTTTCCAATCAAAGTTATTTACATAGCAATGACAGCGTGGATTCATCAGGCTAAGCTTTGATTGAATTTCGTGTAGAAAATTCTCAACATTTTCAGGAGTCTTAAAGACATTTGCATCGATTGTAAGTTTTTGGGGATCAATGATGCTCCAACGTTTCATGCTATTAATGATATCACCGCAAAAATCACCAAAAGGTGGTTCATGAATCTTCTTTTTTTGCTTGTCACCTTTTTTGTCTGAAAGTAAAAAATGGAAAGACGTTTTAAGAAAAAAGTATGCAAAATATTTATAAACCTAAATCATCATGAAACCCTAAAATGTTCATGTTTATCAAAAAGCTCAACCACAATTGTCTCAGAAGATTATCAGTAAGCAAATGACAAAAAGATTATTAAAATAAGCCGTGACATTCAAAGGAATGTCAAAAATCTCCGATATTAAAAAACCACTCTTAACTTAAAATTAACATTTGATTTTTCATAGATAGGAAAACGTAATTATAAATTTTGAATATAAACCTTAAAGCAAATTAGCTTTTTGATCTTAATTTTTTAACTTTTTAACTTAATTTCGTTTTTAAGTTAAATTGAGTTAAATATTAACAAATGCTGCAGTACCTGTTGATACTCTATCTAAATAAATCAATTTCAACACTTCTGAACTACCAAAAATCTTAACTCATAAAAAGCTCAGCCATCTAACTCTTAATAATCAAATTGCTCAAAAGCCAACAATACTTATGCTCAAATATCAACAAATCTCATTAATCTTTATAAACTTCAACTTTCAAAGAGCTTCACTACCTACTCCCAAAATGCTCTATTAAAAAATTCGCAACTATTATTAAGCCCTGGTGTAAAAACATACTCAACTATCAAATAAACTTCGGTGTCAAAATATACTCAACTGTCAAATTATCCGATTATAAAAATAGCTTATGTATGAAGAATTTCAACCATACATAATACTTAATATTTTGAATTTTTTGTTATAAGAGCTTTTTGAAAGCATGATACAATAAATACATGTAGATTCGCTAGATGACAGCGTACTGCCGCGAATGTCAACACGTAGTTGACAACGCATATAAAATCTCAAAGCTATGAAAAAGTTCATAGATGTTAAATGTAAGCAAACAACTTTTTTTATATGGATTTCGACAGTTATGGCAGTATTAAAAGAGAGCACAGTCAGGTCTGCATCTACCTCTATTTTTTGTATCATGTTTGAAAGCATTAACTTTGGATATTTTGTATTCTTAGACCCCTTTTACATTGGGCAAGAGTAAAAAACACTTTTTCTGACGTTCTCTTTTCAACTTAAAAAGTTGACAGTACAACACAAGCGTACCGTCAATTTTTCCCCCTTTCTTCTCAGTCAGTTCGCCGCAGTTAGCCAACAGACTCCAAAATTAACTTTCAATTCATGACCAATGTAAAAAGGGTCAAGAATAAGAATACAAAATACCCAAAGTTTATGTGCTTTCAAAAAGCTCTTATATCGGAAAATTTTAAATTTTAAGAATAGCAAGCATAAAAAATCTTCACAATCAACATTTGAAAAGCTTATTTTTTACATGGTCAACTATTAAAGAACTGAGCTATCAAAAAGCTCAACTTTTAAGAATTTTAACTCTAAAAAACGAAATTCCACAAAAGCTCAACTACCCAACTAATTATTATTGCAAAACAAAAACGCTTATGTTTGAAAAATTTCAACAGTAAAAAACCAAAATATCAAAAAAAAGCTTTTTTTTAACATCATCGTTCATACTGCCTTAACTAGTTTCAAAATGTCAGTTTATTTGCTTATATTTTGAAAGAAATAAAAAATTGCTTTTGAAAAATATAAAAAAAAAAATAAAAAAATTTAAAAATAATTTAAATAAATTCAAAAATTTGGCAAAGAATTTATTTGTTTACATTAAAAACTTCAAATAAAAAAGCTCTTTTCAAATTTAATTTTGCGTTTAAAAAGCAAAAAAAAAAGCTTTTCTGTCGTTAGCAAGAACACAAACCAGTGATTTAATGAGTTTCGAAACGTGTTAAAGCATTTTATAGTATATTCAAACCGACTTCATTTAACGCATTATTTGAAAAAAGCTTTTTTTTAACATGATCGTTCATGCTGCTTTAACTTGTTTCAAAACGTCAGTTTATTTGTTTATATTTGAAAAAGAAAAAGTGTTTATTAAAAAATATAAAAATATATAAAAAAATAAAAAAAAAAACAAAAAATTCAAATAAATTAAAAAATTTGTCAAACAGTTATGAAAAATTTGTCAAAGAATTTATTTGTTTACATTAAAAACTTCAAATTTAAAAGCTCTTTTCAGATTTGACTGCGTTTAAAAAGCAAAAAAAAGCATTTCTGACGTTAGCAATAACACAAACCAGTGATTTAACGAGTTTCGAAACGTGTTAAATGCTTTTAAATTTCCAACAACACTTGTAAGCATATAACTTCATTAGAACTTCATTTGAGAACTCGTTTTCGATTTAACTTCATTAAATTGATTTAACATAATTAAATGCTCGGTTTGTACATGCTATTAGAAAAGCCTTACAATCCGAAAGCTCAACATTTGAAAAACGTGTTTTTAAAAAAGCTCAGCTATCATAGGGTCAAAACAACTATCAAAAAATTCAACATTAGAAAATTCTAATTAAAAAAAAACCTCAGTTCCACGAAAAAAATTTGTTCAACTACCAACTACTTTCTTTTACAAAACCGTAACTTTTAATAAACTCTGTTGTCGAAATACTCAACTGTCAAAAGTTGGATTATAAAAACTTATATTTTTTCATGGTTGAATAAATAAGGTTGTCGCATGGGTGAGAGCGAGTTCCCATAAATGTCAAATCGAAGTTGACATCTCATACAAAATCTGAAAACGAAAATTAATAACATGAAAAGCCGTTGAAGTTGTTGTTGTTGCTTTTCATTGATTTTGACAATTATGGGTACTGAAAAGAGAGTACGATCAGCCACGAGACAACCTTATTTATTCAACTATGTATTTTTTGAAAAACATAAAAAAAAATTAAAAATTTTAACTGTCAGAGCACAAGATATCAAAAATGAGTATTTTCAAAAAGCTATCGAATAAACAAAAGCTAAAAAATAACAAAAGCTTTGTAAGAAAAAATGTATATTTTTAAAAAAGCTCAACTATTAAAACGCCAAAATTAATGAATTAGCTCGCCACAAGCATATCTATCTATCTATTAAAACGCCAACCTGTAAAAAACGCACTTTTAAAAATTCAATTTCAAAAAAAGCTTTATTCCAAAAAAGTTCAACAATCAACTACATTTTAGTTATAACAAAACCGCATATTGTTTATTAATAAAAGCTTATGTATGATAAATTCCAATCACTCGAATGCAAACTAATAAAAATGTTTGCTTTCAAAAAGCTCTAATCTAAGCTCTTTGAAGAAATTTCAACAATTTCGAATAACAAGTATCAACAAATCAATTGAATTCCTAATTTTTTCTCACATTTGAAAAGCTTATTTCTAAAAAAGCTCAGATATCACAAAGCTAAAAAATCATAAAGCTCTACTTTTAAAATTCTAATTCTGAAAAAGCTGTTTCTCAAAAACAAAAAAAAATAAATTTAATGAAAAGCTCAGCTGTCAGGAAGAAACTCTAGTTTTAAACTTATAATTAAAAAAAATATATTATTTCCAACATCTAAATATATCATGAATATCAGCTTTTAAAAGTTACAAAACAAAAATTTCGACTATAAACAGCTCAATTTGGAAAAAAAAATTCTATTAATAAAAAGCTCAACTCTTAAAATAAGCACGGTTATTGGAAAACTTTAGTATAAAAAACTCTTCTTTAACAAAGCTGTGATTAAAAAGGTGAATTAGTATCAAAATAATTGAATATAAATAATTCCTATCATTAAAAAGCTTAATTTTAGAAAAATCTCAACAATAAAAAACTCGAACTGTCGGAAAACTTCAAGTAACAAAAACTTAGCGATCCAAAATTATTATTTTGAACTTAAAGGTAACAATAAATATTTTTAGCAAATCAAAAAAGCTCAATTAATTATAAGCTTACTTTAATCAGAGTTCCATTTCGAAACAGCTGTTTTCAAAAGCTCCACTTCAAAAAATGTCAACTATGAATAGGAAAACCTAGCACGAGGATTAGTTATCCTAAAACTCAACAATCGTATAAATATAAAAAAATCTTAACTCCATTACTATTAAAATACTTCATTATCTATAATTCTCGCCTAATGCTCAATATTCATAAGTTCAACTGGAATTAAGCTAAACTTTAACAACCTCAGCTCAACTCAGCTCAACTCTATAAAAAGAGCAATTTTATGAATGAACTCAAGAAACAATCGAAAACAATTTTATCAAAAAGCTCAACTTTAGCTCAATATTAAAAAGCTTAACTAAAATGAAATTAAAAAAGCTTAACTAGAATAAAGTTCGAATTTAAAAAAACTCATTTCAGCTTAAATCTATAACAAAAAAGCTACTCTATCAATGAACTTGAAAAACAATTCAGAATTATCAAAAAGTTCAACTATAAATCAATATCAAAAAGCTCAATTACAATAAACTTTAAAAAAATCATCTCAGCTTAACTATATAAGATAAATAAAAATATTTTATCAATAA
This sequence comes from Pherbina coryleti, assembly GCA_943735915.1. NCBI lineage: Eukaryota > Metazoa > Arthropoda > Insecta > Diptera > Sciomyzidae > Pherbina > Pherbina coryleti. The sequence continues at coordinate 21,739,607 of OX030952.1, forward strand.
GCTCATCTGTCAGTAATTAAGTCTGTTCCCGTACATTTTGGACTAAAAATGGTAAAATTTTCAAAAGGATGAGTAAGAAAAAATCTCTCAAAAATAGAAAAAAACACAAAAAAGTACGGGAACGCTTTTCGGACTAAAATTGTGTAATTTCTAACTTAATTTCTCGGACTAAAACTTGCAGCTTTTGACAGGGAGAGGAAATTTTTTATTTCTCGATTGCAGTCGTATTTACCATTTTTCGGGTACGAGTACGCTTTTCGGACTAAAACCTGCAAAACTGGTAAATAGGACTTAAACTTTAGAGTACGGGAACAGACCTATTATCAACTATTTAAAAAGCACAACTTCCGTCAGGTCCAATAATGCAAAAACTTTAAAAAGCTAAAGTATAAAAAATCTTTACTTTTAAAAACCTCAACTATCAAACAACTCAAGTATCAAAAGCTCAATTATCGAATATATTAAGTTTCAAAATACTCAACCGCCAAAAAACTTCTCCATCGAAAATAAAAACTTAGAGCACAAGATTGTCAAAAAAAATATGTTGCTGCTCATGGTATAATAATACAAGGTAGCATTGACAGTTACTTGGGAAACCATCTCCTGTCAAAAAATACACTCAGAAAGAGAGTTCCCATAATTGGCCATTGAAAACACAATGTTGAAAACGTTGAAGTGAAAAAAACAACAACTACAGCAGCCTCAGATAAATTTTCACAAAAAGCTGTTTTTGACAGGAGATGTTTTCTTGTAGAAGAGAAAACAAGCAGTTGTCAATGCTACCTTGTATTATTATACCATGGTATAATAATACAAGGTAGCATTGACAGTTGCTTGGGAAATCATCTACTGTCAAAAAATATACTCAAAAAGAGAGCGCTCACAATCCGCCATTGAAAACACAAGCAATGTTGAAAACGTAGAAGCATAGTTGAATAAATAAGGTTGTCTAGAGCTGATCGTACTCTCTTTTCAGTACCCATAATTGTCAAAACCAATGAAAAGCAACAACAACAACTTCAACGGCTTTTCATGTTATTAATTTTCGTTTTCAGATTTTGTATGAGATGTCAACTTCGATTTGACATTTATGGGAACTCGCTCTCACCCATGCGACAACCTTATTTATTCAACCATGCGTAGAAGTGAAAAAAAACAACAACCACAGCAGCTGCTGATGTATTTCCACAAAAAGCTGTTTTTGACAGTTTATGTTTTCCTGTTGAAGAGAAAATAAGCAGTTGTCAATGCTACCATGTATTATTATACCATGTTATTATACTATGGTTCCTTCTATGCTAAACTCAGAAAAGCTTAAAGCAGCTTTATTTTCGAAAGCTGTTAACCTCGTGCATTACTTACGTGACTTTCTCTTTTTCTTTTTCCCACCACCCTCAGCCTCTGCTTTCTCATATAAACTCATAATTCTATACATTTTCAAATCTGCATCCCGCTCCTTAAAGAGCCCACAACAGCGCGGCTCACAGACGCCTCCGAAATTTGGACCCGAATATGGAATATGGGTCTTAAATTCAGAATCACCATGTTTCTTTTTGGCTTGGCGAATCCTATTTTCATAACGCAGACGAGCGAGACGCACTCTATTGTTGTGCTCCTTAAAGCTCATTGCGGCAAGCAGTCTTTCTACCTTGGAGAGGCAGCTATAAAAATAGAGCAGAGATGGGGAGTTAAATAATTAAAAATTTCAAAACTTATTATGTCTATTCGCTATACTCACTTTGAATTGCGCAACGAATAGACACCCGGAATTTGACGCGTGCGTAGCAGATGATGCAGCTTGAATGCAATGCAATAGAGCAGATCTTCAGCAGCAGTAACTTGCACGCCGGTCAAGCGATGCTGATCATGCACATTCTCGCGCACCCAGTAACCGCGCCACACCGCTTGAATCTGGGTGGCTTTCTTATTGTAGTGATCCATAATACGCTGCTGCAGTGTATTCTCCAGATGTCGATAGTAGAAACGACGGGCATAGAAGCCACGCCAGGCCCTTTGTATAATAATTGCGGCATGTTGACGTTTAGCAAGCATGCGACGCGTAAACCAGCCACGCAGACGCGTTTGTATAGTGCGCGCGGCCTTGAATTCGCGATAGTCCTGCAGCAGCATCGAGGTGCTGCAAGGGGAACGAAAAGGAAGTGCAAAAATAGTGAGCAGTTGATTACTTCAGAATTGTTACCGTGACAGCACTATGTGAACTTTGGGCTCAGCTTCTTCCTCCTGCTCCTCCCTGAAAATTTAACTAAAGCATTTAAGACATTCTGTGAAATTTCGCCATCTTTTACCATTCAATGTGTGATGGCGGATTGATGGAGTCGCCGACACTTTCCTCCAGCTTCTCAATTTTGGACAATTCTGAGGAACTTTTTTTCTTTTTGCCCTTCTTTTTACCCACATCCTTTTTGCCGTCTTCCTTCTTACTCTTAACAGCCGCATCTATTTTAGCGGTTTCTTCAACTGTTGCAGATGTTGCTTCTTTCTCAGATTTTTTGGCGCTATTTCTTCTTGCGGATTTTTTCATTGTTTTTTTATTTTATTTATTTTTAATTTATTTTGAATAAAATTTTAATTGTTTTAAATTGCAAAGCCGTACTCGTTGTGTTTGTTACATTTCAATTTAATTGAAAGTCTTGCTTTATTCAGCATTAAATTTTCTAAACACCCTGTACAAATTATTGATTAAATAATAACTAAATGCATTATATGCAATGGTATAATATTTATAAACAAAATTTCATTTAAATTGAATAACTGAAAAAATATTTCCCGCAACACCTAGGCTAACCCTTGAAAGTGTCCTTTTCTTTGCGCAAACAGCTCATGGCTTGTACGGGATCACAGGCGCCTGTATGTCGCTGCACACCTTGCTCGTGAACACGCATGAACGGATTCCATGACTTTTCTTCGCCTATGGTCGATGGCACAGTGGGCGTCTGAGTAGCACGCCGCAGTTTAGCCCACTCAATGCGTTTTAAGGTGTTTTCATTATGTGGCTCCACATGACGCGCAAAGGCCATATTCTGCAGTGTATATTCATGCCCACAGAAAACTTTTGTATCATCTGGCAAAGCAGCGAGCTTCTTGCACAACGCTTCATACATTTGTTCGGCGGTGCCCTCGAAGAAGCGTCCGCAGCCGCCCTGGAAGAGCGTATCACCAGTGAAGACCACATGCTCACCGTTGGGTGCCTCAACGTAGTAACAAATATGGCCCGTTGTATGGCAAGGCGTGAAGAGGCAGCGTACATTGAGCGCACCAATCTTAAAGCAATCGTCCTGTGTTACTTTGCAACTGAGAGCTCCAATGCGATCATCGCCCCCAAATACCTCCAAAGGTTTGGGAAACATCTTGACTAATTTTTCATTACCACCGGCATGATCCCAGTGATGATGGGTTGTCAGCACTTTAGTGAGATTGGCGCACTCCTGTTCAACGGCGCTAATCACAGATTCCGGATCAACAGGATCGACAATCGCAGACTCTTTAGTAGCCTCGTCAACAATCTGCAAGCGAAAAGTGAAAGATTATCAAAATGATTTAAAAAGCTGCAGCGCCATAACTTACCAAATACATATAATTATCCTGCAGGGCAGGCAAAATCTTAACATGCATGGCAGACATTTTGAGATCCTCAATTGAGCTATGTGCACCGCGTATTCCTACTGTGCGTAATTTTTGTACTACAAATAAAAATAAATTATTAAATTTCATTACAGCTGATATATGTAAATAAATCGATTAATTTTAACAGTTGTCAAAAACAAAAATAAAGCGCTATCTATGAGTGATTTTCTGTTATGCAAAGCATCGAATAAACAAGTGCAAGTGAAATCAACGAGTTAAAACAACGAATTGAAGCAGCGAAATGCTGCAGCAAACGTCAACGCCGGCAAATACTGCTTTGACAAGCGCAGCGATAAGAAAACAACAAATAATCGTGACTTTTTTATTTGAACCGCCACCACCACTATAAACAACAATTAAAGATTAGCTAAATAACTAATTATTAACATTTTATCACTTAAACCAATACACACACGAAACACTCCAGACGACGGCCGATAAAACTAACCTCTAAAATAGGCAGCTATGACGTTCTTTTCAACACCGCTGTGAATGCGTCGCCACAATGTTGAAAGCATTTAATTTTTTTAATAGTAACGTAAAATCATCTAACGGTAATTAAAATTGTCTCCTTATGCTATGTTGTGACTTTGTTTCTTAAACGTATAAAGTTGTACGAAAAAACTTATTTGTGCGTGCACCTTACGAGAAAACTAAATTTGTGCTTATTTCATTCAAAGCTACTTTTAAAGTATAACCAACAAACGAATTAAACAAAATTAGACGCCAAAATTAATAAAACCAAAAACATAACAGTCATTCTATGGTTAAATTATTAATATTTTAACAAAATTATTACTACTTTGCCTACACTTGCAAGAAAATCACTTGTTTTTGTCCAGCTTGATTTAATTCTTTAACTGCAGAAACTTTAATGAAATGTCAGTTTGGCAACGAGTTGCGGCAGCGTTCAGGCAAGAGAAGCGAGCTGTGTTTAATAAACTTTACTTCGACAAGTAGGAAAAACGAAAATAACGAGAAAATTGTTATCGATTTATGATAATTTGAAAGCATTGATGTTTAAAAGTTTTAATATTTATTTTAAAAGATTGTGAACTGTTATTAAAGCAAATTTTGATTCTATCGCAGAAATTTTAAGCACAAAATTAGAAAATATGCAAAATTTTTAAATCGTTTATTTCGATCGGTTTAAAATACTACCATTAATTGTTAAAAACTAAATAAAACAATGTGCCATGTATCGAAAAAAAAAGTTATTAAATATAAAATTTGATTTCTGAACTTTGAATTTTGAAAAGAGTCAAAACTTTGAGGACACCTGACCCATGGACACGCTTCTATTGATGGACACGAAACTGATGACACAACCCCAAAAAATATATTCTGACCGCAACCTTTCAAACTCCCTAACCGAAAGGAAAACTAAGGAGAATCAAACCAATGCTTTTGCGAGCAAGACTGATCTTAAATGAAGAACGACACGTAGGCCAGAGTCTGCTTTAATTCACCACAAGCATCTCAGTCATATAGTCTGTCAGGTTACTTTGGTGTCTGTAAATGAGTCACAGGTCCTCGCCACATAGAGAGAAATTAAATTTAAGATGTTGCTTTAAACATCTTGTATATCATCCCCATTGACGCACTCAAGAAAACTATAGACAATAATGCTAGTGATCACCTGTTTGTCGAACAGAGACGATTGTGTTATATCCCAATAATTTTGGTCTTAACTTTTCGAGAAAAGGTCTTCATTCCAGCAGTCAATGTGTAAAAATTGCACGAGCTTGCATCCTAGATAAATTATTTTTATTTGCGATAAATTATATTTTATACTAAAAAATATGTCGCCCCCGATCAGAGACCAAAACATATAAAAATTAAGGAAATTCTTTTAAAAAATGCAATCTTCAAAAATCATTTTCAAACGTTTTTTGTCAACTTGCGCTGATTGTAGCTGGCATGCACAAGACGCACACTACGCAGCACATTGGCCACCGGTTTGAGGAAGTTATTCGCCGTATCAGCTATGGGCTCCAGTATATCGCGTAGAGAAGAAAAAATATTGTATATTAAAACTAGCGGTGGTTGCAGGAAGCCATTGAAAGCCACTGTCAAAATTGGCTTGATCAAATAATCCGAGGTCATGTGCAGAAAACCAACCAACAGGGTATTCACCAGCGAATAGAGTAGAAAGCGATATGACTGCAGCAAGAAAGTGACGGCAAAGGCGACACCTATATGCAGCGTGCCAAAAAATTCTGCCCAAAAGCGAGTGGCATAGCGTGTAGCCCGCTCGGCCAGCACCAACGACAACAGATGCGGATGACAGTCCGTGGTACGTAGATACTCAGCGCAGCCATGTTCAAATGGATAGATGCCAATGTGTGTGTCCCGCGGGCTTGGTTGCGTCTCATGCCTGAAATTTGGCTGTGGCAAATCATCAATTAAAATGCTGTCGTAATTATTTTTTTGCTGTTGTCGCCTCTCATGCTTAGGCATGCTACGCATGCCATCCAAAGAATTACGCAAACGCTGCAAAAGCGATGGTTCTGTCATAGCTTCATTGCCGCGCATTTTCGCTACAGGATCGAAAAGTTTGCGTTTTGAAGTTCTGCGCTTCGCTGCGTTTGTTTTACTGGGACGCATGCTGCGGCGTCGCGCGGCCTTGTTGTAAAGCTGAAATTCAATCTTGGAAGGTGTCACTTTGTCTAGTGAAACATGCCTTGTGCTGTTATTGCCACGTATAGCGCGCATTTCATAGAGTATCTTTGAAGTATCGGTAGTGGTCTCCGTTTCCATGTGCGTCTCGTCCACATTGGAGAACTTGTTGTATTTGCTCGTCTTGCCGTGGTACAGCAACTGATTGTTGTCCGTCTCCGTCGATGAGCTGGACGCTTGCATCATCAGCGACTTCAGCGGTGATTGCAATTTAGCGGTAACTCCCACGTGCTGCACTTCGATAAGGTTCGATTTCGAATTGGAATTGCGTTCGGGCGGTGAATCGGACATGGCGAAAAAGCAAAAAAAGTATCTAGAAAAATATTTTTTTTTTTAAATGGTTTCGTTTTTATTTTGTTGTTTATATTTTGACAGTGACAGTTAAAGCGAGAATATTGAAAGGATTTTATTTTGTATAACAGTTTAGAAAATGATTCTTAACCCTTGCAACGTTCCTAATAGTTTAATTATTATTTACACAAGTAGATTTTTTCTTGGATTTATTTTTGAAACACGTTTTGTTAGGAAATATTTATAATTCAAAATGGGGGAGTAAATCCGATATAATCGTAAAAAAAATTTCGGCGGCAACCCTATCCGCCATCTTGAACTTTAAAATAAGAAACAGCTATTAGATATAGAATCATAAATGTCTGTCCAAAGATTCTATGAGTACACAGAACCCTAAAAAGTCGTAATAGGATCAGTTTTTCCTACACAAGCTCATTGAATTATTTCAATATTTGATTAAATTGAATACTTGCTTTCAATTTCAAGATTTTTGCCGAACACATCAAGTTCGAGGAAATCTAGACGGCCCTCTGGCTTTGCTCACTATGAAAGAATCAAACGGAGGATTGCTGATTTGTTTCGGGCTCATAAGATTAGATCCTTGCTTCGTCACCAGTTATGATGTCGTAGACGTTTCGAACTATCCCCGCTGTATTTTTTTAGAATTTCTTTGCACCAATCGATACGAGCCTTTTTTGAATAACCGTCAAATACTGGGGTATCCAACGGGAATAAATATTCCCGACGTCTATCGGCTAAATGCTCATATAAAATCGAATGTATGCTAGTCCCACTAATATTCATGAATGACTCAATCTTACGGTATATCACATGCCGGTCTGCTTCCAACAGTTCACGTACAGAAGCGATGTTTTCTACCACAAGAGCCATTCTTGGACGATCTTCTCCAAATTCGTCTTGAAGAGAACGACAATCAGGCTCAATATTATTTAATACGTATTATAGTCGACCTAAGTTGATCTATGCATTCTTTTCTCGTCAGTCCACGTTGAATATTGTAAAAAATCATCACCCGAAAATGTTCACGTGTTAATTCCAAATTTTTTGGTGAAATACAATTCTCGAATCACTGTAAACAACACAATAAGAGCACATACACCAAAATATTGTGAGTTTTTTCGAATGGAACTGTGAAAATCCATCTGGCCAAATATTGCCGAAGCGCAAAGCTTAAAAGGCAGCCTTCGTATTGACCTTATTTAAGAAAAGTTACAAATTACGTATAACGTAATATACTTAAGTAATAAATTCAAATTTAATCAAAGAACAACTTAATAGAATAAATTTTTAATTTGCCAATTCAAAAATCTAATGAGATCCCATAAAAAACTTTTCTTATCCAACGCATATATTTTTTTATTTTTGGCATTTCTAAGGATTTACTTACTGTTTTCTTTATATCTTCACTTCCAATATTCTTAATTTTTACAATTATTCTAATTGATTTCCTCTCTTTTTAAAAAAAAAATTCCGTTAAAAAGTTTTCACTCCCGAAATGTAATACATTTCGTCCCAATAGAAACAAAACATTCGAAATGATTTAATCGCAAAATGCACTTTAGAAACTTAAGTTATTCCTTCTGCCTAAATTTCCGTTTCATTTCCAATGCGTACCTCAAAAGGCGGAGTCAATTTACTGGACTATTGCGCAAGTTTACTAAACACTAGGTAACAGTAGCATGAACAGAAAAAACAAAAAAAAAAACTGGTTCAACTCCTAGCAACCTGGTCGTTCACACATGTACACACGCACACAGTCGGTTTTAACAACCGGCCTGCCTCTACCTACCCTCTTTGCACATTCTTGTACTCTGTGTCATGTCTGCCATGGTAATCTTACCTTAACAACTACAACACAAGAGTCCTCTTCAGTTGTTCTCTAAACCGCTATCATATTTCAATCAAATGCTTATTTCATTGAGCTCATGAAATTCCCCGCGAATATCCTATGAAAATGCTGTGTGATGAAAATTTTTATTTAATAAATGAAAATCAACGCAGAAATTACAAGAGATATGAAACATGAAAAGAACAACTACAACATGTTGGCAAAAATATTTCAACACTTGAGCTGGTTTATTGCTCATTTTCAGTTTAGGGGATGTATGGTTTGTGATTTTTTTTTTTTATTTTCAATTTGTTGTTTTTTTTTCTTGGCTCCCTGGTGACTGTGTCGCCTGGTTGTTATTGTTGTTGTTTTTGTTGTTATACGACCCATATGTTTATTTGCCAGACTGTGCCGGAGTAAAATTAAATGATTGAAATAATTGCCTCCCTGGAGAGCTGCAATCAGGACAAACCGTTTTTATGATTTTTTTTTTTAAAGTTTATAAAAGTTTTTGACATTGAATGCTCATTTAGTGGACTGGTGCAGTGCTGTTGAATAGAGTTCAAAATTAAAGGAATTAGGAAAAAAAGATATACTACCTATTTATTTCGTAGTGAAGATTTGTCTTTGTCTTCTTATTTAATACGGTAAAGAAAAAAGAGATTTTTGTTTTATTATGGGACAATTCTAAGCTAATCGATAACGCCCGTCCTAATTCATGTAACGCCCGGCTCAGTACTAAATATTTAATAAATAAGTAAATTTTTATTCAATAATTTTTTTTTTTGACACAGATTTTTCAATCAATCATTTTTCTAGCGAATTATATTAAAAACGTCATTTTTAATACTTTAGTTTGGCTGAACTTTGCAATTTTCTAGAGCATCACAGAAATGGAGTCGTGTGATCGTAACGCCCGTCCCTGACATATTTTTTAATTTTTGCAAAGTTCAGGCAAACTAGAGTATTTAAAATGAAGTTTTTAATATAATTCGCTAGAAAAATGATGGATTGAAAAATCTGTGTCCAAAAAAAAGTATTGAATAAAAATTTACTTATTTATTAAACATTTAGTACTGAGCCGGGCGTTACATGAATTAGGACGGGCGTTATCGATTAGCTTGGAATTGTCCTATGGGCTTTTGCATAAATGTTTTAAAATAACTCGAAGCCTCATCACAAGAATGGTACATCAATTTTTACCTTGGACTATTTTAAGTAAGTAATAAGTTGACATTCAATGTCATTAAAGTGACAAAGCCTTCACTGTCATTTCTTAAGGCCACCTTTACCCTTTTAAGAAATTTGTTAATGCTTAAAACAACTTACATAGTATAGGGAACATACTGTGCAAATTTCAAGTAAATCTCCTGGAGGATATTGACTGAATTGGTTGAAATTCTTATGACTCTGTTGAATCGCCGTGGAATTTTTCATAATGTTTCCAAATCATTGGAATGGAGATCGACGGTGCTTGCAGCATTCTATGAAAATCGTTTTCGGCAGATGTAACGTGTGACAAGAGATCAGTTTGGATTTTTACTATCATTATTCAGCAATAGCCCACAGCAGCCTCCTATGGATCTTCAGTTGGGAATTGTTTTGTACCGACTTGGTGCGTCTGGGGATAATGCGACCATTTGAAAAATAGCCACAATATTTGGGGTTTTAGAAGGGGGAACCATTCATTAAATAAAGTTTAGATCCTTCCAGCCTTTTCTGCGTCACCAACTCAAATATATTTTATGGCCTGACCCAACCGAAAGGCAAGATATTTTTAACAACACATTTCCACATTACATTTCCATTCATTTTTTTAATTGTCCTACAGTAGATCGTGTAAAATAAAAATATATTTGTCTCGAAACCCAACAAAATGGGCATCGTTGTAAAGGAATACTTCAAATGAAGTAGATCCAAATTATCAGTCCAAAAATATATATATATATTTGTGCATTCTACATATATCCATTTAAAATCACTACTTCTGGACAATATCATTGCTGAAGGTTCTTTTTTCACACTTTTCAAAATATGAAATACATTTTTTTTTTGGTTTTTATAAAAATTATCAAAGATAAAAAGTTTTCATTATTTTAGAGAAAAAAATTAAAGTGGATTTTAACTAGAATCTTGAAAATGGGTAAAAACATGGTTAAATTAATAGCGAGTGCCCATAAATGTTCACAGCTCATACAAAATCGAAAATTGTCAACATGTGAAGCCGAGGAAGTTGTTGTTGTTGATTTTGATTGATTTTGACAATTGTGTGTACTGAGAAGAGAGTACGATCAGTTCTAGTTTGTGGAATTCTAAGAGATTTTACCGTTTTGATCATTTTCGAACTTGACCTTAGTTTTTTAGATAAAAGCTTAAATATAGAATTTCGTGAAGATAGCTTCAACATTACGGCTGTAATCGTGATCACAGACAGATGGACAGACGGACAGACGGACATGACTAAATCGACTCGGGTGGTGATGCTGATCAAGAATATATATATTTTTCCATACCTACCACGCCTCCTTATGGGCGTTACAAACGGAGTGACAAAATTAATGTACCCCCATTTACGTTTTTTAAACGTGGGGGTATAAAAATTGGTTGTCTCACCACAATCACCACAGTAAAACCATTATAAAAATGGACAATTGGTTCGATGGGCAAAATTGCTCTTAATGTAATTTAAATGTTTTTATAGTACAGCATATCATTTAGCGCTTTGTTTACGAGAATCGGGAGAAAAATAAGGATAGAAGTGCACCAAACGAAATTTTTAACGGTTAAGCGATATATTGTCCGGAAAATTAAGGCAAATACAAAGTTATCGGATCTAAAACTGGCTACCGAGGTTTAGCATGAATTCGGTAAGTCATGCAGTGCAGAAACCGTCCGCCGCGTGTTTCGCGACCAAGACTTTAATGGCCGAGTAGATCGTAAATAGCCCTTCATAAGCACAAAAAAATCAACAGAGTTGACTTGTATTTGCTTAGAAGCATGTTTGCAAAAGCTCTGATTTCTGGAAAAAAAAGTAAATTTTTCGGGTGAATCCAAGTTCAATATTTTTTGCTCCGACGGCATGTCCTACATCTGCTGGAAACCTAACACAGAACTAAACAAATAGAACATCAAAGATACTGCAAAGCGTGGTAGTGGTAGCATGATGATTTGGGTCAGTATGTCTGCAGCCGGCGTTGGAATTCGAAATTTATTGAAGAAATAAATAAATCCTACAAACTGACATTCAATTTTTTCCTAAATTCTCTGCAATTATTAAAATACAAGCACTTAAATTTTAGAAAAGTTAGTGTAACAAATAGACTTTGAACCACTATAGAGCATCCTACTTCCCCATTTTTAAATAAGTCTAACTTGACCGAAAAGGTGTAACACCTAAAATTCATGGTTCAAATCTTAAAAAAAAAATTATGAGATCTGTAGGGAGCCCTTAACGATTTTAATTTTTTTTTTTTACCCGTTTAAAAAATTTAGTAATGATTTATTTTTTAAGTAAGCTTTGATTTAAGGTTGATATTTAACATAATAATTTAAATAGAAAGACACAATAAAGAACAATTTAATGTAAAAACCAAACTCTAATGATGATCAATTTTTTTTTTAGCTGCCAAGCCGGAAATTGCACTGATTTGCAATCGCCAATCGGTTTGAAATGGGAAAACAATTTCCAGTTTGTCACCTTCAATTCCAGGAATACCAACGTCATATCAACTCAATGTGATCGCAGCAGCAATTGTTGGTTATTTCAATGTCAATTTCGCTTTCTATGGAAATTCTTATCAGGAGAAATCTTAAGCAAGATTAGTGCGACAGTAGCGCAGAGATTAGCATGACCCAGACTGGCCTAGACACACTAGCATTGATCGAGATATTTGTTTTTAAAATTCAAGCCTTTCACATGTACGAAAACAAACAGTGATCTCCATTGGGTTTTATACTTTGAAAGATAGTCAGCAGCCATCAACGGCAGGCTTAATGACTGCGACTCCTTAATGCGATCGATTGAGAGACAGATAAGCTCATGATACAATAACAAGGTCGGCTCATTTTTAAATGGCTACTGAATTGAGGAATTTTACAATAACAAAGTTGTAAGTGCCACAAATGTCAAAGGACAGAAGAAAAAAAAAACTCAAAACAGTAAAAAAGGAAAAACTCAAAAACATCAGCTGACTTTGACATCTAGGCCACTTTATCTCCAATATGAGCCTACCCAACAAGCAAGAAAAATATTTTTCTCCAAGATCGGGAAAAAGTGTTCAACCTCCATTTGATCTCCAACTCACTTCTCCAAGTCAACTCCAACATCTTGGAGTTGAACTGGAAATTGGCTTGAGATGTGTTAGTTTTCAAAGTGGCAATGCTGTTGAAGTGTCAAAAAAATAATTTCTTTTAATATGTGGCAACACTAGGTTGCTTTGGTTATTGTGTTTTTTTTTGTTTGTTAATTTGTGAACATTTGTCAAACAAAGTGAATTACAACAAAATAATACAGTTAGTAAGAAAATGTAGCAAATTATTTCAATAAATGAATAAATTCAAATAATAAAAAGTAAGAAGAGAAAGAGAATAAAGCGCAAAGTCCAGCCAATTGTAGATTTGCTATCAGAAAGGCGAACAGGGGAGCACTAGAAGTGCCTAGAACTTCTTCTGTACTTGCAGAGAGAGAGATGTGATAGAGGCGGTAGAAGTGCCAGGAACGTCAACTGTTGTCCAAGCAGCTTCATTACACTTTGAACTTGTGACAACTTTGGATGAGGAGCAATGCAGTGCAGAAGATACAGATGGATACAGATCAGAAAAAATGGAATGTAATGAAAAAATATGCCCGCAAGTAATCTCAAGAAGTGATTTAGCGAACCGTTGTAAATAACATTACAAATGTGGCAACAAACTCCATACTTAAAATATTAGTGCGCCATAGCAATTCTCTTCCACCAGATGCCAGAACATTGAAATTGAATTCATATACCTGAATACACTTTCAAATAAGCCAAAAAAAAAAAAAAAATTAAATAATCTTATGAATTTATAAAAATGAGTAATATTCTTAGGTTTAAAATTATTTTCAATGATTGAAATTCAAAAATAATTGGAAAGCTTTCTCTTAAAATACTATTCCTTTTTTTCATTTTGGGTTGGAGATCTGTTTGAGAAAGACCTTGGAGATCAAGTGGAAATCCAGCCTTATCTCAACTGGAGATCGAAGTCCATTTCCCTGGAGAATGGCTTGGATCTCCACTTGAGATTGCAGAAACGAACTGGATCTCCACTTGAGGTCAAGCCAATATCCAAGGTAAATGTTTGTTGGGTACCTTGTTGTTCTAATATGATTATACTACATATGTATGTATGTTGCTAATTAAGGTCATGGTGTAATTAACAAGTTAATCTCAAACAATTGAACAATTGAGCTGTCAAACCGTACAAAACTAAATTTTCTGTCTGATTGACTCATTCATAAAAATTTAACAGTTCTGTCAAAACGATTTCTGATCACTAACACCTTGTTTATTACACTGTCCTTAAGGGTCTCCGGGAGTTTTTAAAAAGAAAAGAAAAAAATTTTTTAAACTGTATTTTATTTTAAAGAACCGAATGATTAAACGCCCAAGAACATTTTTAACAAACCGAAAAAAATTATCTTTTTTTCAGATATCTTGCCCACCGCGAATTTAAAGTCTTTCGCGGCATTGCTGTTCGGTGTACCTTACCGAAAAATATTGTTGGATCTAAATTTCAGAGACAAATCTTGAATAGTTGTACTATAAAAATGTTAAATAAATGTTGGTCTAAAATAAAATACAGCTTCAAAAAAAATTGTTTAAGAAGTCTTTTTTAAAACTCCCGGAGGCCCTTAATGCATATGAGCATAACCAGATTAATTTTGATAGTTTCATTCGAAAATTTGACATTTTATAGCATAAACGTAATCACAATGTCTTGGTGTATGTGCACTTATTGTGTTGTTTACAGTGGTTTGAAAATTGTATTTTACACGTGAACATTTTCGGGTGATGATTTTTTACGATTTTCGACGAAGATTGGCAAAAAAAGAATGCATCGATCAACTTAGTTCGACTTTTGGTGATAAAAGACCACATTCAGTGTGTGTAAGACACTGGTTCAATGAGTTCGAGCGTAGTCGTCGTTCTCTCCAAGACGAATTTCGTAAAAGTCGTCCAAGAACGGGTGTTGTGGCAGAAAACATCAATGATGTGCGTGAACTGTTGGAAACAGACCGACATGTGACATAACGTGAAATGGAGTCCTCCTTGAGCATTAGTGGGACTAGTATACATTTGATTTTACATGAGCATTTAAGCATCAGGCATCAGGAAGATTTGTTCCCGTTGGATACCCAATAATTTGACGGTTGCTCAAAAAAAGGCTCGACTCGATTGGTGCAAGGAAATGCCGAAAAAAATATATCGGAGGTGGTTTGGAGTTCGGGGGTGTTACGACATCACTACAGGTGACAGATAAAGGATCTATGCTTATGAGCCCGAAGCAATGCAACAATTAACTGTTTGTGTCTTTCAAAGTAAACAAACCCTGACAAAAGTTGTCCACGGACGGAACACATCCAAGCAAATGGTTGCCAGTTTTTTCAGAAAAACCGTTCATGTCTCAACTGTACCACTTGAGCAACGAAGAACTGTTAATGGTGAATGGTATAAAACCACTTGATTGCCGAAAGCATTCGTATTATTGAGGAAAACCAACCACCGAAGAAAGATCATTCTCCCTCACAACAATGTGAGTTCCCACACATCAGTTCAAGCAAAAATGTTTTTGAGCACTCGAAACGTGAAATTAATGGTTCCTCCGCCTTACACCGACTTGGCACCCAATCGCTTCTTTTTCTAGCCTCACATTAAGAAAAAAATGCGTGGCGAGAGTTTTTCTACGACCGAAAAGGCCGTTGAGGTCTTCACAAACCTGGTTTCGGAGGTACCAACTTCAGAGTGGAAAAACTATTTTGAAAATTGATTCAAACGAATGCAGAATTGTGTATTGATCATCTTGGAGAATACTTTGAAAAACAATAAAAGCCTTTTTACTGATTAAGCACTGTGTTTTCATTGTAAAGCGCAAAACTTAAAAGGCAACCCTGATATGAATATTTTTTGTTTCTCTTTTAAAAGAAAGAAAGTGATTTTTTAAGCTTTTTTAGGTGTTCTCCTTTCTTCACTTCTCTCACTTTTGATTTTGCATTGTTCTATGTTGATCATATACTATCATAATTTTATTAAAGCATCTCATCATTTATCTGTCATGTGTTCCTAATTGGCTTGCCATTAATGTGGCTAATTTTTATGTCCACCATGACTTCTTTCAGGGAAAAATGACTGCGGTTTCCGTTTTCATTTCATTGACAGTGTTTTCTCCCATTTAACATATGGCGCCACAGAAATGTGTTTTCTTTTGCGCCTTGCTTACAACTAGTTAATTGGACACTTATTTTTTCTAAATAATACCTAATAAAAAAAAAACATGACATCGAAAATAATTTTCCTCAAAGGGGTGTATATAGCACAGACCACGAAATTATCATCATCATCATCATCATCATCATCCGCTGTAGACTAGAACGTACAGCAAATTTAGTGTAAGATGAGCCTTTGCTGTTTCTAGTTCTGGGCAACACACTTTGATTTATTATTATTTCCCTCTGACGGGTATCCACTTACTGATGTTTTTTCTCGCCCCTGTAACGCTTTGTGAAGTTTTCCATAACAACCAAAAAGAAAGGAGAAAAATTATTTATATGTCTCGCAGGAATATCTTTGGTAGTTGTTGGTTGGTGTTGAAGTGTTTGTCATAATTAGTTGTTTATTATGTGGCCTTAATTTCAACGAAAAAAACACTGATTTTCCAAATTTTTTTGGTTTTTGTTTTTTTTTTTTATATAGTGGTTGGTATGTGAGGTGATTAATTGAGCAAAAAACAATCTTCTTTTTTTTATATAGCTGGACTTCTTTTGACTTGGGTTATTAAGAGATTTGGGCGCTTTGTATTCTTAATCAAAATGGAATTTTCTGCGAAATATCTCTAACTGCTCCTTTTTTGAGAGGCTAATTGCATTTTTGAGACTCGTTCAAAATTTTTTATGAAGCAAAATCCAACAAGAGATGTGGTGTTGGAAAGGCGTATTATTTAACAGCTGGTCACTTGGCAGTTTTGTAAGATATTGTGTAACTGATGCATACTCATGCACTGTGTCTACTACACAGTCAGAGGTATTAACGTGACAAAATGTACGAAAGGTAGTGAGAATAAAAAATGTCTTCTCAAGAAATAAATAAAAAAAATTTTGAATATATAAAAGTCTCTCTTTAGAACTGAACGAGTGTAATAAAAGTAGAAGATGTCTCCTTGTACCTTAACCTTGTACCTTGACCTATGTTGCGAGTGTTAATTCCAAACATATTCCTTGTCTTTGTCCTAGTTTCAGAATTTATCCTTATGTTTGTAGTTTCTGTGGCAAAATTTGTGTCCTTTGTGTAATACTTATTTTAAATTTTAAGTTAAAAAAAACAAAATGGCCATTTCAGCCTTTGAAAGGACTTTGACCGAGCTTCTTATGACAAAGTTGTATTGTGCGTGTTATTTAATGTTTATACACATAATATCGAGAACTGGACCTACTAGAATGGACTGACTCCGAATGGCTAATGTGTATGTTCTGAAGAAGCTAAACTCTCTGAGGTTTGCCAATGTCTGCAGAGTAGTGACGGCCGATCAGAAAAATTCATTTCCATTGAAAAAATGTTCTGTCTGTACTGGGATTCGAACCTGATCTCGAATTGGCATCGAGTGATCCACGCGCTGTTTAACGCACTCGGCCACGATTGCCAGAAATTTTTCCTAATTATTTTTGCAATCCTTATCTAAATCCTATTTTTGTATCTTTTTCTAAATATTTGTCTCAATACTTGTTCTTATGCTTGAACAAATCTTTTACCTAATCCTTGGCCAAATCTGTGTCACAATCCTTATCCTAAAATTTGCCTAATAAAGGGTGGTTAAATTTTAAGGGCCGATGTTGATTTTGAATAAAACACAAATTATTTAGGAAATTATTGTCATTTCTTTTTATTATGATAATATTGGTATTTTTTAATTATGTATGGAACAAAATATCGGCCAAATGGCTGTCGCGACCTCGGCGGCACACCTCCATCCGATGGTCCAAATTTTCGATGACGCTGAGGTTCTATGCTGTTAATGTGCCGAATTATCTCATCCTTTAGCTGTTGAATTGTTGCTGGCTTATCGACGTACACCTTTTCTTTCAAATAACCCCAAAGAAAGAAGTCCAACGGTGTCAAATCACATGATCTTGGCGGCTAATTGACATCGCCACCACGTGAGATAACGATAACACGGCCATTGAATTTGTCGCGCAAAAGAGCCATTGTTTCGTTAGCTGTGTGGCAAGTGGCACCGTCCTGTTGAAACCACATATCGTCCACATCCATATCTTCCAATTCGGGACATAAAAAGTTCGTTATGATCTCACGATAGCGAACACCATTCACAGTTACTGTCTGATCGGCATCATTTTGGAAAAAATACGGCCCGATGAAACAGTCACTCTTTGTGGGTGCATTGGTTTTTCGACAATCACTCTTGGATTATCATTCGCCCAAATGCGGCAATTCTGCTTATTGACGAATCTACTGAGGTGAAAATGTGCCTCATCACTGAAGATGATTTTCTTCGAAAATTTATCATCCACTGTTGCCATTTCTTGCCACCATTCTGACCATTGACGACGCTTGAAATGATCAAGAGGCTAGAGGAGAACTAAAGTTCTTGAGTCAATTGCACCACCTTGTAAGCGTGTAAATGCAAGTCTTTATGCATAATGTTCATCAACGACGAGCGTGAGAGGTGCAATTGTTGGGCACGACGATGAGTTGAGGTGGACGGCTCTTCAGCCACACTATCGCGAACAGCAGCAATATTTTCTGCAGTACGAGCTGTACGAGCATGCACGGTTTGCTCAAATTTTTGCACGATTTTTCCGATTGTACGCACATTTGGACAATTAAATTGACCGAAAAAATCAAAAAGTGCACGATATGCATTTTGATTTGAAAGCCCATTTCCATAATAAGCCTGAATTACTTTAACGCGTTGCTCGATTGTGTATCTTCCAAGGTTCATAATGAGTTAGTCTGAAATTGAGAAATGTCAAATGAAATACAGAAACAAACTTGACGTTTAGGTGTGGTTCACATTCAACATCGGCCCTTAAAGTTTAACCACCCTTTAGATGGATAGACAGTTAAGAAATGCTCAAATTTTTAAAATAAAAATTTTTAAACATTTCGATAAATTTCATAAGCAAAGTTAAACAAGTTAGTAGCATTAACTTTAAACTCTTAAGACTACACAAATAATCGTCTGACATAATGACGCCTACTAATGGTAAATGCACTACCAAAAAACTCACTCACATAATCCGCAAAATATTCGAAAATCTTTTCGCAACTAGAGCAAAACAATGAGAAAGATAAACATGTGAAAAAAGGCTGACAAATTGTGCCTTAAATGCGTTTAATCCCAAAATTCTCAACAACTTCTGTCATTATTGTTCAAGAGCCTGAATGTCATAATGACAATGACAATACCGAACAAAACGAGAGAAAGACAGCGTATGATAAAAAAAAATTCTACGCTGCCGAAATGTCAATGTCGCGACGTCACTCATACAGAACAAAAACGCAGAAATATTGGGAAAAATCATTTTCGCACCTTGGTTGAAATGATGACACACAAAAGCTGTCCGTCCTTTACAGCCTTTGTCATTTTTATTATGCTTCTAGCATTGAAAATGAAAGTATTTATGAATGATTTTCAAACAACGAGATTGGGTAAGCAAAGGAGTAGTCTACATGCTCTTTTATATTTTTGTAGCAAGGTGTGACATATTGCAGCATTGTTGCATTGTTGTTTTGTTGCTATTGCTGTTTGGGCATGTTATGCCATTGTGTGTGTGGGTCGATGCAATCGTTTGGGTAAGCATGGGTTAACAAGGATTTATGCAACTTACACACAATTACACAATTGCTATTGTGTTTAATGATAGAATGGATTTGCTTACAAACGAATACGCTGATTATAGAGTTTGAGGTCTAAGAAGGGTTTGTTCATAAAGGTACTTTTGTTGATTTGAAGCATACGAGTATGTTTTGAAGATTGCAAATGATGTTGTTATACGTTAGTATTTATTTGTGTCTTAATTAAAAAAGTAAAATTAAGATTAAAATAAAAATCAAATCAAAATCAAAACAGCGTTACCCTCGCAGGTTTTCCAAAAAAGTCAAATCAAAATCAGAATTAAAATTAAATTTCAATAAAAAATCAAAAATAATACAAATAGAAATAGAAATAGAAACAGAAATATAAATAGAAATAGAAATGGAAATAGAAATAGAAATAGAAATAGAAATATAAATAGAAATAAATAGAGATAGAAATAGAAACAGAAACAGAAATAGAAATAGAAATAGAATTAGAAAAAGAAATAGAAATAGAGATAAAAATAGAAATAGAATTAGAATTAGAAATATAAATAGGAATAAAAACAAAAATAGAAATAGAAATAGAAATCGAAATAGAAATAGAAATAGAAATAGAAATAGAAATAGAAATAGAAATGGAAAAAGAAATAGAAATAGAAATAGAAATAGAAATAGAAATAGAAATAGAAATATAAATAGAAATATAAATAGAAATATAAATAGAAATAAATAGAGATAGAAATAGAAACAGAAACAGAAATAGAAATAAAAATAGAAATAGAAATAAAAATAGAAATAGAGATAGAAATAGAAACCGAAACAGAAATAGAAATAGAAATAGAAATAGAAATAGAAATAGAAAGAGAAATAGAAATAGAAAAAGAAATAGAAATAGAAATAGAAATAGAAATAGAAATAGAAATGAAAATAGAAATGGAAATGGAAATGGAAATAGAAATAGAAATAGAAACAGAAAAAGAAATAGAGATAGAAATAGAAATAAAAATAGAAATAGAAATAGAAATAGAAATAGAGATAGAAATAGAAACAGAAATAGAAATAGAAATGGAAATGGAAATGGAAATGGAAATAGAAATAGAAATAGAAACAGGAATAGAAATAGAATTAGAAATAGAAATGGAAATGGAAATGGAAATGGAAATAGAAATGGAAATGCAAATGGAAATAGAAATGGAAATGGAAATGGAAATGGAAATAGAAATAGAAATGGATATGGAAATAGAAATAAAAATCGAAATCAGGGCAAAGTTTTGGACAAGGATTGGGATTGTAAGTGGGTCAATAGTTAGAAAAGAGAGTCCAACAAGGATTGAGACAAGAATTTGCACATGAATTAAAACAAGAATTTGGAGAAGGATTAGGACGAGAAGTAGGACAAGGCTTAGCACAATACTGATAAAAATAATTACAAGTTTAGCGACAAGGGAAATGGTGCGGGTAAGAATAAGTACAAGCATAAAGATACGTTATCACGTCAAAATATCTACGGGTGTTTCCATGACATAGTCAACTTAATTTTCTTTACAGAAATATCTTTACAGCAATATCGATGGCAGCCGTGTCTTAAAAAGTGCGTGGACCATTCGCAATATTGTTTGGCTCCGGCTGGCGAGCAGGAGCAGCAATTAATAAAAAAAATGGCTCAGGCTCGCAAGCTCGCATTCTGGGAAAGGCTATTTTGGTGATTTTGGCTAAGGTGATTTTTGTTACTAAAAAGAGTGAATGCCAATTTTTTTTTTCTTTTAAATGAGACGAAAAAAAACCTAAGTGAGAAATGACATAAGAGAATTGGTACTTAAATTGCATAACGGTGGCAAATCATTATCGGAAATAAGAATAATTATTGATTGAAGTCACTCTTCAGTGAAATATATAGTTAGGACATACAAAACCCGAGGAGATGTGAAACGCAGGCACCGTAATGAGAACAAGAAAAAACTATTGCGACAACACATATCACTTTTAATAAGGGAAGTACGAAAGGATCCAACAATATCCGCGCCAAAACTGGTCGATATGTTAATAAAGAACTACAGAATCATGGAGACCGCATTAATAGTTCGAAATACGCTGCGCCAAAAGAACTTCAGAAGTAGAGTTGCCGCGAGAAAACCGTATATACACAGTATATATCGACTCATAACCGCCAAAATATCTTAAGCGACATAATATCCGATTTATGTTTTTTGATGAAAATCGATAATTTGCGATGGTTTACATCGTCTGTCAAAATTTCATAGGTGTACGAAATTAGATTATGAATTTAAACCAAAAGCAATTTTAGCTTAAGTACACACTACATGTTTGTTTACATTTTTCATGACAGCAAAGTGTCGCTTAAGATGAAATTCTCTAAAAGAAATTAATCAATATAAGAGATAAAATTATTAAAATAAAATTAATAGCAAAGAGATAAGAGATAAAAGATAAAATTAATAGCAAAGATAATTAAAAAAAACCTTCTCCTGTAAAATTTTCTTTTTGGCGCTTAAGATATTTTGGCGGTTATGAGTCGATATTATATATAAATGCGATCAACTGGAAAAGCAAGTTAACTTTGCGAAAAAGTACCTCAAGAAGGATTTCCGCTTTTGGAGACGAGTTATATTTTCCGATGAATGCAAATTTAATCTCAAATTTTCAGATGGAGCAGTTAAAATATGGCGAGAGAAAAACAAGCGCCCCTATTGTAGAAATCTTCTTCTAACTTTTAAGTACGGTGGAGAGACTGCCATGTTCTGGGGCTGTTTTGCTGCGAATGGTGTTGGAAAGTTCGTATATATTCCAAGAATAATGAATGCCAATTAGTATATTGAAATACTAAGAAACAATTTACAAGAAAGTCCTGCTGGTTTCGGTCTCGAAAATCATTATATCTTCCAGCAAGATAACGACCCAAAGCACACTGCTCTTGATACTCGCCTGTGGATTA
The DNA here is from genome assembly GCA_943735915.1 of Pherbina coryleti. Classification (NCBI taxonomy): domain Eukaryota; kingdom Metazoa; phylum Arthropoda; class Insecta; order Diptera; family Sciomyzidae; genus Pherbina; species Pherbina coryleti. Next base: position 21,762,078 of record OX030952.1, read on the forward strand.
TTTACAACTATCCTTACTATAAAAAACACCTCCGCAAAGCCCAGACATAGATACTATAGAGTACCTTTGGTCCATTTTCTAAAAGAAATTGCGGAAATATGACATAAAATAAACGAAAAGCAACTGAATGACGTCTTGCAAAGGGAATGCAGAAAAATTTCGCCTGGCCTGACTGAAAAACTGGTACATTCGATGCAACGACGCTTGAAAGCCGTTATAAAATAGCGGGGATACCCGACAAAATACTAATAGCTAATTATTTTATACAAAACTACCTTTAAAAAATCTTAAAAAAAAATGTATGAATATGAGTTTTGCGCTTGAAAAAAATCGGTTTCTTATGTTAAATATTTTGTGAATTTTTTTTTAAATTTTGTCTTCTTGAAAATAAATTTTATTTTATATTTTTTTGGTTGTGAATTTTCAGAAGTAATATGAGTTTGTTTCAAAAAATGAGGTGTATGAATATGAATTTTGCTGACTGTATATAAAAAAAATATTTGTCAAAGTATCCTTTATTCGTCGTTTGTAAACAAAAACGGTGCATAATTGAAGCTTTTCTTAACTTAAAAATGTTTAATTATCTCTTGTGAGAGACATTTAGTCCGACGAATGATTCTAAAATGATTCATTTGCGTGTGCCAAACCGTAGTTTTCTGCCCGAATAGGTTCATAAATGAATCCAAAAGAGATACTTCTGTTTCATTTGGTTTTTGTTTTTTTTTTTGTGTCTCTTAAACTTTAACTGGCCCAAAAAAACAAACTAAGCCAAGTGTAAGAATTTAATTATAATAAGCTTAACTTTATTTGCACCGTTTGTTTGCACGTTGCCATGTATGTCAAACGGGTCAATTTGACACATTTTGATCAAATAAAAACAAATAAAATTCAACATGTGCCACGAAGTATTTTCACATTCTAAAATCTGCGACATGCATCCAATTAGCTTGAAATAAAATCAACTTAGATGCCTGACAGCAAGAGGGTGTTACCGGTGGTAACCAAAGAACTCACGTATATGCATTAAGTAGGGTTAAATTAACCCTTAAGTAAACAAGAAACGTTATGAACTCTTTTTGCAGCTAACTTGAAAAAAAAACACTTGTTGCTCAAAATGAGCTCAACATACACAACATACAAGTTAAAAAAAAAATAAAAGAAGAAACAACAACTCTTGCTGGCCACAAATGAGCTTCTTCCAGCTATTGCGCAAATCTCGCTCGAAAACCCCTAACAACAGCTTAAAATATTTACCCGTAGTATGTTGTTGTTAGGAAATCTCTGAAGTGTGTGCGTCGTTGTGCACTTCAGATGCTGCAGCCAGTTTTCAATTCTAGCAGGATTAAATAATTCTGCGTAACACTTGCAGCCTCTTATAAGGTGTGATGCAATTGAAAGTCGAGCATGGTTTCAAATTTTTTTTTTTTTTATTTTCAGCCTGTTTTTTATAAGCTAGAGTTTTGTTCTCTACTATATTTGGCTAAGTGTTATCGTAATTTTTAGAATTCCTGCTCAGCTCATCCCTAATTTCAGTGTTTTTTTTTTTATTTTTTTGTGTGTTAATGAAATTTGTTCGTTTTTTTTTATATATATCTGTCTTTTTTCTAGTTTGCAATCGTATGTAATGCCTTAAAATTCCATTTGTAAAAAATGCTCTTGAGTTTCCTGCTTAACAACACCTTGGAAAATGTGTTGTTTTTTTTTCAGTAGCATTTTGCTGACATTTTGTTACGCTTAGCATTTTTAATTCGTTAGGAAAATCTTAAATTGAAATTTGATGCCTTTAGTTGACAGACACGTACACACACACACACACACAAAAACAAACATACATTCACTGTATGATAGACAGACAGTCAGATAAACATTTTGACTGACGAATGTATTCATAGACTCGGCGATAGTGTCCCAAATAGAGCAACGAATGGCATGATCGGAATGTTACTCGCAGAGGCAAAAAAAAAATTTAGCTGGTTACACAGAGCCTCACAACGTCAAATGCATGTCAAACGGATCAAATTATTTGAGTAGCACTCGTTTGTGAATATTCTGACAACAGTGTATCTTGGCTTATTTTGAATTTAAAGACGTTTCCCAAGAATTTGCAAATTCTTCATTACATAATTATTAACTTATTTGTGAAAGTAGGTGGTCAAAACTAAACCACATACAATGGGTAAAGTATTTGATGTGGTTTAGCACTTATGGAAATTATGTACGTATTACTTATAGAAAGATTTATCTATTAAAAAAAAGAAATACGGTTCTATCCATAAAACCTCTTATTTCATAATTTATGAACCTCTTATTAAGCCTTTATAAAGCCTTTATCGAAACACGTTATTCATAACTGTTCAACTGTACGAGCTTATTCCCAGAAACACCTGGCCGGAAGTATAGATGGCATTTGTTGTTTGAAAATAAGGTATATGTATGTAGATAGTAAAGTACTATGTAGAAATGACTACTATTGTAGAAAGTACCAACATCAAGTTTGAAGTTTGACGAGGCTACTTTGTGCAGTATCATTACAGTCATCAATAGTGAACGTTCTTAGTGAATTTGTAAACATGGAGAGAATTTGGGCATCGTTATGTGATACAATACTTTCATTTGAAGGGCCTCAGTCCAACCAATATCAAAGCACAGCTAGATTCTACTCTAGAGGAGTCTGCTACTTCGTTTACAACAGTAAAATATTGGGTGGCAGAGTTTAAACGAGGTTGTACGAGCTGTCAAAACGAATATCGCAGTGGTTCACCAAATGAGGAGTTCACTTCAGAACAGGTGAAGTAAATCCACTAAGGGCCGTATTGTTGACCTCTGGATATCTTTAACCAGCGGATATTTGCTGGTTTTTTGCTATCTGAAACTACAGAAAATCTAGTACTTTTGTTGTGTGTACACAACCAAATTAAACAAATAAACAAATAAAACAAAACAATAAAACAAATTTAGACCACCTTGTCTCAAAATATGAAATGCTGAGCACATGTGAATGTAATCTGATCTAATTTGGCGACGACAAAAATAGTGACAATTAAAGAAGAATGATTCATAAATTACAAATTTGGTTTAGCGCGAGCGTTCACTTATGTTGGAAATAAAAAAGACAAGATCATATTGCAGTGTGCACATGGTCAGCATGTGAGGGAATGTGTCGATATGCATATTCATGAGTAACATGTTAAAGTAGCGCATCTGATGAAACGATTAATTTCTAAATTGGAATTTCTTAATTCTGAGAAGCCAATATAGAATCAATCAGAGTAAAAAGGAAGCATTGTGATTTTTAATATGTGACTTGAGAAAATGCAAGTCTTAACTTTGTTTATGATTGGTTACAAAAAATATAATTGGAAGAATAACTGGAAATGGGGTGTGTCTTAGATATAAGAACATGTTGTAAATTTAGTATTTAAGCAAGCAAATTTGAAAAATAAAGACAGGTTATTGAGTTAAGCGAAAGCTGTCTTTTTAATTTCGAATATAATCAGAGCGGCCTTGAGGCCTTAGTTATCAGCGTGGCTCGCTTAAAAGCCCAAAATATAATAGGGAAAATATCCATAACATGGCGATTCTGCGGACACCGTTCTTGCGACAAATATAAAACCTAACATAATATAAAGCCTAATGTCATACTCAAGAGTAGGGTTAGATGAGCTATTCGAGCAGTTGAACCAACCAGCAACATTTGTAGAAGTTGAATACGTACCAGAACATGTAGCGCAAGGCAATACAGTTCCACAGATATATATTCCGACACCATTGACAGCTGGACCAAAGCCACTCACACTGGAGCAATACCAGCAAAGACAGTGCAAAAGGACACAGCAAGAAGAGGATAAACATAGAAAGAAGTCGAGAGGAGGCAAAGCAGTAAACTTGAGAAGAAAGCTTGGTGAGCTATACCGCGTGATCCATCTGGCGTCAGGTGAAAACAAGAAGAAACTGATAGCTGAACTGATCAAAGCAAAAGAAGAACTACATGATACCAAATATTACAGAAGTCTACAGACAACTCACGATGCTTGACCAGAAGAGCAAGGAAACCATTACAATCAATGAGAACATTGAAAATAATCTAGGATCAGCTGTAACAAAAACCGAGATTCAGCAGACAACACTAACCATTCTATCAACAATAATCATTATTTGCATATTTATATACATAGCATATAGAATAAATCAATATTTTAAAGCATACGTTCAGAAAAGGATGAACAGAATTCAGAATGTTTAAAGTAATTATCATAACAGCTCTTTTGATAATAATAATTTCTGTTGCATTATATAAAATATATTCTTATTTTAAAAATTATGTTAAGAACAAAATACTTTTATCAGTAATTGAAAATATATAATCAAAGACAAAAAAAAAAAAAAAAGTAATTATAGATATAACAATGTCAGAATTTGCTACAACATGCTTTTACCAAGGATGTTTTGGAATCCTTTTTAGCGAACACTGCTATAAATGTAAACGAAAAATTATTGATATTGAAAAAGTAAGATATTTATCTTACAAGAAAAATAGCTTTCATTTCAATTGCTTCAGATGTACTATTTGCGAACTGAAAATTGGCAAAAATGGCTTTCATTTAAAAGAATCAAGAATAATTTGTAACAAATGCGCATAAATAATATAAATGGAGAGTGAATATGCTTTGCAAATACTTGTGAAGTTAAAAAAGAGCCCAAATAGGACGTATACAACTGAATTCATAACAAAGACTTTACTTGACTTAAAAAATTTAAGACTGCAAATAATTGAGGATCAAGAGAAGCATAATTTTGATCAAATAACAAAAAAAATAAAATCATTCTTAAAATCAAAAGAGGAAAATTTAACAACCACAATGGCTTCATTTGATTTAGTAACTGCTTCTAAGTTGATTCCTGAGTTTCAAGGAGACTTTCGAGATTTAAACAATTATATAGGGTTAATTGAATTTTATCATGATACTTTAAAAGATGATACACAACAAAAAACACTAATTAAGTTTATACTAGCCACAAAATTATCAGAAAATGTAAAAAACAGAATACTAAGTGAAACAAAACCTGAGACTTTAGAAACATTAAAAATCATACTACAAAAAACATTCAAAACGAAAAAGACAGTTTCAACATTGCATCATGATTTAACCAAGATGTATCAAGGAAATTTGGAAATCACAGCATTTGCATCTAAGATAGAAAATCTGTTAGCAGCATTGAATGAGTTGCAGATAAATGAGCAAGGTGAAGAGTACCGTGAATTAATAATAAGGCTGAACGATCAAATAGGAATGACAACGTTCAAGAATGGGTTAGTTGAACCTTTTAAGTCAGTCGTTTTGGCAGCTCGCCCAACAACATTAGGTGATGCAATCAGGGTAGCTACAGAGGTCGATACGACAAATAACAGTAGAGTAATGCATTTTAACAGATTTCCAAGAGGTCGAGGACATTTTAATCAAAACAGGCAGAATCATTTTCATAATAAGAATTTTAGTAATGGAAACTTTAACCGGAATTTCATTCAAGACAGAAATAAGAATAATAATAACAATAGAGGTTACGGCAATAATATAAATAATAGCTATAGTAGAGGTGTGCACAATAATCTTAGAGGTAATAACAGTAGAGCGAATAATAATAATGGGCATAGATACAATAATAATAACAATAGGACCAACAACCAGGGAAACTAAGAAGCCCCCGGTATCCGGAGACTGGGGAACTCTTACATAAGAAGCGGAGAGAAAAAAAAAAATATAGAATTATAAATGTAACTCGATCAAATGAGATATCAAATTATGTTAGTGTTAAGATAGGTAATAATATAGTAACGTTACTAGTAGATACTGGAGCAGACATCTCCTTATTAAAAAATTACATTTTAAATGATTATATAAACGATAATGATATATGTAAGATAAATGGAATAACTAGTGAAACAACACATTCATTAGGAAGCTCAAATATTAAATTAAAATGGGAGGATAGGATTTTAGCACATCAATTTCATATAGTAGATGAAAATATAAACTTGTTATCAGATGGGATTTTAGGTAGAGATTTTCTTATAAAGAATAATTGTAAAATAGATTATGAGACGTATACACTAACAATTGCGGCAGATGAAGAAGAGTTTGTAATACCAATGAACACGCAAATAATAACTGTTAAAAACTTAAAAATTCCCCCAAGAGCAGAGTCAGTAATAGCTGTGAATATAGATGTAGTTGAAGAAAGCATAGTTTGTGGTAAAGAAATTAGTAAAGGAGTGTTTGTAGCAAACACGATAATTCCAGCACTAGGAGTTAAGCATGTACAATTTCTAAATACAACACCGGATGAGATTTTTGTACCAAAATTGACGCTGGGTACAGAAAACATGAAAAATTATGAAATATTTCATTATAAAAACAGCTTAACAGATGAGTATAGGTTTCAAAAAATTCTCAAGGAAATTAAGATAGATAATCTAGATAAGCAAGCAAAAGAATCAATATTAGAACTTTGTAGTGATTATCAAAACATTTTTTATATGGAAGGCGAGATTTTAACGAAAAATAATTTTTATGAACAAAAAATTACAACAGTTGATAAGTCACCGGTATACATTAAAAATTATAGAATACCACATTCTAATTTACAGGAAATAAAAAAACAAGTTGATAAGCTATTAGATGAAGACATAGTTGAACCTTCCGTTAGTCCATATAATTCACCTCTGTTAATAGTTCCGAAGAAGAGCACGGGTGAAGAGAAGAAATGGAGGCTAGTAGTTGACTACAGATCTTTGAATAAAAAAAATTGTGGATGACGAATTCCCATTAACTAGACTTGAAGATGTTCTTGACAAGTTAGGCAAAGCGAAGTTTTTCTCAACATTAGATATGACAAGTTCATTTCATCAAATTCCGCTACACCCAAAATCAAGGCCATTAACAGCTTTTTCGACTGATTCAGGTCATTTTCAATTCAAACGTTTACCTTTTGGTTTAAAAATTTCAACGAATAGTTTTCAGAGAATGCTTTCACTCGCACTAAGTGGTTTGCAAGCCTCAGCATTTTTATATGTTGATGATATAATAGTTTTTGGCTCAAGTTTAAAAGAACATAATAAAAATTTGATAGAAGTTTTTAAAAGATTACGTAAATATAATTTAAAATTGAATCCAGGTAAATGCAATTTCTTAAGACCAGAAGTAGTTTATCTTGGACACCTCATAACGGATCAAGGTGTAACTACGGATCCTAGCAAATATAAAGTAATAGAAAATTATCCAATACCAACAGACGCGGATGAAGTACGTAGATTTGTAGCTTTCTGTAATTATTACAGACGTTTTATTAAAAATTTTGCTGATATAGCAAAACCATTAAATCAATTATTAAAGAAGAATGTAATTTTTAGCTGGTCACAGAGTTGCCAGAATTCTTTTGAAAATTTAAAACAAAAACTGATGTCACCACCAGTATTAAGCTACCCAGACTTTTCAAAACCTTTTATCTTGACAACTGATGCTTCAAATTATGCACTAGGAGCTGTTCTTTCTCAGGGAGAAATAGGAAGTGATAGACCAATAGCATTTGCGAGTAAATCACTCAACAAACATGAGGTAAATAAAGCAGTAATAGAAAAAGAATTATTAGCAATACATTGGGGAATAAATCATTTCAGACCATATTTGTATGGAAGAAGATTTAAAGTGTATACAGACCATAGACCTCTAGTTAGTTTATTTACTCATAAGGACCCATCTTCAAGATTAACAAGAATAAGAGTAGATTTAATGGATTATGATTTCGATATTATATTTAAACAAGGTAGCATGAATACAAATGCTGACGCGTTATCTAGAATAGAGTTAAATTCTGAAAAATTAAAAGAAATGATACCGGTAAATAATATAAGTGCACTAACGAGAGCAAAGAAGAATAAGAAAGCAATTAATGGAGTAAATGAAAATAATAAGAATAAGAAAACAAGTAAGGAAGTAAATGAAATATCCGCGGACACTTCACCATTGAAGACTGATCATCTTCATATATGGGAGTGTATATCAATATCTGACACCAGAGGAGTGCAGAAGTTAAAATGTGAACATGCAAAAGAAATTAATAAAGGCCACACTTGTGAAATATATAAATTCAATAATATAGTACATGTTAGATACAATCATAAGACATTATCAGAATTAAAATTGATTTTGAAAAAATTGTTATCTTATACAAAACATGAAAAGCTGAAGAAATTAGCGCTAGCAAAGAATGATAGAATATTTAAAGATATATCTGTGCACAAGTTTAAACGAATATTTAATGAGTTAGAAGAAAATAATAAAGAGAATTGTCTAGACATAATATTATATACTCCACCGAAAAGAATTGAGAAAATAGAAGACATGAAGAAATTAATAAGAGATAATCACGATACAAAAACTGCAGGACACTGCGGTATAAGAAGAAGCATAGCCAAACTAAAACAGAAGTACGTTTGGAAAGGTATGAATAAAATGGTTAAGGAATATATTAACAAATGTGACATTTGTAATCAAGTAAAAATCACTAGGTACACAAAAGAAAGATTAACTATAACAGAAACACCAAACACATCGTTCGATGTTGTCACAATAGATACAGTAGGTCCGCTTAGACCATCTAATGCATATAGATACATACTTACTATTCAATGTGAACTAACAAAATTTGTAGAAGCTTTTCCACTTTTTACAAAAGATGCAGTAAGTGTTGCAAAAACAATAGTAGAAAGATTCATACTAAAATATGGTTGTTTTAGAAAATTAAAAACAGATAAAGGTACTGAATTCACGAACGAATTATTAGTAAATATATGCAAAATGTTGAACATAGATAAAACCACATCAACACCATATCATCATGAAACGTTAGGAACAGTAGAAAGAAACCATAGAGTTTTAAACGATTTTCTAAGGACAATGGACGGAAAAGACAACTGGGATGAATTGTTACCTTATTATACATATTCATATAATACAACTCCGCATAGCATAACGCAATACACACCATTTGAATTAGTATATGGAAAATTATGTACCTTACCATGTGAAATTGCAAACAATGAAGAAAAATTTTATAATTTAGAAAACTATATTAATGAATTTAAAATTAAATTAAAATATGCACATATGAAAGCAAAAGAAAATTTATTAGAAAATAAGCAAAATACGTTAAAAAAGCAAAAATATATTAATAAAGCTAATTTTAAAATAGGAGATTATGTATATTTAAAAGTAGAGAATAAGAAAAAATTAGATAAACCTTTCAAAGGCCCTTTTGAAATTATATCTCAAAATGGACCTAACAGTACTATTAAAATAGATAATAGAGAAAAAGAAGTACATAATAACAACTTAATAAAAGCTAGAAATATGTAGAATCTTAATATTATCAATTATCATAAAATAATTTTGTCATTTAAAAATAACAAAATCATCTTTTTTTAAAGGGTGAGGGTGTTGTGTGTACACAACCAAATTAAACAAATAAACAAATAAAACAAAACAATAAAACAAATTTAGACCACCTTGTCTCAAAATATGAAATGCTGAGCACATGTGAATGTAATCTGATCTAATTTGGCGACGACAAAAATAGTGACAATTAAAGAAGAATGATTCATAAATTACAAATTTGGTTTAGCGCGAGCGTTCACTTATGTTGGAAATAAAAAAGACAAGATCATATTGCAGTGTGCACATGGTCAGCATGTGAGGGAATGTGTCGATATGCATATTCATGAGTAACATGTTAAAGTAGCGCATCTGATGAAACGATTAATTTCTAAATTGGAATTTCTTAATTCTGAGAAGCCAATATAGAATCAATCAGAGTAAAAAGGAAGCATTGTGATTTTTAATATGTGACTTGAGAAAATGCAAGTCTTAACTTTGTTTATGATTGGTTACAAAAAATATAATTGGAAGAATAACTGGAAATGGGGTGTGTCTTAGATATAAGAACATGTTGTAAATTTAGTATTTAAGCAAGCAAATTTGAAAAATAAAGACAGGTTATTGAGTTAAGCGAAAGCTGTCTTTTTAATTTCGAATATAATCAGAGCGGCCTTGAGGCCTTAGTTATCAGCGTGGCTCGCTTAAAAGCCCAAAATATAATAGGGAAAATATCCATAACACTTTACCCACTGGTTAAAGATATCCATAGGTGAATAATACGGCTCTAAGTGGTATTGGATAATCGTCTACTGCAAATGCGCGAGAGAGTAGACATGAAAGGCAACTCAAAAAGTACTAAACATCGCATATTGACTGAAAATTTTCACATAAGAAAGCTGTCCGCAAGATGGATGCCGCGATTACTCACAATTGAATAAAAATGGCGTCATGAGGATGTTTCAATCGATTGTTTGGCGAAGGCTTCCAGGAACAAAGCCGAGTTTTTACGTTGGTTCATAACCATGGATGAAACATGGGTCTACCTCTTCACATCTGACACAAAAAGACAGTCAAAATAATAGAATTATAGGGAAGAATTGGCTCCAAAAAAGACGAAGGCAGTTCCATCTGCAGGTAAGGTCATGGCGTTAGTTTTTGGCGGGTTGTGCTTGGGACAATTTATATCGCCCATTTCAGATTGAGATGACCTATCAGTCGCACTGACCATCTCCGATTTGACTCAAAATTTGTTTTTAGATTGGTTTTTTGTTAAGAAACCCAATTCCGGAGTTCAAAGTTACAAAAAATTTTTTTGCGGAGCCACAGCCATTCAAACGCCAAAATAGGGCCTATTTTCAGACAACGTAGCTCAGTCCATTTAAATCACATTTTATTAACTAAGGTATCATTGGAAAGGTTATTTCATCTATTTTAAGGAAAAAATATAAAACTTTTGGAAAAATTGCAGTAAGTTGGCTCATTCTTAATTTCAAAGTTGAATGCCATGCCAACAACAGACGCTACATATAACTTTTTTCAGTTTCTTTATTTCGGTTTTTTGTACGCTTTAATACCTTTCCAACGATATAAAATTCTTTAACACTGCACGTTTTACACCATAACTTCTGAACCCTCACCTTAATTTCACAAACTTCAAGAGCACACCTTAATTTTAGACCGTATTTTAATATAGTGGCCCTTGTGTTTGTTTGGATGACTCCTGTCACTCTCATAGATACAAAATTCCCGCCGGAAGTAAACAATAAGGAGGGGCTTTTGGCCTTAATCCCCGCCTCAACTTTCGTCCTTTTTTTACTGTTATGATGACAATAATAGTCTTTACGTATTTGTAGCAAGTAATTCCAAAAAATGTGTCCTTTCTAACCAAAATGTCCTTGACTAAACAACACGATTGACTTAAAACATTTCCGCCAGAAGTAAATAATAAGGAAGGGTTGGCTCCTGCCCCCTCCCCCCCACCACATCTTTAATTGTTTTTTAACTATAATGAAGACAATGATAGTATAGTACCAATGAGACTGACAGGAAAAAAACCACAAGGGCCACTATACTCAAATGCACACTAATCTAAAGAAAATTAAATTTTACCTTTGCTTGCACTAATCGGCACGAGCCTTTTTTGTTTTGAACAATCGGCAAATTATAGGCTATCCAACGGGAACAAATCATCCTGACTAAATCAAAGGTTACTTTGACACAGACAGCTGTTTCCCGCTTAAAATCTTAACATAAAGTCAGTATCATACCTCCGCGGAAAGAAATGAGTTGCCTTACTCTTGAACAACGTTGGGAAATATTGGAAACTTATTTCCAAAGTGAGTTCTGTGTAGCCTAAACAGTGCATTATTTGAAAAGACGTTTTGGTCGAAGCGAAGCATCTACTTCACCTACTGTACGCAAGTTTGTGCAAAAAGTTCGTGAGACTGGTATGTTGGCTGGACCAGTTTTCTGAAAATGAGGCTGGGAACAAAATTTCGTTTACTGTGTTTACCGACTTTTTTTTTACTGAAATTGGAGACATGAATTTGGACGACATCTGGTGAATGCAGGATGGCGCACCATGTCACAAAGTCGATCTTTTGCGCACTAAATTCTCAAATCGAATTATCAACCGTCTTGGCGATGTCAATTGGCCGCCACGGAGCTGCGGTTTGACCTCTTTAGACTTTTTTGTGTGGGGAACCGTAAAGGAGCGATGTAATGCCAAAAATCCGGAAATTATACAAGCCCTTAAGACCAATATCATCCAAGCAATCCCCGAGCTACAGCCCGAAACAATCAACAAGGGCTTGGAAAATTGGAGTGAAAGAATGCGCTACTGCGAAGCCAGCCGATTCAGCCACTTGAACAACGTTGTGTTCCATATTTAATGGGAGTGTTTGCTCTTACCAATAAAGCCATAATACACGGACAAATTTTAATTTTGTTCATTTTATTGAATTTAAAAAAAAAAACTTGTATTTGGCCCACCCCGTATATGCTAGTTCTACTAATGCCCCAGGACAACACGATCTCACGGTATATCACATGCCGGTTTGCTTTCAAAAGTTCAAGCATAGCATCAATGCCACAACATCCGGCATGTGGTGCTTCATCACCAAAACTCGAACTAAGTTGATCGATGCATTCTTTTCTTGTCAATCCACGTCGAATATCGTCAAAAAATCAGCACACAAAATTGTTCATTAACACGTAATTGCATTTTTTTTTTTTTGCTGAAATACAATTTTTAAACCACTATTAACAACACAATAAGCGCAAATATGTTACACCAAAACATTGTCAGTAAGTCACATCTTAGATGAGATGGTTGGTTTTTCTAAAATTGTAGGTCCCAGTAGTCACTGGTTCACTGGGTTACTTCTTGAGACACTTTAGCGCATTTAATTTGTTTTTTTTCTATGTCACTATTTCAAATTGTCATTGAAAGTATCGAGTTTATTTAGGAATTCCATAGAAACCTCTTATGCAAACCGTTATTTTATAATGAATGAAAGCTTTGAATCTGGAACACTTCACAACAGACCAGTTTCAGTTTTCTGAACATGAGGAACACGAGCCACCTACCATTCATGCTTGATCTGAGGATTCTTCTTACAGTAACATAAGCATTTTGTACAAATTTAATAGAGGTTGTGCAAATACCAAGCGAGGCTATATTTTGAAAGATTTCGTTAAGCATTGCATCAGGTTTGAGGTGGATTTAAGGTGGGTTATTTGATTAAAGAACTAATCTAATATATATCAAAGAAATTTCTTGTATTTTTCATCGGTCATTCGTCAAAAATTCTTAGTTTCTATAGATATAAAAATAGACACGGTATTGAGCTTTATCGAAATAAAGCATCGCTGCTGTTGTAATTTAAGCTGTATGGTTCTTATGTTTCCAGTAATGTTAAGATAACAATAGGTAAGATTGTAAGATTGTCAATTTAACCTTGGAACCTTCTTAAAGTATTTTGTTTTTTTTTTCTTTAAACATAATAAGTAAATTACTCAAAATAAACATACATCGAGGAACATTTTTTAGACATCGAAATGGCACAAATTGTTATCTTCTTTTGCTTCTTCAGTAGCCACAGGCTGCTTGTCTGAGTTTCCCACACTCGTTCAACTGCTGAGTGGTGCACATTTCGTAAACTGGCCAACGGATTTTTCTGTTGGTGTCCAATTCGCAAAACTGCCAGACAATGCATTTTGCAATATTTTCTTTTGTATCTTTTTTTTTATTTTTATATATTTTTAATATTATTCTAAACAATATTCGCTACATGAAATTCATAGCGATGCACAATTATTTTTATATGTTGGCAACACTTGTTTTTTATTTATAGTTTTTTTTTTTTATTAATACATAAATAAACAACAACTTGCACTCAATGCTTAACAGCTATAAATACTGTAAAGAACATTAATATTTTATAAGAATGAAAATAAATTGTTTATGAAAAAAAAACAATTGTTTACATTTCGATGTTTTGTGAATGAAGTTGCTAAAGTTTGTTTATTTTGCAAGAAAAGAAATAATAATATTCTTACTGCAGTTCAATGTAATTCTGTGTAACTATTGGAGAAGCATAGAATATGATGTTTAAGAAACGTTGAAAGTATTTATTTAGTGGTGGTTTCTACGGAGGGAGCGGCAATAGACAGAGGGCGATAAGTAGGGTAGATGCAGAATTATAAAAGATATTTTCGTTCTGTTTTAATGGTTCATTAAAAAATGACAAAATTATAAAAGTCAGGCTACTAGTTATGTTTCGGAAACTGGCAACTCTTATGTCATTCCAGTCAAACTGACGCACACTGCATTGATGGGGACAAGAATACAAAAATCAAAAAATTTTCTTTGTATATTATATGTATCAACCTTTTATAGAAGCCCTAAAACGCAAAAATTACCATATATTTGCAGTTAAAAAGAAGTCGGTCTCATCGATTTCCATACGTTTTAAATATTTTGTTTAGAAATATATCTGTTTTCAGATTTCAAAGTTTTATTCAAAAACAAAAAAGTTGCAACCTATTTGATATTGTTGGTTTTTGTGAAATTTAGTAAATTTTATATGAAAATAATGCACAAAAAAGTACTAAGACTTTATTAGCTGGGCCAAAAAGAAGTCAGATTATTAAATTTTTTTTTTTTTTTTTTTTTTTTGTTGTATCAACTTTTTGTTCCCAAAATTTTATTAGTCCCTTTTCATAAAAATAAGGATAGTTACATTTTAACCATTATAAGCTTTTTGCGAACAATTAGCACTCCATCTTCAAAACAGGCACACCTCAAAATTTACAAATTTTTACTTTTTAATTTTTTGTTGTTGTTGTTGTTGTTGTTGTTGATATTGATGTTGGTGTTGATGTTGATGTTGATGTTGATGTTAATTATGATGTTGATGTTGATGTTGATGTTGATGTTGATGTTAATGTTGATGTTGATGTTGATGTTGATGTTGATGTTGATGTTGACGTTGATGTTGATGTTGATGTTGATGTTGATGTTGATGTTGATGTTGATGTTGATGTTGATGTTGATGTTGATGTTGAAGTTGATGTTGATGTTGATGCTGATGTTGATGTTGATGTTGATGTTGATGTTGATGTTGATGTTGATGTTGATGTTGATGTTGATGTTGATGTTGATGTTGATGTTGATGTTGATGTTGATGTTGATGTTGATGTTGATATTGATGTTGATGTTGATGTTGACGTTGACGTTGATGTTGATGTTGATGTTGATGTTGATGTTGATGTTGATGTTGATGTTGATGTTGGTGTTGAAGTTGATGTTGATGTTGATGCTGATGTTGATGTTGATGTTGATGTTGATGTTGATGTTGATGTTGACGTTGATGTTGATGTTGATGTTGATGTTGATGTTGATGCTGATGTTGATGTTGATGTTGATGTTGATGTTGATGTTGATGTTGATGTTGATGTTGATGTTGGTGTTGATGTTGATGTTGATGTTGATGTTGATGTTGATGTTGATGTTGGTGTTGATGTTGATGTTGATGTTGATGTTGATGTTGATGTTGATGTTGATGTTGATGTTGATGTTGATGTTGATGTTGATGTTGATGTTGATGTTGATGTTGATGTTGATGTTGATGTTGATGTTGATGTTGATGTTGATGTTGATGTTGATGTTGATGTTGATGTTGAAGTTGATGTTGATGTTGATGTTGATGTTGATGTTGATGTTGATGTTGATGTTGATGTTGATGTTGATGTTGATGTTGATGTTGATGTTGATGTTGATGTTGATGTTGATGTTGATGTTTATGTTGATGTTGATGTTGATGTTGATGTTGATGTTGATGTTGATGTTGATGTTGATGTTGATGTTGATGTTGATGTTGATGTTGATGTTGATGTTGATGTTGATGTTGATGTTGATGTTGATGTTAATGTTGATGTTGATGTTGATGTTGATGTTGATGTTGATGTTGATGTTGATGTTGATGTTGATGTTGATGTTGATGTTGATGTTGATGTTGATGTTGATGTTGAAGTTGATGTTGATGTTGATGTTGATGTTGATGTTGATGTTGATGTTGATGTTGATGTTGATGTTGATGTTGATGTTGATGTTGATGTTGATGTTGATGTTGATGTTGATGTTGATGTTGATGTTGATGTTGATGTTGATGTTGATGTTGATGTTGATGTTGATGTTGATGTTGATGTTGATGTTGATGCTAAAGTTTATGTTGATGTTGATGTTGTTGTTGTTGTTGTTGTTGTTGTCGTTGTTGTTGTTGTTGTTGTTGTTGTTGTTGTTGTTGTTGTTGTTGTTGTTGTTGTTGTTGTTGTTGTTGTTGTTGTTGTTGTTGCTGCTGTTGTTGCTTTTGCTTTTGCTTTTGTTTTTGCTTTTGCTTTTGCTTTTGCTTTTGCTTTTGCTTTTACTTTTGCTTTTGCTTTTGCTTTTGCTTTTGCTTTTGCTTTTGCTTTTGCTTTTACTTTTGCTTTTGCTTTTGCTTTTGCTTTTGCTTTTGCTTTTGCTTTTGCTTTTGCTTTTGCTTTTGCTTTTACTTTTGCTTTTGCTTTTGCTTTTGCTTTTGCTTTTGCTTTTGCTTTTGCTTTTGCTTTTGCTTTTGCTTTTGCTTTTGCTTTTGCTTTTGCTTTTGCTTTTGCTTTTGCTTTTGCTTTAGCTTTTGCTTTTGCTTTTGCTTTTGCTTTTGCTTTTGCTTTTGCTTTTGCTTTTGCTTTTGCTTTTGCTTTTGCTTTTGCTTTTGATTTTGCTTTTGCTTTTGCTTTTGATTTTGCTTTTGCTTTTGCTTTTGCTTTTGCTTTTGCTTTTGCTTTTGCTTTTGCTTTCGCTTTTGCTTTTGCTTTTGCTTTTCCTTTTGCTTTTGCTTTTGCTTTTGCTTTTGCTTTTGCTTTTGATTTTGCTTTTGCTTTTGCTTTTGTTTCGCATTATTATGCATTTTTGCGTGCATTTGAATCAATTTTGGAAGCTTTTTTCCACTCCGATTGAGGGTTACTCCAAACGAAACGTTTTGAACGCATCAACCGCTTCTTCAGGTGTCGAAAATCGTTGGCCACGTAATTTTTTCCCGGTATTTAAGAGTCATGGGATACCAAATCAGGGCTATAAGGCGGATGACCCATCATACGATTTTTAGGCTTGTTAAAAATGTGTTTGTTTGAGCAGATTTGTGAGAGCCTCGCATTATCAACAATTCGCCTCCTCTACGAATTTCTTCGGCAAACTTGCGGCAAAAAATTACCGTCTACTATTCAGAATTGACCGTCCTACGTTGCTCTAACGCCGCTGTCGTCACATGACCGATAATACCGAAAAATCAGGCATCCATTTGCTTTAATGTGCTTCTTCCGCGAATAACTTTTGTTGGATTTAGCTCGTTTTGGAAGACCTATACAGACGATTGATGTTTTGTTTCGGCTCATATGCATAAATCCATGATAAGTCATATGTGTAGATGTACATAGTAAATACATAGCCTTTGATGCACTTCTGTACCTGAAGTTGTCTCAATCACACGTTAACTCACATGACGATGTTTCCTTATCAGTTTACAAACAGCATCGATGGCACACCAACCGATTTTGGACGACCTTCACGGAATTCGTATTGAAGCGAAAGACGGCCACGATTGAAATCGTTATATAAGTTTTTTGAAAATGCTGTAGGAAGGTACTTCATCGTCGTATAAAGAATAAAGCCCATCGACGCAGTCTTGTGTTGATAATCCACATCGAAAGTTATGAAAAATAATTGCACAAAATTGTTCACGAGTAAATTCGATATTTTGCCCGAGATGAATTTCTTAAGTTACTTCAAATAACACAAATAGCGCTTGAATGGCAAAATGTTCTGAAGAAGGATATATTCAACAATGTCAAGTTTCCAATGGAAACGTCATTTGGATAAATGATGCCACTTACTGTTGCCAAGGCCAGAAATATAAATAGCAACCTTCCCTCGTACAGTAAAATAATGGAACAATCTCCCTGATCCCTTCACCGATTGTTTTGAACTGTGTTTAACTTAAAACATATCTTTACAGACACAACTGCATCTTTTCACCGTCCTACTAACTAGCACCCGTCTTCCGAATCAACACAATGCTTTCGCATTTATAGGAACATCTCCTGAGCCTTTTTTTAAATAAAAAAAAAATTCAATTTTGAAAAAATTGGATGGAACGTGTTATATACCCTTGATATAGTAATTTTAAGAGTTTTTACTCTCGTCTGAGTACAAATTTTATCAAAATATTACAAATTAATTTAAATAGTTCTAAACAAAATCACTGCGAACAAGGATGCTTCCAGACATTTACACATATCGCTTTAAGAAAAAAAAAAACTACCCGAGCATTTCAGCGTATATTAAAATAATTTCATTTTACAAATCCTTTCATTGATTTTCTGTGTTCTTATCGTCACGTTTTCTAGGTCAAGGACTGCAGGTAATTAAATATTGAGCTTCAATCAAAGATATTGGATATTGTAAAACCTTGCTAAAGTTTAAAGAAAATCTGACACAATATAAAAATAAAAAAAAAACAATAGCACAAGAAATCCACAATAATTCGAAGCGTACAAAAATACAAAAAAAAATGGCGTCCAATTTTAGGGTAACGCCTCTTCTAACCTGACAGGATTAAGGCACAAAAACAACCCTTGAATGCTATACGAACTGTTTCGATTCCATATTGTTCCTTGGCAAGCACAAGCAAACAAAGACACCCACACTGGTGTTAAACGCTCACACTCACACAGGAAAATTAGTTCACTTTATTAAACAAGAAAACACAAATGCCGCTCGGTTTGGTGCATTACGAGGCTTCCACCACATTTAGCCGTCTTGCAATTCAATTCAGTTCGTCGCGAACAATGTGTATGAGCGGTTCATTCGAGCAAAGATTCTAGAGTACCAGTGAAGTGAATTAAAGCTAAAAGGATTGTAGACAAAAAAAAAAAAAAAAAAAAAATTAAAAAGTGTTTATTGTGGTACAATAAAATAATTTAAAAAAAAAAAAAAAATTAAAAAAATCTACGAAATGTATCTCTAATGCTTTAAAAAAATACAGCAACATTTTTAAAAAGTTGTGTTTTTCAAAGATAAGAATAGAAAAAGAATCTTCATCATAATGCAAATGTTCGATAAAAATATGGATACCACCCTGTCATCCTCGCTCAATGGTGACCTGGATTCGACGAGTTCCGGCGGCACAGCATCCGATAACTCCGCCTTGCAACAGGATTTACATTCGCCTGTATCGTATGGCACATTATTTTTACCAAATTCAGGTGCGAAACGGCGGATTAATTCAATAAGACGGTGTAATCGTATAGAATTCACAGATAATATTGTGGTGGTAATATAATTAAGACACCAGTTAGGGCTTTTAAAAATCGAAATTCTTTGCAGAGGAATTACAAATAATTAATTTATAAATATTTATTTACATAATTTGCGAAAAAGAAAGTAAATTAACACTTTCATAGCAATGTAGGTAAAAAAAGAAGTTGGCTCTATCGTGGAGACATCCGTAGGTTTTGATGTGACATCCTGGTTCTAACCTTATCCTTATTCTTGTCCCTATCCTTTAGTTTGTTTCCAAACTTATAACCTCATACTTATCCTTATTCTTACATTTGTCCTACGTATTGTCCAAACTATTTTCCATTTCCTCTCATCCATTTTCAAATTTCTGACCTTATCCTTGTTCGAATACCGTTTCTTATCCATGTCCCACTTCTTTTTCCAATCTTTGTCCTGAATCTTGTCCTTAGTCTGTCCTAATCCTTGTTGTATTACTTCTTTTATCCTTTTCGCAATCCTTTTATATTCGTTCTTAACCTTTTCTCAATCTTGTTTTATCCTTATCATAGTCCTTTTCTCAATTCTTGTCTGAATTCTTGTCTTAAACTCTGTCCAATTACATGCTAAAATCCTGCTAAAAAATAAAAAACTCATTATCCTTGTTCAAATCCTTACCCTCTTCCTTTTTCTAATCCTTATCCAAATCCTTGTCCTAATTCTTGTCCTTATTTTAGTTTTAATTTGGAATTCATTTTTTTATTTTATCGTTATTTTAATTTTTTTTCTTTTGCTATTGAATTTTGTGCATTAAGGTTACTAAATGGGTTTCATGGGAGGCATCATGGCGTCGTTAATTTTATTTTTTAATTTTATCATGTGACCGATAACCTAAGCTTTATGATCGTTTCATAAAATTTATAGTAGTGCCAATAGTCACGGAGTTATAATTCCATGCAACGTTTTTTCATTGTTGTTGCATTTTACTGCTTAAGCGGCGTCCTTCGTGGTGTCATGGCTTCAGCATTTTTTAAATTTTTGTTTTTTTTTTTTGTTATGAGGAAAATGAATAATTTATGCTGTTGTAAGGAAAACTTTTTAGGAGTACTTCTACTCAGCGTCTAATAATTCAATGCAACAATTGTACCGTTTTGTTGCATAAGTTTCTCCTACTCGACCTGACAACATCATAATTAATTTATTTTTTTTTATTTTTGTCGTATGTCTTAAGGCAAAGTATAATTCCTTTCTTTATATTTACTAACATTTATCGTACAGGACTTGGTATAATAATACAAGGTAGTATTGACAGTTGCTTGGGAAATCATATACTGTCAAAAAATATACTCAAAAAGAGAGCGCTCACAATCCGCCATTGAAAACACAAGCAATGTTGAAAACGTTGAAGCGAAAAAAAACAACAACCACAGCAGCTGCTGATGTATTTCCACAAAAAGCTGTTTTTGACAGTTTATGTTTTCCTGTTGAAGAGAAAATAAGCAGTTGTCAATGCTACCATGTATTATTATACCATGGTACAGGATATATCGAGTTATAATTCCATGCAAAATCGATGCATGATTGCTGCATTTTCAATTTTGAAGTTGCTCTCTTTCACGATCTTATGATTTCCTGATGATGTCATGATCTTTATTAACTATTTTTGTTGTCAGCTTTACGGGAGTATAATAATAATACCCTAGCATCTTTAAATAGCGTGATATTATTCAATGTAACAAACTTTCAGTAGCGTTGCATAAGCAGCTGTCTTCGCATCCCGTAGACGTCTTTAATTTCATTTTATATTTTTATCACAAAGTAATCGATTTAACCTTTCCTGTCCTATCTTTATTTTTGTCATTGCAACCACACTGAGCGAGTAGCAATTTCATGCAACGCCAATGCATTTTGAAAAAATGTTTTTTTTTACTTTTTTGGAAGCCTGGCGGTAAAACATAACATTGTCACTCCAAAAAATAAGAAACAACGTTCACTTTTTTTGTTTTTTGCTGACTAATTAAGGACACCTAAACTTTTTTCAATATATTCGAGTTTTTAAACATAAGCAAAATATTTTTGGGTTATATTTAACTTCAATCTAATACTTTGTTGGACATCGCTTGAATTTCAAAACTTCATTGCGTCTTTTTGGAAGACTAGCCACTTAATGGTGACATCATTCTACTGAAATATTCCACAATAAGTTCTTTATATTTTGAAACAACTCATCTGCATTTTTTGTTATAGACATTTGGCCAGAGATTTGCGACCGCGGTTAGATTTAGGCTTTGAGCGGACCAATCGAATTTATTTACATTTTCTGAAGTGTGTCGTTATTCTTCATAAAAATTAATGAAGCAGGTATGTATTCGCTTCAAATGGCTTCATTGTGTTCACTTATATATCCTTGTACACATTTTAATCCATAATCGCTCATTTATCCGATGAACAGGTCCCACTCCATGCCCCGAAAAAGCACCTAAACCATAATTTTCCTTCCACCACGTCTATTCCAGACCACGAAAAAGCTCTCCAAACCATAATATTCACTCCACCATGCTTTATGGTATTTAAAGTATAGCGAGAGTCAAGTTCTTTGTTTAAGAGACGACGCAAATACATACTTTTTCCACCTGATCCAAACAATTTGAATTTAGATTCATTACTCACAAAGCCAAAGCAAATTCTTAAGAGGCTTTCCCGGCATGTTCCTTTGCAAACTAAATGTGACATTTTAAATTCTTCTTTGAAACATGTGGATTTTTTTTTTGCAATATATCGGCGGAGTCCACCATCAACTAATCGGTGTCTTGAAATTCTTGTTCATATGCTGTGGCTTCATTTTCCCTTCATTTGTTAGTAGATTTGCGTAGAGATCAGAAAAGGATCAGTAAATGATTCTATCTACACGGTCGAAAATTTGGGTTTAAATATAAAAACATTAAAACTCTTTTTGGGTTTAAACCTACTTTTTTAAACCCTAGGGTTTCTTTTTTAAACTCGTCAAGGTTTACTTTCGGAAGATTCACGAATTTTAAACTCTAGGGTTTAAAAAATAAACTCAAAAAGTTTAAAACTACAATATGTATTTAGACATTTTAACTCGAAAGGTTTAAAATGTGGCCTTGAGGTTTATATTTTAAACTCTAGGGTTTAAAAAGTAAACCCATACGGTTTTAAATGTAAACTCAAGGGTTCTAAAAATAAACTCTCGGTTTGAAATCAAAACCGCGGAGTTTTAAATTTTAAACCAAAGGGCTTTAATTTAAAACCTTTTTGGGTTTGGATAAATATGGAAACCCTCAAGGTTTTAAATTTAAACCAATATTTTTGACCGTGTACTGGTGCACTCGTTATTTTGTTTCGTCAGGGGTTCCTTCTTTTTTTTTTTTTTTTTGTTCTCAGTGATCCCATTACTTCCGAAATGAACAATTGCATTGTGAACCACTGCTTTTGAACTGATTTTGAACAGTTATTTTCTAAGAGCGCGAATTGACTTTTTTGACAATTGACGTACAATGAACTATTATTTTCCATGACTCTGGAGAACACCTTCTCTTATGACCCATATGTACTACAAACAAATCGTGTATAAAATTGTATATTTAAGAGGAATACTACTTATCTGTAGAACTCATCTCAAGTTGCGTGCTTAATTCGAAAAATATTTTATTTGTCCCTAATTGCGTGACCAACCGAAAGCATCTTTAATACCCGACAGACAAGTAATGAGGAGACAATTTTTTTTCTTTTGAAAACGTGTCATATTTGTGCTTACCGTTACATTTTACAGTGGCATTATTTTAAAAGTTTATTTTTATTATTAAATATCCCTAATTATATGATCATCACTTTATATAAACGCAGCGTGTTAGAGGAATGGTCTCTGAGATGTAGATACTGGGTTGCGTCTTTGAGAAAATTGGGTTCAAAGTTTGGCGATTTGTACCAGGTTTTGATGATTTTAAAAATATGTTTGAAGGCTCCAAAAATCATTTGATTTTGACAGGAATTCCACTACTAGAAGCAATCGTGGTTCCAAAGTCAATTTTCATTTCATTTTTGATGTTGATTGCCCTTGATGATCAATTTTGATGATCGTCAGAGGGGGTTTTCATACAAAAAATCTCAAAACATTAAAATTTATAAATTTGTCTATTGTTTTCGATTTTTGGGAATGAAGTTTCAAGATTTTATGAACAACAGAGGTTACTTCAGTAAAAAAATCATGTAACTGAAAAATAGTCTTGGGTAGTTCATGAACGAACTAGTTCAATTGAACGATTCCCACTCATGAACTATGTGAACTAGTTCAGTATTTTTCGTTCTTTTAGTTAATTTTAGTTCAATTGATATTGCAGCGAGTAGGAACAAAACGAACGAGATCAAAAATAACTAAATTTACCATAGGTTTGAGTCCTTGGTTTAAGACTAGGTTTGAGACTTTTTGTGTCTGCACTAATAGAAATGATGAATTTGATGGCTATCACATATTCAAACCAATTTTGTTTCATTTGGTAATGAACCTGGACATGAACGAGTAAACGAAACGAACTAAAAGACCAATCGAACTAAAAGACCTAACGAACTAAAAGAACGAATGAACTAAAAGAACTAACGAACTAAGAGAACAAAAGAAATAAAATATGCAACGAACAAAATGAACGAACGAACTAAAAGAACTAAATGAACGAACTAGTTCATTACATACGATTGAACTAAAAAGAGCGATCTTTGTGGTGAACTAAAATGCCCAAGCCTACTGAAAAAGTAGAAAATTGTTAACTGTGTGTAATTATTTTAAAATTTGAGAGTTTCATTAAAAAAATTAATCAAGACAAAAAGATGGCAAGTATTAAATTTGCCATCTTAAAAGGCTTTGAGGTTTTTTTTTTGTCAACGAAAAGAAATTGTTTTATAAATCCATTAAATAAAACAGAGGATATAAAAATTAAAATTAAGATTTGAACTTTAATTTTGAAGACCCTATTTTATAAGTAGTATTTACAATATAAATCATATAAAAACACGCGCTAATAAATTTTGAGTCCAACATCTGTGAGCAAATAGCAAAAATTAAAACGATTAGCCCCGGTTTACATTTTGTACTGAAACAACCAATTCATCACCTGAAAGAACTTTGATCAAGCAGCTTTTGATCAAATTGTGTTGTAAGTGTTATTAAATGTTTGTACACAAATGATCACATTCAGCCGACTCCGAACGGCTAAATGTGCATGTTCTCAAGAAGCTTTACAAGGCATTATTTACTCTCTGAAATTTGCCAATGAGAGTATATTCCTATCAGTAAAAATCTAATACAAATTTTCGCCCTTATTTTGTGAATTCTTAAATTAAAACGCCCTCTTGCGATCATTTAAATCTAAAATAAGAACTAAAACTGAAAGTATCTTCAAACAATCTTTCTAGAAGTTGAATTCTAGTAAAAATCGAAGGATTTTTAGTCTATTTAAAATCTTAAAACTATAAAAAATGGTCAAAACCGCAAAATTTTGAGACCGATTTTCTTAAAATTAAAACGACACCCAATATCTAAATATTCTGCATTATAAGATGGCTAGAGATAGAAAGAAGAGTTTGTATTTGAAAGGTCAAAGGTGGAGTTCTTAGAACAATATCCAGAGCATCATATATAACATTATTTTGGAGTCTGCAGCAACAAAATTTTTTCAAAAGTCAAAATATAGAGGGTCCACGTTAAAGTTGTGTCTTTTCAAAAATGGGTAGGATAAGTAAGGGGAATATGTATCTAATTCAAGATTTTTTTTTTCTTGCTATTAAATTAAGTGAACAAACTTCATGAACAAATCAACTGCGGTGGTAATCAAATCAAGAACATATGCACTTTTCTACACTGAACCAAATATTGTTCTTAAAATCAAAGAATCTCGTTCATAAAGCGAAATTCATTGATTTTTAAGAACTATTCATTGCCCCAAAGAACGAATTCTTTGGTTCAATGAATCGTTGTTCTTAATTTTAAGGAACAGTTCATTGTTCGTGTTCATTAAAATTTTGTTCCAGTTCTTGTGTTGTAATATCTAAAAAACCATTAGAGAATTTTATCTCAATAAGAAAATGATTTTTTAAAATATATCTTGATATTGTTTTAAAATTTCTAAGGACAGACTAACTTATTGTAACAGTTGTATGTGTCATTAATTAATCATTTTTCTTCATAACATATCAAAGAAATAACGTAAGAACAAAGATTCATTGAATCAAGGAACTCGTACTTTGGACCAATTTTAATGTATAATACATTGGGACAAAGAACTTTTTCTTTGTTATTAAGTACGTTTTTGGTTCTGTGTATACTTCCCGATTTTCTTTTTTCGGTCAAAAATAAAAGTTGATATTTGACTTTAATATTTACGGTCAAAAGTAAAAGTTAAAATTTACTTTTATTTTTTCTGTTCAAAGGGGTAAAAACATAACAAAAGTATAAATTCTATTCATTCTACTCTTCTCTACCTTTGTTTTTATAACCACTACATATTGCGTTCCCTGCCACTGTCTTTTTTGAAAAAAGTCATAACAGTTACGGTCCCTGGTCAGGAGGGATTCGAACCACAGGCTGAGCGGTTCATAAAATTGATATCGCATGTTTAACGCATGATCAGCGACCCAAAGACACCCCCTCCCTCCCTAGTAAAAAGTTTAGGTCAGAATCATCGTGTTTTGATAATTTTTACCGCCATCTTGTATTTCAAATAATCAAAAACAGGACGTCGGATTAGCGATCAAGGAGCCTAAGTAAAAACCCCTGAGTAAAAGAAAATCATTCTAAAATATTGAGTGCAAAACTGTGTAACTGAAAGTTCCCAAGTTTTGCCATGGAGGCTTTGAGAGGGATATAAACCACGTGTTGCTTGGCCCGCCGTGTGGCTTGTCAACAGTTAACAGTAAACAGCTAAACTCAATTGAAAAGTCAATGATTATGCCATCTACGGTTGGGCTTATCAGGTTTGAGTTTCTGTTTCTAGAAAATGTACCTGGTTTTTTTTTCAGAAATAAAAAATGAATTGGCCATTTCAGCCCTTTAAAGAACTTTGAACGAGTTTCTTATAGTCAATTGAGTTGTGTATGTTAATAAATGTTCAATAAAACTAATTTCAATAGAAAACATTTTTTGTGTCATATTGGATTGGAACCCATGATCTGGTTTCATGCAATAACACATTCAATCAAGGCTTTCAGTTTTCAGTTCAATTTTTTTTTTTTTTTTTTAGACCAATTTTTGATTATGCGAGGTCACATGTTTCGTTTCATCTAAGCCCAGATTACTCCAAATTAAGATTGATTTCGAAACTTGGATATGGATCACTGGATTTTTATTCTAGATTAAATGCATATATTTGTATGATCACAACAACATTTTGGTTTAATCCCTCAACACAATTGAGTTTTTTTAACACGTTCGCATTTACAAGAGTTTGCTTTATTTAAGATAGGTGTACACAAGAGTGGAACGAAATGTATGGAAGCAAAAAATCTTCATGGGCTTCATATATTTTTGAAAACTACGCTTAAAAAAATAAATTTCTGCATCTTTAGTTTTTTTCTGCGACATAACTTTTGACTGCGTCCGAGGGTTAGGAGCTTAATGCAAACCTCTTCATTAACTCCTTAACAATAACTTGCCAAGAGTTCCCTATGATACCATGTATGCGCTAGAAGGTATTCAGGTTCAAAGATCACCGAATTCCGTCATTTGCTTATATCTCCGCTCTACTCAAAGTTAATATGAAATTTCTACTTTGCCCTATTCAAACATATCTGGTCGCATAGCGTGGAAACTGTTTGTTTTATGTTAAAACTGTTAAGGGCATTTTTGTAGAGAATTATCTGATCTATAATTTTGTTCTTGGCATATTTGCTGTCCTACAAAGAGGAGCGGAGATATAAGCGAATAACCGATGTCGGTGATGTTAGGTCCTGAATATCTTCTAGCGCATACATGGTATCATAGGGAACTCTTGACAAGTTGTTATTTATAGTACGTTAATGAAGAGGTTTGCATTGAAAATTTAGGAACGAATTTTCAAACTAAACTTTGGATTTCAGAAAAAAAAAAATAATAAGTCGGGCATGAAATATACAAACCCTCGGGCGCAGTCAAAAGTTATGTCGCAGAAAAAAACTAAAAATGCAGAAATTTATTTTTTTACTCGTAGTTTTCAAAAATATATGAAGCCCATGAGGTTAAAAATTCGTTCCACTCTAGTGTACACAGCAGAGCTCTCGGTTAAAAATTTAAAATCTATATAATTATTATCCACGCAAGTGCCTTTTTTATAATGACCATCAAATCTATACCGTAAATGTAATTTTCATACATGTGATCTTGCTCTGCAGATGTGCAATAAGGTCTCACTTTTTTTTAAAATATTGTGTATTTAAACAAAACAAAAAGCAAAACAATTTTCTGCAAAGAAAGTAAATTTCCTGCAAATGTGCTGCCTAAAACTACGTGATCTTTTCTTTCTAAAATTTTCCACTTTCATGTTATAATTAAAACATCAAATATATAATATCTTAATGTCCTTTTTTTCTCCATTTTGCGTTTTAGCTTATTTCTGGCATTTAAGTTGAGCTTGAGTGCATTGAGAGACTTATAGTAGAATTTTATGATAAATTGTTTTGTGGAACATTTGAACCCGTTATATCCTTGTTTTATGGGTCTTTTTTGCCTTTTATCATAAAAGGATAAAAAAGACCCTTAAATTCACAAGCTAGGGGGCTAAAAGGTTCCACAAAAATATTTCTCGTTGTATTTTACATAAATTCTCAGAACACATCCTATACTCAAAACGTAAGGATAACATGATTTCCTATGCCGATTCACTATAAGAATGTTCAAAAAGGGGGAAACTTAAGTCTCCCCCTAAAATAAAACTCAAACGTAAACTTTCAAAACGCCGATATACGTATATTTTTTCTTGTCCCCAGAACTTTTTTCTTTTTTTTCGTGTTGAACTGTGTTATTAGCCTGAGGGATACTTTTAAAGTTGTATCACATGTAAGCAATTGTTACACAAAGTCTCATACCATTGTTAGTCGAACGTTCGTATCCTGGTGAAATCTGGAAAATATTTTTTATTTTTATAGAATAATTTTAAACCTTTTGGAGGATTAGAATTTAGTCATTTTTGGATTTGGGTCGAGTCCATAATTTAATTCAAAATAGTTTAATATTTGGTTCAAGATTTCAAACCGTGTAAGCATCGTCAATATATTATTTAACTTTCAGACTGCAGAGATATGGGTTCGATGGCTCCATGTTTTCCTACACTACGCCTTAAAAACTTCTTCGGCAAGCATTTCTCCTGTAATATAGAGAGCAGGCGCCAGTTTTTATTATCCACTTGAATAATTTTGACGCCTTAACATAATCCGCGAAATTAGCTTAGACCAACACATTTTTCAGGAGTAAAATTTCATAAAAGGCAAGACTAATTGAGAATGTAAAGCACAAAAATAAGTAAAAAAAACCTTGTATGTGCAGAATAGCGTCATTAAAGAGAGAAAAAAAAATTTGAGTTAATTTTATAACATATCAAATCGATATTTGGCCGCAATGAGTCAACTTAACTTTGTCATACTAACAACTCTAAAAGTAAGCATAAAAAATTAACTTTAATAAAAAACTTAAAAAAAAACTGCAAAACGGGCACGTGAGAACGAGCGACTTCTAAGTTTTCTGCTTAATACATAATTCAAAATTATAAAAAATAAAAGTTGAAGCTTTAACTTATTTTAAATTTTTAGTGATTCATTAGCTTGATGGGTTGATTATTCGCTACTTATTTAAAAAAATTCGAACATTTATTTTTTGTATTTCAATTTTAAAAAACTATGTTTTGCATCTACAGGCTACCGTGGCAACATCTCCTGTAAGACAGTGCTGCATCTGGACAAATTTTCACCCTACTCCAATGACAAAGAGATCGAGCGACGTTTTCAGGACATCACCAGCGACTATGATAAATCGCCGCCACCCACCGCGCACAACTCGCCCAACCTCTATCCCGCGCTAAATGGCGCCATTTTTGAAAATGGCATCGGTGACTTGAATGGCAATACGAAAAGCTCGCTGGCGAGCGATGCGTTAACAGCCATGAATCAACGCACAGTAGCGCTGAGTGTGGCGGCAAGCAACGGTCAAATAATTTCAAATTTAAGCGCACATAATATGACTACCAGTAGTTTTCAGCTCGATCGCAAGTTTCTACAATTCACAACGGATCAGGTATGTATTTTATTAATTTTCTATTGTTTTTCTTCAACAATAATGATTTTTCAACACCTCTCAGATACAATGTATGTGCGAGGCGCTGCAGCAGCGCGGCGACATCGACAAGCTAACCAGTTTTCTGTGCAGTCTGCCCGCTAGTGAACTGTTCAAAAGCAACGAGAGCGTGCTACGCGCACGTGCCATTGTCGCCTATCATCGTGGTCAATTTCATGAGCTCTATAATCTATTGGAGACGCACTGTTTCTCCATTAAACATCATCCAGATTTGCAGAGCCTATGGTTTCGTGCCCACTACAAAGAGGCGGAGAAGGTGCGTGGTCGCGCCTTGGGCGCCGTTGATAAATATCGACTGCGTAAAAAGTATCCGCTGCCAAAAACCATCTGGGATGGCGAGGAGACAGTTTACTGCTTCAAGGAGAAGAGTAGAAATGCTTTGAAAGACTGCTACTTGACAAATCGTTATCCCACGCCAGATGAGAAGAAAACGCTAGCCAAGAAGACGGGGCTAACGCTGACGCAGGTTTCAAATTGGTTCAAGAATCGACGTCAACGCGATCGAACGCCGCAACAGAGACCGTAAGTATGGGGAATTTATCATGGGAAACTGTTTTTGTACAAATAAAGGTGACTTACATAAGCAATTTTATCCCAAATTTATGATTTGTAAGTGCTTAGGCGTGTAAATACCTACGCTTTGTTTTTTATACTAACAATAAGTATAAATTTCATAAGTTCTTTGTTGAATTATAAAGGGTTTTCCATTAAGGACTTGACAACATATATGAATGGAACTCGACTTCGTTCATATGACCACTTCTGGCACGTATGCAGAGGCCGATTCGTTGGACCCAATTTTCGATGACTTGGCCACACATTTCGGTCGAAACGGCCGCTGTTTTGCGTTCAATGTGTGCTCTGAGCTCTTCCAACGTCGTCAGCTTATTGGCATAGACCAATGACTTGACGTAGCGACAAAGAAAATAGTCTAGAGGCGTTAAATCGCACGAAAGAGGCGGCCAAGCGACTGGTCCATTTCTTGAGATAACACGCTCATCAAACTTACTCTTCAATAAATCGATTGTAACGTGAGCTGTGTGGCTTGTGGCACCGTCCTGTTGAAACCACATGTCGTCCAAGTCCATATCTCTAATTCGGGCCAAAAATAATAGGTAATCATGGCGTGATAACTATGGCCATTCACAGTAACGTTATGACCGTTATCGTCGAGGAAAAAATATGGTCCAATGACGTCGCCGGCATGCAAACCGCACCAAACAGTTATTTTTTGTGGATGAAGTGGTGATTCAGGAAGCACATGTGGATTTTCACCCGACCAATAACGCATATTTGGCTTATTGACGAACTCATTGAGTCAAAAATGAGCTTCGTCACCGAAGATGACTTTGCGATGAAATTCATCATCTTGGCGCATCTTTTTCAGAGCCCAATCGCAGAACGTACGTCGCTTCAAATGGTCCATCGGCTTCAATTCTTGAGTCAGCTTGATCTTGTATGGGTGTACGGCAATATCTTTACGCAAAATTCGCCATATAGTTTTCTGGGCGATGCCCAATTCTTGAGAACGCCGTGGAATTGACTGTTCCACGTATCGTTTTCTATGGACGCTTGACCGCCAGCGATATTTTTGACACTTCGACCAACCCGTTGTCTCACTGGCACGGCAATATCACACAACGAATATATATACTCAAATTTTTGCACTACACTTATTATTGTCTGTCTACTAGGGCGAGAATTACGACCGAAAATTGCAGTTAACGCTCTTAAAGTTGCGATCACCGACTCCGAATTTCGGTAGTAAATTTTTAAAATTTGCAGACGTGGTTCGTTCGTGTACTTTGCTATGATTAAATTGCCGGTATCAGTTCGATAATTAGTGAAATCGTACGTTTAGAAATTTAATTCAAAGTTGTCAAGTCCCTATTAGAAAACTCTGGAGAAGTTGCTTAAGTTTTATACAAAATTTTCTTACACATAAAAACCTCGGCTATTTAACTTAGGCCCTTTCATTCAATCAATATAAATAGTCCTGTCAGTGGGGTGAAAAAATCATGAGCATCATGTGACCTCAACCATTCTAACCCCATAATGCTGTATTGCGACAGAAATGAAACGATCAGCACTACTTTCTCCCATACAAAAACCGATTGCTTCTCGTGTCTTGCTTATCGTTAGTGTGCATTTTCGTTACACAGAATGAAGAGGTAAGTCTGCGATTTATCTTTGCGGTTAATGACCTGCGTTTTCATTCTGGACGTGTTCACACATTTTCATGTATTCTCTTGCTTTGCGATGTCATCGTCAATAGGGGGTCATCGTCAAAAGGGGGTTTCGGACAATCCTACATGTAGGATGGACATGTAGGACGGCAGAACGGGAAAGTCTGTTTGAGCTTTCAAACTATCCTACATGTCGAATGGACTTAATTATTTTTCAGCGTTCAAGAGGATAGCATCGTGCAATGGCAACACAATTTCTTGCTGCTCTAATAATTGATGAAGTTTTGGAATAAAAGGAAGAGAGAACTCCTTGCAAAACACAGTATGCGAAACAGCTGACATTTTAATATTTTCAACTTTGCGCTTTGCTTACCTTTTTCTTTATGTGTTCACTCCACTACATTTTTTTAGAATGAGAAAATGTATGAAGTCAGATGAACGTGCGTTCACACTTACTACATGTAGGATCGCAGCATTTGCTTTCACGCATCCTACATGTCCATCCGACCTGTCAAGTTTATCTTACATGTACGGTAGTCCCAAGGTATATTCAACAAGGTAGTGTTAGTTGTTAAAATTCTCTCTTGTGGTGGGTACAGCACCTGTCGAAATCGGCTGTTTACGAATAAAAGCACAGTTTTCTATTGGCTGTTTTTTTTTTTATTTTTTTATATTCTTCTTGTGTTTGACAGCTGCTGTACCCACCTCTCTGACACGAATCTTCATTGTTAAATATGCCTTGGGTTATTCTATTATTATTCTGTTCGGACTCTTAGTTGATAAATGTTCGTTGCTATTGTCGACCGACGATTTCATTTTGGACGTCTTTATACGTTTTCACTTGCTTGAAAACATCATCGGACGACAATCGCTTTGTTTCTGTTCCGACTCTAACTTTGCTTACAAACTCTCGCCATTGCCCCACAGTGCATTCTAAGTCGACTACCTTAAAGGACTCATTTAAGAAGAAAACTCAAATTAAAAATCGCATAGAATTAATGAAATTTCTTATTGACTTTGTACAGCAAACTTCTCCAATTTCAATTTTTCCCTACAACAAGTACTTTAAGAACGAAACAAATAAAAGACGCATAAATTTTAAAACACAAAAAAAAAATATAAACTCATTGTAATAAATATTGTAATTACTATGAACTGGCTCAAAAAATTACACTTTGCTCTGCGGGTAGCCACTTCATTGGGCCAAAGTGTTTCCATAAAAATCACAAAAATTCCGAATAACTCGTTAAACGTAATGTTTAAAACTCATGCACACACATATACACACGTACACATGTGTAAATCGTGGGAGGAAAATAAAAAAAAAACAAAATTATGCCGTAGCATTGTTTTAAGTCCGGGTAAAAATGCAGTCAATAATGCAAGTAAGGTTGCCACCTAAACAACTAAGCAAAATAAACCAAAAAAGCCATAGATGATAAAAAAGTGCCTGAAATATATAAAAGAGCAAGAAAAGTCATAATTTTTGAGTTGGGGAAAAAGTATTCGACATTTTTAAGTAAGAAAATGCAATAGTTTTTTATTATTTAAAAAAAAAATTTATTTATCAAAATACTGACCATTCTTTTCAACTACCTTCTGCTATTTTTCGGCTAGAACTGTGATTCCTTTATGGTAGAATTCCGAAATTTTATCTTTGAAAAGATGAAAAGATGAAAAGATTGCTTTTCGCAATCGTCTTTTGAGAGCAATTTTTCTTCCAGCAATAGAGTGTTGAAGAGATCGGAACAAATGTTAATCTGTTGTATAGATGGGTGAACTGACATCTCTTTCACACATATTATGGCTTAAAGGGGCTCTACACGATACAACGGCTGTACAATCGCTCATCGTACAGCAGTTGGCTGTTGCAACCATTCAACCGTGCAATATTGCAACTAACTGTGAAACCTAAATAAGAGCGTTGAGCGGAGCGTTACCAGCCGCTTTGCGTTAACGCTGAATTGTCATCACTAAACAAAAGCGGCGGCTTTATGTCAGATGCGCAGGCAGCCAACAAATTTTTCACAGAAATAGCAATATTTTCGAAGTCTGCAGCCAACTTTACTTCCTAACGCTCTGTCAAAATTGGATTTTCCAACCGCTCAGCGTTGCCGTCGCGTTATTATGGTTTGCTTCATACAATTCATATTAGCATGACGATTTTTTGACAGATAAATAACGCTGACGCTCTTGTTTAGGTTTCACAGTAACTCGTCGCATGCTTGCATCCAAACAATATAATAATCGCACACAACCTTCAAATAGCAACCGATATTGGTACAGCAGTTGTATCATGTAGACGCAGCTTTACACGAATTTTGTGATCGACTACAAGCATGGTATAATAATACAAGGTAGTATTGACAGTTGCTTGGGAAATCATATACTGTCAAAAAATATACTCAAAAAGAGAGCGCTCACAATCCGCCATTGAAAACACAAGCAATGTTGAAAACGTTGAAGTGAAAAAAAACAACAACCACAGCAGCTGCTGATGTATTTCCACAAAAAGCTGTTTTTGACAGTTTATGTTTTCCTGTTGAAGAGAAAATAAGCAGTTGTCAATGCTACCATGTATTATTATACCATGGACTACAAGTGCAAATATGATGTTTTCAAAAGAAAGAAACAACTGATGTGTGAAATGGTAAGATGACATTTCGAAGTTCTTGTTGCGCGCAATTTCGTTTTGAACATGCTTTCATTCAATCGAATGGGACTGCGGAACTAGATAATTCCGCGGACATGTTGCAATCTGTTGCATATGAGTTATATGAGCTTCATTCAATCAAATGGAACTGCGGAGCTAAATATTTCCGCGGACATGTACGATATGCTAGATTGAGTTGCATGAGTTTCATTCAATCAAATGGAACTGCGGAGCTAGATAGTTCCGCGGACATATTACGGACACATTACAAACTATATAGTTCCGGGACATGTTTTGCAACTCGAGAGTACTCAATTTTTTCTTTTTAAGCTCTTATAAGTTGCATACGAACGGACGGACTATGACGGAAGATAGACGGACATGGCTACATACATATAAATCCTCTCCGGCTTTGTCTTAAAGTTCTTCAGGTGTAGAGAATACATATACAAAAACCATAACATTTGATTACAACCATTACGTAGCTGCTCTGAAGTTGTAAGCCAAACGTTCAACGAGTTCGAGGTAACATTGTTGCTTACAACGTAGAGGAACATATTTAATAAGCACGAAAAATTGGTTCTACAGCTCAAAGGAACTACATAGTTCCGCGAACTAGTTTCGCTGTAAAAAAGAATAGTGCCATGTTCCTTCCGGCCCCGGAACTGTTTAGCACAAGCCTAATCTGTTGGTGCAATGTCAGTACTTTACGGTGGATGCATCAAAACTGTCCAGCAAAAACTAAGAGGATCGACAGAGATGTGTGTGGCCTTGCGTTGTCATGATGAAATTACAACAACACCTTTCCTGTTGATCTATTCCGGTCTCTTTTTATTCAATTTCTTGCTTCAACCGCATTGATTGCTGGCATTGGAAATTCGCATCAATCGTTTGGACAGGTGGTAGTAGTTATTTATGGATGACACCCTTGTCCCTAGTCTCACCAAGCAGACAGCATCACCCTTCCTTGTCGTCAATACCAGCTTTGACATCGTTCTTGGAGCTTCACCTTTTTTCGACCAATACGAACAACACCTTTTCTTGTTTTCGAACCTTATCGTATGTGATCCATTTTTCATCACCTGTAACCATACGTTTCAAAAATCGCTCCATTTCATTTCATTTCAACAGTGAATTACAGATGGAAAATCGTTCCATTACATTTTTTGCACTTAGTTCATTAGGCATCCAAACGTCGAGCTTCTTTTTGTTTAAAACTGTTTTGTGATCCATCTTCAGTTCCTAAGCGATGTCATGGCTACTCACATGACGATTTTCTTGAACCTTATGCATAATTTCACCGACTTTGTCGATGATAGATCAACCAGAGCGAGGAACATCTTTCACTTCAAAATTTCCCGACCGAAAGCAAGCAAACCATTTCCTGACCATTGATTCGGATAGAGTACCTTCACTATAAACAGCATAAATCTTTGCTCATGCCTGTGATGCATTCTTCTCTTTGGTGGTTCAATTTGAAGGGCCGATGTTGATTTTGAATAAAACACAAATTATTTAAGAAACTATTGTCATTTCTTTTTATTATGGTTATATTGGTATGGTTCAATTATGTATGGAACAAAATATCGGCCAAATGGTCCAAATTTTCGATGACGCTGAGGCATAAGTGAGGTTCTATGCCGTTAATGTACCGAATTATCTCATCCTTTAGCTCTTGAATTGTTGCTGGAATATCGACGTACACGTTTTATTTCAAATAACCCCAAAGAAAGAAGTCCAACGGTGTCAAATCATACGATCTTGGCGGCCAATTCACATCGCCACCACGTGAGATAACTTGACCATTGAATTTGTCGCGAAAAAGAGCCATTGTTTCGTTACCTAACATCCATATCTTCCAATTCGGGCCATAAAAAGTTCGTTATCATCTCACGATAGCGAACACCATTCACAGTAACTGCCTGGCCGGCCTCATTTTGGAAAAAAATACTGCCCGATGATGCCGCCAGCCCATAAACTGCACCAAACAGTCACTCTTTGTGGGTGCATTGGTTTTTCGACAATCCCTCTTGGATTATCATTCGCTCAAATGCGGCAATTCTGCTTATTGACGAATCCACTGAGGTGAAAATGTGCCTCATTACTGAAGATGATTTTCTTCGAACATTGATCATCCACTGTTGCAATTTCTTGCCACCATTCTGACCATTAACTTGATTGTGTATCTTTCCATGGTTCAAATTGAATTAGTCTGAAATTGAGAAATGTCAAATGAAATGCAGAAAAAAACTTGACGTTTAGGTGTGGTTCACATTCAACATCGGCCCTTAAAATTTAACCACCCTCTAGTAAATTGCACAGTTTTAGAACAGCTCTTTTTGACATTTCTCACCACATAATTGTACAAATTGCATCTGAACCTGCCTCTTTATAAGAACATTCGCATACTTTTAGGGATTTTACAAATTGAGTTTTGATGAATACAGAAAAAAAGTTGAGTTCAGTTATTCTGCAAAATTGTATTTGAGAACTCAAGAGTTTATTTTGCGTTCAATGGCAAAACTCAACTTTGTAGTTGAAACTCAAACTAAACTCTCTATGTAGACATGGCATTAAGCAAAAAAAAGAATGTAACTAACTGTTTCAAAGTTATGACAATTTAAAGTCAAATTATGAAAATATTATATAATTTTTAAAATGAAAAATTGTTTGAAAAATGGATAAAAGATTCAAAAGATAGAAAGGAAACCATATGAAAAATAGGCAAGTGGTGTTGGGTTGCGAATGCATGTAATTTAACAGCTGGTCACTTAGCAGATTTGAAAGACATTGAGTTCCATACATAATCTCCATGTGTCTACTTTATAATTCTATAAAAAATTTAAGGAGACGTCCAAGAAGTTATTATTTAAAAAAAATTAATCCCCTACCTCGTGTTGATACACCCCATATAAAAAATTAGAAATTTTCTATAATAGCTTGTATGTGGCAACGCCAAATTCAACTGACCATTAAAAGCATTAAATGAAAATTTCAATAAAAATTGCCGCTGCACTTGATTTATTTTTAGACTATTGGACGCCAACGTAGAGAGTAGCAAAAAATGAACCTATAAACAAAAAAACACAAACAAAAAAAACAGAAATACGCATGCGCAGCACATGCCGTTGCAGCATAGTACTTGAGTGCGTGCCATTTTATGACTTGGATTTTGTATCCAACGAGACGCGATGGCGTTGCTGAACAAGGCATGAATGAGCACTGGTTTTGTGCTTCATCGTAAATGTGTGCGTGTGTGTCGCTGTTGGATTTCGGAATGATGATGATGGTCAAGTGCGTCGAGAGCGCATCAAAGCAAAAATCTGGCATGTGTTTTGCGTTAAAGTGTGAAGCAAATAAATTAACTATTTTTTCCTTTAAATTGGTTCAAATATCTTCAGTGCCAATAGCTATGAAATTCACTGAAATAACTAGTAAAAAAAACATAGGGAGAAAAGTTACAACAATTACAATGGACATATGTCGGCAAAAACTTTAGACAAATAAATTTTTAAATTTATTTCACAATACATTCTAAGTTGAAACTTAACCGAAGGATAACAAAAAAATACTTATACGAAAAAATTCACATTTTAACGAAAATGACGTTCAATTATACATAAAGGGTGTCCCAAAAGTCCTTGACATTTTGATTCGGGCACTACTTTACATTTAGTACTCTACGCTTGTTACAAAATATGACAGCTGTCAACACCAATCATGGAGGTTTAGTCATAGAGAAATTTACGGTCGAACAACGCGTACAAATTGTGAAAATTCACTAAGAAAAAAGCGAAAATTTTGCAGAGATAATTCGCCAAACCCGCACACTTCTTCAGGATCTTCAAATGCACCCACAACAGTGCACTGTTTGGTGTGGATTTTGGTGGATAACCGCAGTTACTGTGAATAGTGCCCGATATAGCGACATACTGACCAATTATGCCAGAATGCCATGGAAAATTTTATGAAAAAGGCTTGCGTGTGCAACCAAGGTCGAGGCTGCCATTTGAACGATATTATAATCCATCAATAATCTCCGTATCTCTACTTTATAATTCAATAAAAACTCACAGACATTTCAACAAAACAATGCATTACATTAGAAAATGAATATGTCAGTGACTTTTGGGACAACGTTTGTATAAAAATAACGAATTGGTCCTTGAAATGGTTTTGACTGTGCTTCTTATGATCAAATTGTGTTGTGCATGTTATTAAATGATTGTATACATATGATCGCGAACTGGCCATACTAGTTTTATGCCAATTCCGAACGGCTTAACACATGGTCCAATAAGTCCCGAGACTAAGTAACAAAAAAACTTTTTTTGCAAATATCCTTCTTTATTCATCAACATAGGTTCCTTCAAGAGCAATACATTCATTCCACCGCTTTTCTAACTTTTCAATACCGGTTTTGTAGGACGATTTGTGCTTCGCCTCAAAATACGCTTCAGTTTCAGCCATCACCTCTTCATTAGAGCTAAATCTCTTGCCGGCAAGCATTTTTTGAGGTCAGCAAAGAGCCAGTAGTTGCTGGGGCCAAATCTGGCGAATACAGTGGATGAGGACACAATTCGAAGCCCAATTCATGGATTTTCGCCATCGTTTCCATCGACTTGTGACACGGTGCATTGTCTTGGTGAAAAATAATTTTTTTTCCTTTAAGTGGGGCCAATTTTTCGCGATTTCATCCATCAAACGTTCCAACAACTCTATGTAATAATCGCTGTTGATTGTTTGTCCCTTTTCGAGATAGTCGATGAACAAAATTCCATGAGTATCCCAAAATACAGATGCCATAACCTTTCCAGCCGACTGTTGTGTTTTTGATCGCTTTGGTCTACTTTCATCGGTTGTTCTCCACTCCCCTGACGACCGTTTTGATTCCGGTGTGTAATGGTGGATCCATGTTTCATCCATTATCAAATACCGATGCAAAAATTCATGTTTATTCTTTGTAAACAGTGCCAAACAGCTCTCCAAATCATCGACATGTTGTTGTTTTTGGTCCAGTGTGAGAAAACGCGGCACCCATTTGGAAAGCAGCTTTCTCATCGAAAAATGTTCCTGTAATATTGTTCCCACACTGCCTTTTGATATCTTCAGAGCCTCAGCTAGCTCGCGCACCTTCACTTTCCGGTTGGCCAATACCATTTTGTGTAATTTTTTTATGTTTTGTGGAACAACTGCCT
The DNA here is from genome assembly GCA_943735915.1 of Pherbina coryleti. NCBI lineage: Eukaryota > Metazoa > Arthropoda > Insecta > Diptera > Sciomyzidae > Pherbina > Pherbina coryleti. The sequence continues at coordinate 21,801,696 of OX030952.1, forward strand.
CATTTAGGCGTCCTGAACGTTCAGAATCATTTGTGTCTTTACGATCAAGTTTAAACTCAGCATACCATCGGCAAATGGTTGCTTTTGACGAAGCAGAGTGCGAATAACACTTTCGAAGTCATTGCTCAGCTTGGACGGTATTTTGTCCCATCAAAAAACAGTGATAAATCAACACACGGAATTGCTTTGAATCCATTATTTTGAAAATATCAACAGTAGCGTCACTTAAATCACTGCAACTTCTGAACTAAACGTTAGATTGTCATGGCATTTTTACACGGATTGTTTGAAGGTTGGAACTATCGAAATATTATATCGATATTTCGTTAGAGGTGACACCTGGTAGTTAGTCTCGGGACTTATTGGACCATGTGTTATATTCTTGATCTCAAAGAGCTTTACATAACATTTTTTATTGCTAAGGTTTGTCATTGTCTGCAGATAGTTCAATATCAATTAAAACATTTTCTATGTTAGATGGGACTTGAACCAGGAATCTCTCATAATTAGTAAAGAACAGTCGAGGCACGCTTACGCGTTCAACCACGGCCACACTGATGTGTATGGTTTAATTTATAATGAAAATATTATGATGGAGAAGATTTTGAAGATTATTTTTGTTCTATATAGGAATTAACTTCTCCAAAATAGAAAACCGACAATCAATTTTTAAAAAAATTGTTGTTGTCATCAATCTTTAGTTTAATTTTAACCAATTTATAATGCATTGTTATATTTATATATCATATAATAAATGATTTTATGCTTTTTTAAACCAAGCATTAATTTCAAATTTTTATTTCTTTACAGCGATTTGATGTCAGTTTTGCCTGTCAATCAGTTAGATCCCAATGGTTTCCCACGCATGTTCAACGCACCCAGCTACTATCCGGAATCAATTTTCAACGGACAATAACAATAAAAGCAGCTATTTTTTCATTGAAAAAATAATGAATAGGTACTAAAAAAATTTCAACTGGAATTGAAATTTTGTGTAAATATTAGGCATAAAAGATAAAACGAGCTACGAACTTTAAATGTCATTAAATGGCTTAGCTACAAGTGACTATTTTATCTAAAATTAAATAAAAATAAAATAATAATGAAATATTTTATAAATATATAGCTAGCACGGTTCCTGTACAGTTTAAATGGTTACTTTTAAGAAATATGATATAATAAAAAATACACTTTTCAAATTAATAAAAGCAAAAGTCGTTTTATTGCAATATGACATAAAATTAATTCAAGTCTTTGTTTTTTAAGTCAAATATAATTTTTACTTTACTTTATGCTTATAAATTATCTGCGGAGAATTAATCAGTTAGAGACTGTTAAGTGGTTATTTTATAGGTTTCGAATATGAGCAAAGGTACTCACACGTTACGATTTTGTATGATACGCATGAATGGGAAAATAACAAGGTAGACTTATATTCGAGAATATAAGTGAGTTAGCTTAATGTCAAAATCAACTGTTCATCGTAAGTTTTTTACTTTGAAATTTGAAATCGATTTCAGTGTGTCACAAAACGTGACAATTTAGTTTGTGTTTGACAACCATTGAAAGCAGACAACCTCATGAATTTCGACGAAAATGGAAAAAGTGAATTTGGTGTAATCCTCAAGCATTATTTTTTGCATAAAAAACCATCACCGAAAATAAGGAAAAGCTTGATAAATACTATGGGGACTGCACCATCAATGGCTTATGAAATTCCGTTGTGGTCATACGAGCACAAGTAACGTTGAGCATTCAGGTTGTCCAAAATAGGTCAACATGCTATAAATCGTCAATAAAACCCATAGAATCATATTGAACGATCAGAGAATGAAAGTACGTGACCATAATCTCAGCCGTGTGACTACTTCAAACGAGTGTTTGGCGTTGTTGAATCGTAGGTGAAACATGGATAAATCACAATACACCAAAGACCAAGAAATATGCACCAAAGAAGGTCAAGATGGGTCTGTTGGCCAAGAAGGCCATGACGTCAAGGGTCAAGGGTAAAGACGATCACCGGCGAATATAATTCACAACTGTTGCTCACATATGATATTGATTTGAAGTAAAAACAACCCCATTTGTTGTTTTTTGAAAAAAGTGTAATTGACACGTCTGTAATTGCCATGGCAAAAGTCCATAAATTGGACTACGAACTGCTAATCCATCAACCATATTCTGCAGATTTAAACCCCCTACGACCGTTCTCAAACCTAAAAAAATAGCGGGTCATATGAAGGGGTTATTACTGAAACAAACGCCTATTTTTAGCAAATTGACAGTCTATTATTAGGAAGAATAAAAAATATTGGAAAAACTTTCAACTAAATGTATCGATCTAAATGGAGACTAGAACAATGCTATTTCTAAATGAAGAAATGACACGCTTTTTCGCCAAAAAAAGTGTCTCTTATTCAAAAAGTCACTGACTTATCAAATTGCCCTCGTATGTATCGATCTAAATGGAGACTAGAACAATGATATTTCTAAATGGAGAAATGACACGCTTTTTCGCGAAAAAAAATGCCTTTAATTCAAAACGTTTCTGACTTATCAACACTTATATCGTAAATATATTTTTTTCCGACTGTCTTATCAAGGTTTTCTTATTTTCCTTCCTTTCTATGCTTTTGAAAGCGGCATAGATTTTCAAAATTTTTCGTCAATACCTTTGATATTGTAAGCCTTGGATTTTCGAGAATGCGCTTTTCGATTCCGTAACCATTTTCGGGATTTGAGTGTACCATTTTTCAAAACGGAAGCGTTATTATATTTTCATACTCTCTTAAGTTCGATTTTGGGGAAAGCTTCAAAAGAGAGTGGCAAAAAAACTTTTTATTCGGTGGAATACGGGTGTATACTTCAAGATCATGTAGCAAATATTTGAAAATTCAACATGGTGGATCCAAAAACGCCATATTTTCCACGGAATCATGAACTATTTTGCAATATTGTCGAAAATATTACAAAAAATTGGTTTTAAGCCAAAAATTGGTTCGAGGTGGCTGGTTAAAAATTCGAAGTCAGAATTGCCACATTCCAATATCCTAGCTAACGGATCTAAGATGGCAGACCGAAATTGTCTTGTTTTTTAAAAAAAAACGAATTGAAATCTTCAATTTTTCGCTTCACATATTTTCACGGCATTTTTAGAAGTCAATGGTTCGCCATGTAGAATTCTTAAATTTTTTCAAATGATCCTAAAATTCACACCCGTATTCCACAGAATTGTTTTTTGCTACTCTCAATAATGTTCTCCAAAAAAAAACTAAAAAAATTTAGAGAGCTTGAAGTTGGGACGGTAGGTACATTTTTAAATAGCGACTGACAAAATCCAAATTTCGTAGAACTTATGCTGTTTGCTTTAAGTATTTTGTTAAGCCTCCTGCCAACTTTCTGGAAGCTTATTTCACTTACACCAATAACAAATACTTTTCACAGTTAATATGTCATTTTAAGATAGTAACTTAATAGAAGTATCTTGTGTTAACAATTTGTAAGTTAAAATGTCAGAGTTTGAAATTTCATAAAAAATTCAATTAAAAATATTTCATCGTTCACACAAAGGTTAAGCTTCTTGTCGCGCCATCTTGCCGTGAGTAAACTGCGACCGCAACTTTTCTGAACACTTCCGTTATCGCGCTGTCAACTGCCACATATGACATTTGCAAGGAATTTGACATTTTTTCACTTCATTTTCGTTTCATCAGCGAAAAATTTTGTTTTTTTCGCATTTTTCGCTATAGAATTACGGAATTCAACCCCAATTTGTATATAAAACATTGTTAAAAATATTAAACTTAATTAAAATTTATCAAACAAAATGTCTGGCTAGCTTAGGCGCGTTAGGAAGAAGGAGCAATCAAAGCGCTGCTGCCCTAGCTCTACATGGAAACGCTTTCAATGTCAAACGTCTCGGTGGAGACTCAAGCGGCCCACGTAGCTGCTGCAGTGGCGGCTGTGGCACAAATGCAACAAGAGCATCTACAGCAACTTTCACCCAACAACAACAACTCTCACAGTGCTGTAGTCATGGAGCAGGAAGATATGCAGGATAATCTGGTAAATCTATCGGACATGCAGGAGATTGAGGAAATACAAGAGGACATTGTCTCAATACCTAAGGAAGTTATATTGATCTCGCTTGTATCGCAGGAGCAAGCTTTGTACAATCCAAAGCATGAGCACTATCGCAATACACAACGCAAGGATGCAAAGTGGCTGGATATCGCCGAGAGTGTAGGCTGGTCAGGTGAGTGTCGTGACTGCCTGTTGCATTATTAAAAAATAAATTGATTTTTGCATTATTTCGTTCCCAAAAATAGAGACTCAGTGCAAGGCCAAGTGGAAAGCTATGCGTGATCAATACTGTCGCGAGCTGAAACGCTCCAAATTCAATGCCAAAGCAAATGTCAAATGGAAATATTTCAAAGAGTTGGATTTTCTTCGCCCCTATGCCTTATCTAGGAAGTAAGTATCTGTGATTGTCTTATTTATTTGTATACTTTCGGTGTGGCTACGAGCAATGTTTAAAATTATGAATTCTTATCGCTACTTCACGATTTCTACTCACGCCGTTACAGAGCAACAACATTCAGTAAAATGTTGAAAACGTGTTTGTTTATGATAAGATTTAATTGAATCACATCAAATGATGCTCTATTGTTATAGATAAACGTTTAGGATCTAGTACAACGTTACTCTTTTTAAGACGGTCATGATAGTTTTAGTCTATAATCGAGAAGATTTAAAAATACAAATTTTTAAGTTTCAAACATATTTTTTCGCTGAGTTAAAGCACCGAAGCACTAAATATACTTTTAAAAAAATAAATATGTATGTAGCTTGTTATAGAGCAAATAATGCCTTGGGAAATGACTTGATTATTCAATAACTAAAAAGTATACTTTCAGTTTGAAAATAAAAGCCAAAACTTAAAGAAAATGACTGGTATATCCAACGTCATTCATATCTGGATTATAAAAGATCTGACCTGTCTATTTGAAGCACAGTCTTCGTGTGTCTGTTTATGGTTCAACTATCACCAAAGCAGAAACAACTAAGAACTAATCCGTTGATTATTCATTAATATTTTTGGCCTTTAATTATTAATACGATGTTATGAATTTAAAGCGATCTGGTTTTTCCATCTATATTTGTGATTTTCCAGAAGTTTTTTTTTGTTTTTGTAAATTCCGCAGATTTGTGATCTACCTCTCATGAAAAACTGATAATTTGAATAGAACTTGGGCTTAGTTTAGTTTAATATTTCGGTCAAAAAAGTTTATGACATGTTTTCTATCAGATGGTCGTATAATTTCGGCTATGATAATTTGGTTATTTTAAATTATATCCCGCCTGAAAGGTAACATTCCATATCCGGAAAATTTATTCTTAATTTAATCTATTCGTTAAATTTAAATAGCGAAAGGTTTGGTTTTACAGTTTAATTTTAAAATGTAAGAATTGTTGATATGATGAAAATAAGTTTTTGTACAAGTCATCGGTTATATTAACTCCATCCCACGAATTTGGTAATGGAGTTGAAGTAAAAATGTCAAGGAAAACATAAAGAAGGCAAAGGATGGAATTAATTTTGAAGCCGCTTTGAGTGCGTGTGAAATCAGATCTATTTTGATCGTAACCTAATTCTCTATAAGCTCTGAGCATTTCTTTGAGCTTATAAAAAAACATTTGGTTTGAGCTTATATTAAAGTTGGCTATACGTAGGTTGCTATTTATATTTCTGGCCTATCTATACCCGACCTGACGTAAGATGGTGGCAAAAGAGATGACTACGCTTATACATATCTATATTTGAACATGTAATTTACCCAAGCAGACTCGAACTGCAAAAATACACCCAATACACAAAAGTGGTAAAAAACCAAAACGCAGAGCTACAGGTCCATTGCAATCCCATTGCTCTCAGTGCTAAACACAGTAGTCTAAAAAATCATGAAAAAAACAAATAAGCAAGCACCTCGAAGATATCCAGCTTTTATATACTCACCAGTATGGATTCCGATAGAGATCAGTGACCCAGCTAGTACTTATCCAGGCGACCGACGACGTTTGCGCATACGTGGAATATGACTGCAGCGCTATTGGGAGCACTCTTCATCGACCTCAAGAAAGCGTTTGAATGCTTAAATCAGGGCATACTCATAAAAAAAAACACAGGTGCGTCACTGGACACACGAGAGAAGCGAAACATTTTCGCAAATTCATAGATTTTATAATTTAATAGCGTTTTTTCGATTAAAATAATTTTTAAATTCAAAACTTTAAAATAACAAAGTATTTAAATCATATATATTAACCCTATTCGGCCCTCCCTTAAAGCCCCCTGTTCAGTTGTAGGGAATAAATATACAAAAATCATTAATTTTGTTACAATTTAATCAACTTACAGGTTGTTTATTTTTAACGATATTTATAACCTTTAGTAGGAAGTAGAAACAACATCTAATACACAATCCTTAGTGAATATTTCTTTTAGTTCGTTCGTTCTTTTAGTTCGTTAGGTCTTTTAGTTCGCATGGACAAACCGAAGATTCAAACCATAGCTCGGTAAATTTAGTTATCTTTGCTCTAGTTCGTTTTGTTTGCTACTTTTGTCGGTTGGCTAGCCAATACACAGTCCTAGAATAGCCAACACACAATCCTTTCTTAAAGTAATAAATTATAGTGATCTGCTGAAACATAGCTTTAGCTAATGTTTATCACTGAATCAACAAAATCATTCGAAAAGGGTTTTAGCGTAATGGTTAGAAGAAAGTACCAACACACGATAGAACTGTGAGTTGTGTGTTCAATTCCTGCAGCGGGCAAGAAATTATTTTTAATTTAACATTTTCTGGTTCAATTGATGCAAGCAAAAAACAATATCAATCCTAAAAAAAAGGTGTCGGAAAAAAGTGTAATTTTTTCTGATTTCACTCTAGCAAATCGCAGAACGAGGCGTAAAAAGCTTCGCTCCAAAAACTTGAAAACGCTAGATTTCATGGAAACAACATTTTGCTAATAACAAACTACCACACCGATAGGCACCAAATAGTATTCAATGGCAATTCCAAGAGCTTACCAAAGAAAGTTACATGCGGTCTACTGCAAGGAAGCGTTCTTGGCATCATCTTCCTCATATTCATCGATGACATAAAAAACATAACATTGAATGGTTAACTTTGCTCATTGTCGACTACATCAGGCTTTTCTGTACAAGCATGTCAAGACTGACATTGAGAGCTAAACTCGAAATCGACGTGTCAATACTGAGGGATTTCTTCCGAACCAAAAAGATAATGACCGAGGAAAAATACAGTTAACGATCATCTCACCACAGCGCAGCATAGCTAAAAAATTAGAATATATAATATAAAAAGAGTTGGCTGTGCCGTGGACACACCCGTAGGTTTTGACGTGACGAAGTTTCTTGCTGTTGATGTATGTTGATGTTGTTGTTGATGTTGATGTTGATGTTGATGTTGATGTTGATGTTGATGTTGATGTTGATGTTGATGTTGATGTTGATGTTGATTTTGATGTTGATGTTGATGTTGATGTTGGTGTTAGTGTTGGTATTGGTGTTGGTGTTGATGTTGGTGTTGGTGTTGGTGTTGGTGTTGGAGTTGTTGTTGGATTTGGAGTTGGTGCTTTTCGTTTAGCTTTTTTTTTGCTTCCCCATTGTTTGTGCTCTTATTTCAATTAATCCAGCAAAAGTGATGCATATGCGTCACATTAGGCGGTTCCCTTAGGGTCTTTGACACGCCGTCAATTTTTTTTTATTTTTGTCATATGCTCGAAGACTTCACCTTTGTTTTCGTTCCTTAAAATTTACCGTTGCACCAGTAGTCACAGAGTTAAAAATCCATGCAACGTTTTTTCATGGCTGTAGCATTTCTACTGCATTATGTGATTGCATCCCTGAAATCATGACAACAACATTTTTTTTGTAATTTAGTTTTGAAGCGTAATAACACATCCCTGCTGTCGTAAAACAAAATTTACTGTAGCACTCCTCCTGAGTGAGTAATAATTCCATGCAACGATATTACATTTCTGTTACATAAGCTGCTATATTCACGACCTGACGACGCTGGAATTTTTTTTTTTATTTTTGTCGTAAAGCCATGTATAAAACCTTCATTTTCCTTTTTAAACTCTTATCGTAGGTTATATACTCATTGAGTAAAAATTCAATGCAACGCCGCTGCATGAATATTGCGTTATAGATCTTTGAGCGGCTCTCTCGGCGTCCCCATGATGTCAGAAATTTTTTGTCTAATTTTGTTGTGAGGGCTTCTAGTAGGCCTTTATTGGCGTATCTTATTTTTAATCCTAGCACTAATACTCAGCGAGTAATAATTCCATGTAACAAATTTTCAGTTGCGTTGCTTACGCAGCTCCCACTACGTCCCTATGCCGTATTAAATTTTTTTTTGTTTTTTTAATATAGTCAAAGAATTAACCTTTATGGTCATACTATTTTTTTAATCATAGCTCTTATACCCAGCGAGTAACAATTCAATGAAACGCAGATGCATTTTTAAAAAATTCATTTTTCAACTTTTTTGGAAACTAGAGCAGTATAACGTAACTTCGTCACGTCAAAATATAAAAAAAAAATCATCACAGTAGTCGACCAATGAGGAGTCTACGTCAGAAATGGTGAAGAAAATCCACAAAGTGGTAGTGGATGACAGTCGACTGAAAGTGCACGAGATAGCAAACATGGTAGGCATTTCAAAAAGTTCTAAATATGACACATTGACTGAATATTTGTGTACCGTCACGATTACTCACAATTGAACAAAAACAGCATCGTGAGAATGTTCCAATCGAGTGTCTTTTCACACCTGAGGCAAACGAACAGTCAAAACAATGGACTGAAAGGGGAGAATCGGCTACAAAGAAGGCGAAAACAGTTCCATTTACAGTTAGGTCTTGATGTTAGTTTTTTGTGATGCGCATGGGATAATTTTCGTTGATTATCTTTAGAAAGGAAACAACTCGTGAACATTTTCGTGCATTTATTTTTCATAACTTTCGATGTTGATCGCTACAGCGTTTGAGAAAAAACGGCCACATTTGGCGAAAACGAAAACTTTGTTTCATCAAGACAATGCAACAGTTCACACATCCTTTTTTGCGATGGCCCAAATCACGCACCCTTTTCAACAGATTTTGCCTCCTCGGACTATTTTCTGTTTTCAAACTAGAAAAAAAGGCTCAGTGGTAAAAAATTTATCAACAATGAAGAGCTGAAGTCTGCGGTTGATGGCTATTTTGAGGAGCTGGACGGTTCTCACTATAAACTGGTTATCGAAACTATTTAACATCGCTGGGAACAGTGTATCGAGCTAAAGCAGACTATGTAGAGAAATAAAGATATTTTTTTTCGAAATATATTGTGTTTTCATTATTAGGTCGGATACTTCTGGGACTAACCTCGTACCATCCAATGGAAACTTAACATTGTTGAACATATCCTTCTTCATACCATTTTGTCATTCGAATGCGATTTGTGTTATTTAAAGTAACTTCAAAGAAAAATTCATCTTGGGCAAAAATAGAATTAACTCGTGAACATTTTCGTGCATTTATTTTTCATTACTTTCATTGTTGATTATCAAGCCAAGAATGCATCGATGAACCTAATTCTTTTTATGATGATAAAACACCATCCTATAGCAGTGTAGTGTAAACAATTAGTATAACGTATTCAATCGTGGCCGACGTTCGCTCCAGGATGAATTCCGTGACTGTTTCTGTGCCTGAAAACATCGATGCTGTATGTGAACTGCATCAAAACGTGCTAAATCCAACAAAAATTGTTCGTGAAAGCAGCACATCGAAGCAAATGGTTTCTTCGGTATTAGTGTTCATTTGGTGACAGTGACATTAGAGCAACGTAGGATGATTAATTCTGCATGGTACACTACCATTTGTTTGCTACAATCCTCGGAGAATTTCGAAAAAATTCGAAGAAGTGGCAAATTATTTTGAATCGTGACAATATAAGCTCATCCGCCGTACAGCCCTGATGTGGCACCCAATGACTTTTTTATTCCCGGAAATAAAACAAAAATTACGTGTTCAACGATTTTCAACACCTGAAGAGACGGTTGTTGCATTCAAAACGATTCGTTTGGAGTAATTTCAATCGGAGTGGAAAAAGTGCTTCCAAAATTGGTTCAGACGCATGCTAAAGTGTATTGATCTTTATGAAGAATTTTTTGAAAACATGAAAATCAATTTCAATCATAAATATTTGTTTTTTTTTTTGTTCATATAAAAACAAATCATATATATCGATGGCTTAATATAGAAAAGGCGAAACTCGATGTTTTGTTACTTTACACGAGAATAAAAGAACTAAATAGAATCTGGAGAACTTTGGATATAAAAACTTTTTCATGGTATTTATATTTGAAATAGATAACAACAAAAACAAAAAAGCGCATTGATTTTTTTAAGGGAAGTGTATTTGAGAGTGGTCTACCAGAATATATTAAAAATGCGATTTCGAACAAAAACGAAATACGCCTTTTCTATATTAAGCCATCGATATACAGAAATATAAATAGCAGCCCTCGTATATTTGCAATAAACGTTTGCTATAAACGTTTGGTATAAAATTTGCTATAAACTTACAGCAAGCTTATGTAAAATACAAAATGCTCATTGTTATTAAGTCAAAAATAAACAAATCGTATCCGTATTAACCTCTTTTTGTGCTTAAATTTTATTATATGGCATCCAATAAATTGAGGATCTGCTAAATTATTGAAATACGAGATATTTTACAGCTCTTTCAAAAATTAATTTTTACCACAATATTCTCTTTTAGTTACCGTCCGCGTAATTCTCTCAATATTAGCAACAATAACAACAACATCACCATACTGCAAAATAGTGCAACAGCAATTGCAAGTGTAGTCAGCAACAACAACAACCACCACCACCAACAACAACAACAACAACAACATCAACAAGAAAACAATAAATTTCCCAACATCAAAATCGAAGCGGGGCAATTTGACGCGAATGAATTTGTAACAGCGACACAAATTAAATCAAACGATCGGTTGATTGCAACGCTTACCGATGAACAGCTGAATGTTATGCAACAGCAGCAGCAACAGGATGGCAACTGGAACTACATAACAACAACAACTGCGGCGGCTTTATCGCGCAACAACAATGAGCTGCATATCAACAACAGCAGTGGCAGCAATAATAGCAACAATTTGCATATGACGACAACAACAACAACTGCTGCAGATGATACGCTGTACAATTCATTTGTAGCGCAAATAACCCAGCAGAATAATATATTGGTAACAACAGCTGGTCAAATACATCAACAGCATCAGCAACAGCAGCAGCAACAGTTGCAACAAGCACAAATGCAGCATTCAGCCAATCCGGACGAAGAGGATGACGATCCGATACACACCTTTCTCAATTACGAAAGCTATTTTGAAAAGGAGCTTATAACTATGATCCAACAGGAAGATATACTCTACAATAGCTTCCATCCGAACTATCGCAATGTCAAGATGAAGCTGGAGGTTTGGGATGAAATTGCGCGCAAGCTGAAGAAGACAGGTAAGTTGCGATGAATTACTTGTTATTAATTCAGTCTAATTGGTAATATTTTCTTGTTTTTCAACGTCTTTTCAATAGTCAAGCAGTGTCGACTCAAGTGGAAAGCCTTGCGTGATCAATATATACGGGAACATAAGCGACTGAAAAATCGTGAAAATCCCGAATCGCTGCCACGCTGGAAACACTACGATGCCTTAAGTTTCTTGCAGAAGTTTATCAAACACAAATCGGGGTAAGCCATTAAGTTAAAGTGTATAAAGCTAGCTCCGTTATTTTAAATTGTTATATGTTTAAAAAATATTGTATATTTGTTGCAATGTGCATGACATGATGTGTCATTCATTCTTGTAACTTTTACAAAACTATAATTATTCTTAAGGTGAAGTTAGCTTCGCCAACGTTATTTTTCTTAAATTCTAATATTGTGCTGTGATATGCTGAAGTTGTGCACCAATGTGCCGCAAGTATTCAACATGCTAATGTTGCAGCTAACTCCACCATTATTTATTTATTTTTTTTTATTTTTTTTTTATTTTTTTTTTATTTTTGTTTTTATTTTTTTTTTTAAATTCTGATATTGTGCTGTGATGGTCTCGAGCTTTGCTGCAATTTACCCTAGGACAATTCCAAGCTAATCGATAACGCCCGTCCTAATTCATGTAACGCCCGGCTCAGTACTAAATGTTTAATAAATAAGTAAATTTTTATTCAATAATTTTTTTTTTGACACAGATTTTTCAATCAATCATTTTTCTAGCGAATGATATTAAAAACTTCATTTTAAATACTCTCGTTTGGCTGAACTTTGCAAAAATTAAAAATATGTCAGGGACGGGCGTTACGATCACACGAATCCATTTCTGTGATGCTCTAGAAAATTGCAAAGTTCAGCCAAACTAGAGTATTAAAAATGAAATTTTTAATATAATTCGCTAGAAAAATGATTGATTGAAAAATCTGTGTCAAAAAAAAAAATTATTGAATAAAAATTTACTTATTTATTAAATATTTTGTACTGAGCCGGGCGTTACATGAATTAGGACGGGCGTTATCGATTAGCTTGGAATTGTCCCCTAAAGAAAATTCTTCAAAATTAATAAAAACTTAAATGTAGACTTTAAGTCATCATTACAGTTTCGGATAGGGAAAAAGAAAGCAATTTTCTAAAGTTAATAACTTAGCCCCAATATTAGATATTAACATACATTTTTTTAAAAAAACTTTGTACATCCTTGAAAATGGAAAAAAAAAATTATTTTCATAATTTGTATGACTTATAGATCGCGTCAGAGTGAAGTGCTCAAAAATCCGGTGTCCATATGGCGGACAGTTAGTCTCTGGAATGGGACGTCTGAAACAAAAAAGATTCTAAAAGAAGGATGCCTTCCGCCAGGCAATCTACCATTATATTTGAAAAATTAAAGAAAGAAAAAATTGGGGATTATTTAAAAAAAAAATCGACCACATTTTTTGACTTTTAATTTTGCTAATTTATTTTTTTTTTTTTAATTTTTTAAATTTTAAATTTTTTTAATTGATTTTTTGGTAGATTGCCTTAAGAGAATATGTTAATAAAGAAAATAAAACAAGGTTTTTCATAATCGGCCCAGTCAACCCTGAGATTAACTGTCCGCCAGTTGAAAAAATGTTGTTTCGAGAAAAACGAGTTTAAAGATAAGATAAGAAACTGACTCAAAACGCGCGCACGCTTTACATTGTTTTATACTATTGATCTTGCTATTCTAATAATATATTTTAAGAGTTGATTTTTAAAGGTATAATAAGTTGAAAGAAAGAAAAATTTCTATTTTTTTTTCACAACTCTAGTGATACCTTTAGCATTGAAAACTTGGATAGAATTAAATTTCAACAAAATAGTAAGACAATGATTTTGATGCGGTTTCCTTCAGACTTCATGATGAAAATTAAACGAGGCGTTTACATCTTATAACAATTGTGTCCTCACATTAACACTAAACAGACTGATCACGTAAATAAACGTCTTTTCAATGTGACTTCCTTAAACGTTTTTCAATATTAAATTGAAGAAAAAAAATTAAATTAAAAGCAAAGGGCATTACCACTTTTTTTCATTATCTTTTAATGGTTTTCTATGAATTAAAAAATCGTTCGGGTGACATTTTTATGTTAAGTGAATAAGTAAGGAAATTTTATGACATTTTAAACCCCATGTTTAAAAAACGTAAAAGAGATATTAATTTTGTCACTCTATTTGTAACGGCCATAAGGAGGCGAGTCAAGTATATAAAAGTACATATATTCTTGATCAGCATCACCACCCGAGTCGATTTAGCCATGTCCGTCTGTCTGTCTGTCTTTGATCACGATTACAGCCGTAATTTTCAAGCTATCATCACGAAATTCGATATTTAAGCTTTTGTCTAAAAAGGTCAAGTTCAAAAATGAGCCAAATCGAATGAAAACCACGGCTACCTCCCATACAAAGTGACTTTATCAAAACGGTAAAATATTTTAGAATTCCACAAAAATTAATATGTTGTGCATATGAGCTTTGATATTTAATATACACTCTGAGTATGAAATTTAACCAAATTGGATGAAAACCATGCCTACCTCCCATACAAAGTGATTTTATCAAAAAGGTAAAATATTTATTAAATTCCACAAAAATTTATATGTATATGGACTTCAAGCTTTGTCAATATAACATGTACTCTGTGTATGAAATTCAACCAAATCGAATGAACACCACACCCACCTCCTATACAAAGTGATTTTATCAAAAAACAAAAGCGAATATTTATACCCCCACGTTTAAAAAACGTAAATGGGGGTATATTAATTTTTTCACTCCGTTTGTAACGCCCATAAGGAGGCGTTTTTCTTCGCATTCAAATTCACATGTTTCTTTGGCTTTCCACCACACTTAGAACATCCTACACGTGTTTCACCTGATTGATCTATCCTTCCCACTAATCTATCACCCCATTTTCGAACCAAGGCAGACTTGACTGAATAGGTATTCCACCTGAAATCCTTGGTTCAAATCTAAAAAAAAAAAAAAAAATGTACTCTGTGTATTAAATTCAACCAAATCGAGTGAAAACCACACCCACCTCCCATACAAAGTGATAGGGCAAGAAAAAAAGCTAATATTTTCTGTTAAAAATATGACGAAAATGTTTTCACAAATAAACATTTTATTGACTGCTTAAGACTTTGAATATACTTCGGTTCGGAAGTGGGGGTATTTTAACTTCGGCCCAGTCGAAGATCATTTTTTACTAGTTTCTGTAAAAACTATGACGATAATGTTTTTACAAATAAACATTTTATTGACTCCTTAAGACTTTGAATATACTTTGGTTTGGCTGTGGGGGTATTTTAACTTCGGCCCAGTCGAAGATCATTTCTTACTAGTTATATATCTTATTAATGTGTAGTGGCACGAAAGTTTTCTGCATTTTCTCAAATTGATCAAAATCGAGATATGAAATGTTTGTGCATATCTTATCGAGAACTGAACCTATTGTTTTCTACTGACTTCGAATGGCCAATTTTCATATTCTCAAGAAGATTTAGGTGAGATTCGAACCCGGGTTCGCCAGGTTCGTAAAATTTGCACAGATCGGTCCACCTACGCTAACATGTTCGACCATGATCACCATAATTGAACCACCAAACGATCACCAATCTGAATTCAATTAATAGTTTCAAAATTCTGGAGCATATTTTCCTAACTTGCTCTATCATTTTAACACAAATTATATTCCTCAATTTAAATGCAAAAAGATATAAAATAAAATGTTCAAAATTTTATTAGAATTTTAAACACATTCTTTCAGAAATAGGTATTTTGTTAACGAAATTCAAAAATTCTTTACATAAAATATTTACTACATACATTACAAGTTTTTTGTCTAGTATTGTAAAAATTTAAAAATTGTTTCCACAGCGTTTTGAAATTTAGGCGACAAAATTATATATTTTTCAAATTATAATTTAAGCTTTCAAAGGCTAACAATACAATACCATCTGAATTTTCCATTCTAACAAACCGCGCTTGAGATATTGTCAAAATATTTCTTTTTTTTTCTGGGTTGGTACATCGGTTTGTGCCGAGAGTACTGAATTTGCTGCAGATATAGCATCGGATTGATGTCGCTAAATAAATGCTACCGTTCCGCTAGCCACTCGACAGGGCTCCTTGCGACTTTTTCCTATTAAACTTCATACATATAAGAATTTTTTTAACTCTAATTAAGGCACAACTCGAGCACATTACAGCATAAATATTGCCACTACGATAATGTTTTTTTTTTCGTGATTATGGCACACATCATACCACAAATTGTTTAATTTAATTTATTTTTAATAATTTTAATTTAATAATTTTTAATTTTTAATAATATTCAACTTAATTTTTTCTCTAGTGAGCTTGAAAAAAATATAATTGAGATACCAAAAACTGAAATAGACATTGATATGGATGAGCCTTGCCTGCAATCTCCCACAGTGTCTCCCTTGCATGTGGCTAACGACTTGCAGCAGCAGCAGCAGCAACATCAGCAACTACAGCAGCAGCTGCAACAAGCGCTGCCCTCGCTCTCAGGTCCACACACGGTGGTCAACAATAGCTCACAACAAGTACAAAACACGCTGCAGCAACAATTGCAGCAGTCACTGCAACAGCAGACACAGCTGCTGCAACAAGCTCAACAGCAACATCAACAGCAGCAGCAGCAGCAACAGCACCAGGTGCACGATGTCAATGATGAGCACGATGAGTCGCTGTGTGGAGTTGCTAGCGGCGATGTTAGTGGTTACGACGATATGGATATCAACGACTATATCATAGGCGATGCTGATGATGGTGCGGGTGGCCCTGATGATGAAGATATCGATGATGACGATGAGGATATCGACCGCAAGTCGCAACAATTTCCAGTCTATTCGCCGCATGTTGATACTGCAGCGAACTCCAACGATGAGCATGAAGTAAACGATGACTTACAGCACCAACACGTTGAGTTCAAAGTCTCACACGATAGCTCTTTGACGCAAGCGCAAACGCCAAACTCACACTCGCTGTCGCAACAATCAACAGCCATGCAGCAGCATTTGCAACAACATCAGCAACATATGATCAACATCGATAATGATGACAATACGCAACAGCAGCAGCAAAATGAGCAGAACTTTGCCGACTCGCTGCAGGCGTCGCTGCTCAATGGCACTGTGACGACGGCAACAACGACTGCGACAACAGCTGCCAAAACCAATGAGGTGTTGCATGCCGCAATTGCCGGTGTAGGCATCACTGTTAGCAGCACGCATAATGCTGCAGTTGCCACGACCACAAACACCAACACCAACACCAACACCACCGCCGCCGGCACAGATGATGATGAAGTGGGCGCTTTCTTCAAAGCTGTGGCCATGAAGATACGCAATGCCAAGATGTCGCCAGTGGCCTTCACCGATTTGCAAATCGACATACTGCGCGTCATCAACGGCACGCTGAGAAATCACTAATGCATCGAGTTTTAAAAAAAGTCTCTTCAATTGAAATAATTCACAAACAATTTCGGAATAAGTTTTCCTCTCCTCGAAATTGAGGATTACTAGCGAACTTTTTTTTTATTTTAAGCGCTACACCTTCAACTCAGAATGGTTTAATTCTTATTTATTTAATATATTAATTATTCTACTCTTTTTATCCTAGTTTTGTTGCCTTTAATTTAAAAATTTTATCCTTTAAAAATGCTTTACTTCTAGGTAATAGTTTTGTTTTTTTTTTTTATAAATTTGAATGTACAAATTCTCAAAGTTTTTTTTTTTAAAAAAAGATACTTTTTATTGTACATCTTGTAGGTCCAACTATAATTCTATTGAAATAATTATATATTTATATACCTATATACATAAATATATAAATATATATAGATATATACATAATAGTCTAGTTTTAAACAATGGTTCTTTTAACGTATGGCAAAGCAAGTCCTTTTTTAAACTATACAACTAAGCAAGCAAAGAAATAATTGAACTTATTGTATATAAATGAAGTGAAATCAATGTTCAAACACATCATAATATAGTTAATTAATTATAATATTTTTGTGTAAATAAAAAAGATATGGTTTTAAAATCAAGCGTATTTTTAATCACACTGAGAGGTGGAAAAAAAAATATGAAAACATTAAAACTCCCCTTTTGCTTAGAATACACAGTGGTAGACAGACATTCGTTGAGTAGGATATGAAGTTTTCATAATTAAAAATTTTTTTAAAAGGGGCCAAAAGTAAGGTGTTAAAGCTCCAGCTAGAAGAAAGACAAAGCTAACACTACGCCGTAAAGGAAAAATTCGTAAAAGAAAAAAAAGCAACCCAGTTATATGCTCGACAAATCAAGAACATATTGAATCTTCCTATCACTCCTAGACATGTCCCACGAGTTTTATGGGCTACATCTACAACAAAATAAGCAAAACTAAAGGAAAACCACGCTTGACTGATGCTCATAAAACCAAACGCTTGTAGTTTGGCCGCAGATGCATATCCTGGTGTCAGAGACTATAGATATTATAGACCTTGCATCTGAAAGGCAGTTTAGATTTTGAAAATAGCAGCTGATGGACACGACGCACACTGGGTTGAATAATATCAAAACAGAGGATTAATTCAAAAATTTAAGTTACTTTGTGATAAAAATTATTGATACCATATTAAAGAAGACAAAATTCAACATCAATAACTGTCAATAAAACAAGCGTTATTAATTTTCTTCTTCCGGTATATTCTCTCAAAGTTAAAAAATTTGTTTGAATTTAAAGTTTGATTGTAAAAAGTGGAGCCCTCGAAATTGCAAGTGTTTTTTTTCCATTTGTTTTTCAGGAAAAAGTGTCTTTAAAAATTTATCCATTAACTTCAGGCATTAAGAAAAATATATAATATAACTTTATTTAGATAAGAGTTACACAAATATTTTTAATTTTTTTTTTTAAAGGTCCTAAAAAAGGAAATTTTTGATAAAAATTATGGATTTTAAAGTATTTCAGGATGACATTGGGTAAAATCGCTTATGTTGTCTGAAAGCACGTGGTTTCTGCTTTCTATTTCAAAAAATACATCTTGCAGGTTTTTGCACGAACTCAAAATAATTCATTTTTTGTTTAAAAAATAAGTGGACAATTCCAAGCTAATCGATAACGCCCGTCCTAATTCATGTAACGCCCGGCTCAGTACTAAATGTTTAATAAATAAGTAAATTTTTATTCAATAATTTTTTTTTTGACACAGATTTTTCAATCTATCATTTTTCTAGCGAATTATATTAAAAACTTCATTTTAAATACTCTAGTTTGGCTGAACTTTGCAAAAATTAAAAAATATGTCAGGGACGGGCGTTACGATCACACGAATCCATTTCTGTGATGCTCTAGAAAATTGCAAAGTTCAGCCAAACTAGAGTATTAAAAATGAAGTTTTTAATATAATGCGCTAGAAAAATGATTGATTGAAAAATCTGTGTCAAAAAAAAAATGATTGAATAAAAATTTACTTATTTATTAAACATTTAGTACTGAGCCGGGCGTTACATGAATTAGGACGGGCGTTATCGATTAGCTTGGAATTGTCCAAGTAGCTTAAAAATATATTTGAAATGTACAACTTTGAGTTTTCTTATTAAAAAAATGTAGGGTTAAAATATGACCCGAGCATAACATGTGTATTTTTTTTGTAACATAGTAGCAGGGTTAAAGAAGGCAAAATTAAACGTCAATAACTGTCAACAACACATGTATTCTTTATTTTCTTGTAATTTGTAGTAATAACGAAAATTATGTTCTATATACTATGTAACTCGGTAAAAGGTACATAGCTAATGATTACATTTTGAAGCCGCCATTTAGAATTTTAAATTTTTGACTTCGGATTCATGATCAGCGACCCCACAAATCCCAGAATACAAATTTTAACCTCCATTAAACGTTTTTTGCAGAACATAGCTTGTTCATCGCCGCCATTTTGAAGCCGCCATTTTGAATTTCAAATTTTTGACTTCATATTCTTAATCAGCGACCCCACAAAACCCTGTATACAACATTTTACCTCATTTAAACGTTTTTTGTAGAACTTAGCTTGTTCATGGCCGCCATTTTGAATTTTAAATTTTTGACTTCAGATTCGTAATCACGAACCCACAAACCCCTGTATACAAAATTTTACTTCCATTAAACGGTTTTTGTAGAACTTAGCTTGTTCATGGCCGCCATTTTGAATTTCAGATTTTTGACTTCAGATTCGTGATCAGCGACCCCAAAAACCCCCAAAGTACAATTTTTGTTTCGATAAGTGGCCCCTGTCAATTAATCGTCACTTTTGGCATAAAATACCCCACTGTGCGACGAGTTAAAAAGCCGGGCTGACGAAAAGTTTATGTTGCTAGAATTTGTTGATAGATATATAATTAAAGAAAATATACATGTTTGTTATTGTAAATATAAATCAATTACACCGTAAAAAATATTTTTAAAATTTTCAGAACCTTAAGATCCGTTTAGTTTGATATAAATTTTCAGATTGAATTTTATTTAAAATATTTTATTATCAAGGGCCTCCGGGAGTTTTCGAAAAAAATACACATTTTAAACATTTTTTTACATCATGAAAATATAACTATTCAAGGTTTTTCCCTGAAATTTTGGTCCAAAAATAGAAAAAAAAGATATCGTCGATAAGGTAGAAGACTGCAATGCCGCGAAAGATCTTAAATTTGCTGTGAGCAAGATATTTGGAGACTGGTTCATTGAAAAAAAAAGAAAAATATTTTGGATGCATATTAAAAAAAAAACAACGTTTCGGTCGAGTTTTTTTTATACATATTTTTTAATTTATATCGTAAAAAGACCTTCATTTTATGCACAAAAAATTAAAATTTTATTTCTACGCCCGCCATTTTGTCACAAATGAAATTTTTCAAAAATCAACGATTTAACGCACAAAAACTCTAAGGGTACCTTTATGTATGATAATATGAGCGATTGTGAAGGCGTTTTTTTAAAGAATACTACAACAAAATTGGTCAGAGATATTGATATAAAGTTTTTTTTTGACGTAGAATATGTCATTCTCGGAGGTAAGTAAGGTGGTTGATAGTGATCAGGTGTCGGTATTTATATCACAATTTGAGCCTTTGGTGTGCCTAAAGTACTGATCGTACAATGTTGATGTTAGCACTTGTTGGTCTGCTTGATCCTCACTGGGAGAAAAATTAATGCTTGAACTCTCTAACTTATATCAATTTTACACAATTACATGAAATATAAAGCCAATATTTGATGTTTTTGTTTGCTTAAGTTTGCTACCTATTTATCGACAGTTTCCGGTTTTATCCACAAAACCATAAAATTTGTATGGGAGTCCCGTTCTAAGTTCTAAGTTCTAAGGAATGGTCGGAGGGAATAGGTGTCAAAGGCAAAAATGTTCCTTTTGCAAAAGTAATGGGGGTCGGTCATACATATTAACCCTCTCCGGCACTCTTTTAAAGGTCATATGCTCAGGTGTTTGGAATAAATATACAAAAACCGTAAAATTTGTATGGGAGCCCACCTAAGGAGTAGTCGGAGGGAATAGGTGTCAAAGGCAAAAATGTTCCTTTTGCAATAGTAATGGGGGTCGGTGATGCATATTAACCCTTTCCGGCACTCTTTTAATGGTATTATATATAGTATTATAAATAAAGGTATAAATATTTTTAAAAAAGATGTCATCAAAAGCGAATTGAATAATTCTACGTCTTGTGTTACGACATAGTCGAAACTACTGTATCTTTTTTTATTTCAACAATTGTTAAAGTACATAAAAAAATGTTTGTGTTGTGACGTCATTTGTGTGTACGTGACGTTGTCATGAAGCGAAGCGAGAAGCCGCTGTTTTATCCGAAATTTTTTGGATAATAAGTTTTTGAATGGGACGATCAAGCGAAAAAATGTTTCAGCTCGGGATGAGAGAAAATTGTGCAAACAGCAGTATATGATACACATATAATTGATCGTCGAGTTCGACGTCAACTTTGATTGATTGAAAAAGTTGACCATCAACTATTGACGTGTGTAAACCAGAACATTGTTGTTTCTAAAATGAAGTCAGCTTCCCGTCTGCTGAAACCCCACAAATCTCAGAGACTTGATTTTGCAAAAAATAATCAATCTGTACGATAATCAAAATTAAAGCTTAACGGTGCAAGAAATCAAGAAATTTTTCCTTAGGTCATCTTTTCTGATGAAAAAAAGTGGAATTTGGATGGACCAGATGGTTCGAAGTTTAATTAGCATGGCATGGCAATTCGAGCATGGCTGCAGCATGCATGCTCAAACACTGATGATATCTACCTTATGCAGTAAGCAATCATTGGAGTAGGCATGCACCGAGAAAAAAAAAACAATAGTAAAATCACCTTGGGTGGCACCAAGTTGTATGGAAATTCAAAACTTATACTTATTCACCAAAGTAATATATTGTTTTATACATTGCTTTGAAAGCACATACTTTGATACCCTGCCAAAAATAAAAATGTTTGATTTACTCAAGCCAAGAATATAACATATTAATCAATAGTATAGGTAAGCCATCGAGAACTTTGACACTTTATTAAAATGGTATGGATTTGAACACTATTTTTGTCAAATTAAGCAAGCACGCTAATATAAACTGTCGAAGCCATAATTTACAATTACAAAATACTTAGTTGATTTATCCAATTGAATATCGGTAAGTTAAACATGTAAAATTTAGATGTTTTGACGAAAATCTTGGGAAACACCAAATTGCCGAAAACATCTTATAAATTATACTAGGTTTTTTGTTAATTTTTCAGAAGTTTTTTTCTCGGTGTGTATACTGCTAACGACAAACAAAAAAGATGAGTACACATAAAATTTAACGAAATTCTCCCCAATGGCAAAAACACAACGAAAACAAAAGGATGCAAAAGCAAACAAAAACCAAATAGGAAACAAATAGGTCTACTCCCGTACTTTTCAAGTGAAAACTAGTAAAATTCGAGATTTTAGAGAATAAGCAAAAAGTCTCAGAAAGAGCATAAAACACAAAAAAGGACTGGAACGCTTTCAAGTAAAAAATCATAACAACCGTCCCGCTTAACCATAAGCGTAGCTTTTGCGTGAGGTGAGAGTTTTGCAAATGTTTTTCGGTAGAATTTTTTTTTAAATTTTTTATGTAAATAATTATTTTTTTTATCATATCAGTAGAAACAATTTCTCATAAGCGAACCATTTTTTTTTTCATTCAAATGAATCATAAATATTACTTTTTATATTCTACAATGAGTTTAAAAAGAAAGAATTAAAAACTTTGTGTGTTCTGAGACGCATTTTCGTCCAAGTGTCGAAAAATAACTTTTCTATGGTTGATTTTTTAACTTATTTTCGAACAAAAGAGTACAATTTATGGTTCTTTTTTAACTCATGTCCGGACAAAAAAGGTTGACTTTTGAGAGGCATTTTAGTCCGACGAATGATACAAAAATAGAGAAAGAACATTTCTACCCGAAAAGGTTCATAAATGAATTCGAAAACGATAGTTTTGGTTCACTGGGGTGCAAACATCAGAAAAATCTGTGTAATTTGGACATTTTTTATGTTGAAAGTTAAAGCAATTTTTGGGAAATTTTTAATAAGACAAATATATGTGTATTTTCGGTGTTAATTGATTCGTCCTTTACGTCATTTATGTATATTTTTTTTTTAAATTGTTTTGACATTTAAAGCTTTAACGTCTTTTTACTCGACAAATTTTCTCGAACAAGGCATGTTTAACAAGGTATATTCGTGTCGGAGAGGTGGTTACAGCAGCTGTCAAACACAAGAAGAATATAAAAAAGAAGAAAAAAACAGCGAATAGAAAACTGTGCTTTTATTCGTAAACAGCCGATTTTGACAGGTGCTGTACCCACCACAAGAGAGAGCTTCAACAACTAACACTACCTTGTTGAATATACCATGTTCTCGAGTAGATAGATAGATATGCTTGGGGCAAGCTAATTCAGCTCTGGCACTGCGGCATCTTGTGATGTTCTCGAGTAAAAACTTGCAACTTTTGTCGTGGAGGGAAAATTTGCTATCTCATTATCGCTCTCTTTTCGAGTAGGAACAGACCAAGAATGATAGAAACAAGACTACGCGTTCCGCAGTCCCGTTATCTAATGCTCACTTTCTCAACTGAGTGCATGACGTCACACAATAATTTTGCTTGACAAAAACGTATGCAAATGTGCGATCTCCTAGACAAATTGACGAAATTGAAAATAAATTCTTTCGAAAAAGTAAAGTAAAAATATTTACTCTTCTGTATAAAAATATGAATATTTTCGTATACGAAAAAATATGAATTTTTAAAATTTCAAGATTTTTGCCTTCTTAACTATTCGAGACCGACAAAATTTTATTGTACCAATAGGCTTAGGAGGTCCATATACATATTATGAAAATAAAAAAAAATATTTAGGCGTGGGCCCCAAAGTAAAATTATTCCAAAGTCTCACAATATCGCTTGTGACGTCGTGCTCTCTCTCATTTGCGGAAGGCGTGATCTTTTTTCTATCATTCTTGGGAACAGACATTAGGAACATATGTACCTAATGATTTTCTGCAGCTCTTCAATAACAATATAGCTGAATGGAGTCAAACCCGACCTCGGTAGTCTACCGCGCTTGACTACCACGCCAGAGGGTTTCAATCCCTGCCAGCCTATAGTCCTACGCTTTAACCTTTCATCTTATCTATTCTTATTTTTAATCAACCGAAATTAAAAATTCATCAATGCTTGACACGCAGAAGTTGTACGTAGTTTGTGGAAGAGAAGTTTGAGGAGAGGATTGCTTGATAACTTGAATTGACTGTGGTTATGGGCATAACACTTGCTTCAGATTCAAATTCACATATTTCTGCGGCTTTTACCCCTTTTACATTGGTCAAGACTTGAAATCAATTCTTTGCTATTCCCTTTTAAGCTTACCGTCTCTCCGTCCACGTCTTTCATCAACCAACTCACTGACTTGATTTCAAGTCTTGACCAATTTAGACCCCTTTTAGTCTTTTAACACGCTTAAAACATTCCATACATATTTCACTTGTTTGCTCTTTTCTTCTAATGAATCCATCATCCAATTCGAACGATGCTGGACTTAACTGAATAGATGTAACATCTGAAATCCTTGCTTCAAAGCTTGCTTCAAAGCTCCCCTTTTTTGCCAGCGGGTTTCATGACAAGGTCACTCAGATTCTCTAACACAGTTAAAAAGTTTCTCCTAAAGATTCAAATGTAATAACCAAGTTCTCTAAAGAGGGCTCTACACCTCATTAAAGTTCTATTGGCTACGCCACTGCATTGAACAATACAAAATTTTTGCACTAGTTTCATCCACTGTATGTGCAACTGCTATATTAAGTGTTGCCTCACAGTAAGCGTGCTTAACGGACAGGGCCAACAACAACAACAACAACAACAACAACAACAACAACAACAACAACAACAACAACAACAACAACAACAACAACAAGCTTAGAATATGTACAGGTTGATTTTACTTACTAACTTTTTTTTTTATTTTTTTTTTTAACCCAGGTGGCAACTTCAGTACCAATGCCAGCAAATACAAAAACAACATTAGTTTTGTTGGCGTAACAAGAACAACAAAAGAAGTGCTGTAGCCTGTCAGCTGTCACCTACATAGCTGCTGCAGTTGCGGCCATATAAGAAATAAATGAACAGCAAAATAACAACAAATACACTGTTGGAACTTGCAGCAGTATTAGTCGGAAGAGAATATAAAGAAAGAAAGAATACAAAAAAAAATTCCAAAAGAAAAAAATCAAGAAGAAGAGCCAGCAACCATAGCGATCATAAATTCTTAACAGTCAACCAAGGAAAACCACGCTAGCACCATTTTTGGGTGAGGCTCCTGCATAACACCAACAAACAAACAAAAAAAGAAAAAAAAAGAAAAAAACAGAAAATTACAACAAATGGTGAACGAGATAAGAAATGTCGTAAAAAGCGTTGTATTGAGTGCCAGCATTGGAGTAAGAGTGAGAAGGTTGTAAGGCACAAAATGTGCAACAATATAATGCAAACGCACTCAGCTGGAGAGCGAAACCGGTTTGAGAGCGCAATAACCAATGAGAGCACAGCATATAGAAATATATATACACAGCAGAGCACAGGGCGTGTCTACGACAAAAGAGGGGAAATGCTAAAGGCGTGCTTTAAGGTTGCCAGCTCTATATAAACGTTATGTAAATGCCATTTGAAAATAAAGAAAAAACAACAAAAAAGTAAATCATCCTGAAATAAGGATGATATTGATATTCAACTGACTTTGCAAGTTGTTGCAATTTTTTGTTGTTTTTCAAAAGTACTCCAGAGAGCTCGTTTGTTGTAATTTGACGTTTGTTGTAATTTTCCAATTCATTGATTTTGCATTTTACATTGCAAGGTGAGTGCGGAGCGTCACAGTCAGCTCGTTATGACGTTAAACAAAAAATGTTGACCATGCAATTTTGTGAAAATATCTACATATTTAATATTGAGTGTTTTTCCTTAATTTTCAATGGAAATTGATTGCAACACAAATATTGATTCAGTTCTGCTGATTTTAATGTGATATGCATGATTGTTTCTTTGTTTGTTTATGATGTGAAAACAAACATTTTTCACATAAATTTGGTAATTTAAATATTGTTTAAAAATTAGTTGTATACCATTAAGTAGGAAAAAAAAAACTAAACAAGAAATTAATAAAAAAAAAAAATTTTGCTACAATAATTTCCGAAACAAGTCCCTTCTTCCCAAAATTGATATCAATCGTCATTCATAACGTAAAATGGCAAACAAGTAAAACAGTGAAGTCATTAAAATGCCATGAAGGACGATTGATAGCAATTTTGGGACCAAGGGACAAAATGATTCTGATACCATCAGCTATCATCTCTCAAAAATCCAAAATGAGAACTTTGATTTTGGGACATACTTCGGGGTGTGGAAATCGAAATTTCATACAAAAATCACAATTTTACGCATTTTGGTTCAAATTCCGGTATCAAGGACGATAGACCTAAACTTCAGTTTACTTTCATTCGATTATCCGTATAAAAAAACAATTTTGAGCAAAATCAAGGACGAGAACTTTTCATCTTCTACATATTTTGACGTTTTTTCCAAAAAAAAAAAAAAAAACTTCAAAATTGTTAGGAACTCATTTCATGCATCTTAGTCATAGGAAGGACGATTTTTACGAACAAAAAGATAGTGCAAAATTTTTTTCTGATAGCATAAAAGTGTAATCTGTTCATTTTCAAGCAAATCGCTTTTCAATTTGACCTTTACAGCTTTCTCCTCTCATAACATTTTCATGACCTGACTTTTACAGTTCTAGGCCATTTTATGGTATGAAGATCGATTGACCGCAATTTTGGAATGGTGAGACTTATTTTCTTTTAAACTTCATTCTTTTCCAAAAAAATTATCAAGCATCTTTTTTTTTATTGCGGCGAATTCAGCATTCAGAAGTTTCGCGGCAAATTAAGCAAAAAGTTGGGTTATCTTCACAGAAGTCGCATAAATACAGTGGCGGATCTAGGATTCGCCAAAGGGGGACTGAAACTACACTTTTGTATGCCAAAGGGGGAGGGGGGGGAGGGTGAAACGTTTTTTTGGATTTTTTCATTTTTTCCCAAACAAAAAATTCTCCAAGGGGGGCTAAAATCCTTTCAGCCCGTATATAGATCCGCCACATAGCAAAAATGTTATAGAAAGACTTTATACCACATAAACGGGCATGGGCACCACTACATTTGAAGCTTCTGTGTTGTTTGTGTTCGTCTTTAATTTGTTGTTGCGTTTTGTGTTGCTACATAAGCCTTTGCTCTCAATACTTACTCGCAACGCTGCCAGAGCGCTCTCTGCCTATACCCGAACATAAGATATTAAATTTACCCTGAAATTTTTTACTGTATATTTGCTTATTTATTTTCATTTTGAAAAAAATAATTTCTTATCAGAAAAAAATTTTCTTATTTATGCTTAGATGATGGAATCAATCTACAATAGTATAGGCTGTTCACGACCTGGTGCAAATGCTCTGGTACAAATGCTCATAGCATATGTCAGACATATTGCGCCTTATTAATATCCCCGCAACCGGAGGCTAAGATTGATATGAATGCCAATTATGCTGTCAATTAAAAAAAAAAGTAATTATACAAGGAGCTATCCATAAAAATTATTTGTCAACTGAAAACAAGAAAGATATTTTGGAAATATAATGAAGGAAAAATAATCAAACAGGAAAAAATACAATGATATATGAACAGCTTGTTTTAGAGATAGAAGGGATTTTCATGATCCATTGCATATGGTTTTGCATCATAACAAATTTAAAATATACAACTTTGTGCAAACTTTGCAATTCTAACAAATTAATTATATTCAAATTCTATTGTTAAGTATTTATTTAAAAAATAAATTCTATATAGGGGTATTCTCCATGTCTAGCACTACGCTAAAGACTACGCATTGTAAGAATCCTATGCGAAAATATGCTAGGGATCGAGAGCGCCTTATTTAACAATTGTGGCATGGTAAAATAAACATATAAATTGTAAGTTTCAATTCCTTGCTCATTGCACATTCTATTCTGCTGTTGCCTCTTTCATTTTGCTGGTGGAGTACTTTCTGCGTTCATTTTTTTTTAATCTAAAAGAGTTAAAGGTATCTAACGCATTAATTGAAAATAAATCACCAAATAGGTTACCTTTTGCAGTAAAATCCAAATAATTATGTCAAACGAAGAATACCCTTAATATGCTCTCACGGCATTGCAAACACTCTCACTTCAATAATCAAAAATAAAATAGAGCTGTTCACAATACGGTGCAAATATGCTTGTATCATAGCAAATGGGAAATATATTTGCACCTCTTACAGCAATAATAAATATTAGGGCAATTCGCAATCCTGTGTAAATGGTCTTGCATCATAGCATTTGCAAAATATGGTAGAGTATATTTGTACTCGACACTAACAAAATATACAAAGATGCTAAAAACCCATAGTTTTTATTTACTATATGAATGCAATACTGAATTGCAAGCTGACAGCTGATTGGGTACAAAAAATTAAGGAAAAGATAAGTGATATGCAATAATAAGTGGCGTCCGTTGCATAGTTGGTTAAAGTGCGTGGCCGCTATGTCAACGAACCTGGAGAACCAGGTTCGAAATCCACCAGTGACAGAAAATTATTTGAATTAAAATAATTTTTCTGTACGACCGCCACCTCTCTGCAGACAATGGAAAACCCCAGAGAGTAATCAAAATGCCATGTAAAGCATCTTGAGAATAAGAACATTCCGTTCATCGCCGTTCGGAGTCAGCGTTAAGCCTGTAGGTCCATTTATTGGCCAATTGTGTACAAACTTAATAACACGCACAACACAATTGATCATAAGAAGCTAGGTCAAAGTCCTTTCAAGGGCTGAACTGGCCAGTTATTTATTTTTTTTTTTATGCAATACAAAAAAATAAAAAAACAAATTCAACTGTTTTTTTAAAAATGCAATGCAATGAACAAAATTCAATTTTTCCATATATGGTGGATTTATTAGTAAGAGTATTCCCATTAATTATGGAACACAACGAAATCCACGGTGGCGGATCTAGAATTCACCAGAGGGGGGTGCTGAAACTACAGTTTTGTAGCCCAAGGAGGGGGCTGAAACGGCTTTTAGGGCTTTTTTTAATTTTTTTCCCATACAAAAAATTCTCCAACGGGAGTGGGCTAAAGCCCTTTATGTATGTAGTATGTAGATCCGCCACCGGCAACATCGTTCACTTGGCTGCCTCGGCAGGCGTCGTAGTAGCCATTCTGTCACTCCAATTTTCCAAGACCTTGTTGATGGTTTCGGGCTCACAGATTGCTTGGATGAATCGTTTTCTTCACTGTTCCCCACAAAAAAAAAAGTCCAAAGGGGTCATATCGCAGCTCCGAGGCGGCCAATTGACATCGACAAGATGGCTGATAACACGATTCTTTTCAAATAACGCACTGTTTTGGCTACACAGCACTCACTTTGGGAATTAAATCATATTTCCCAACCTGGTTCAAGCGTAAAACGACTCATTTCTTTCCGTCGAAGTATGTTACTCACTTTATGTCTAGATTTCGAGCGGGAAGCAGCTGTCAGTGTCAAAATAGCTATGATTTAAAAAAAACCACTAGATGGCCCACCCTGTGCAAAGAAATATACACAGTTGACTTAAAGCAATGATAAAATAGAGGTAAGAGGTTACTAGATTTTTATCCCACGGGTCCATAAAACTCAAAACTCAAGTTTCAATCCACCATTTAGTTTAATAGTTAAGGCCAGTGCAATTTTTTTTTTTCAAAATTATAGGTTTTTGTAGTTAAGAACTTAGAAGAAGATGAAATAACCCAAATTTTTCCATAGATAACACCAGTAGAAACTATTGATCAGAAAATTGTGAATTTTTATGCAAGACCTCCACTAACTCCTAAAAGTACCAACAACCCAACACTATATGGAACCTATATCATTCAATTAGAACCTATTACAGAGCAAAAAACTATACTTTTTAGTCCAAAAAGTCCACACAAATCATAAAATTTTCATTAACTCAGCTGAGAGCTAAATTTTTCTATCCACTGCCCAGCTTTCATTACTCTCGGACATCTTTGATAAGTATTTGAAGTAAGAAACTTTTAATTAATATATTTTAAAATTTCATTAACTTCCACTTGTGCCGCATGGCAACAACAAAATGGTGACTTAACGGTAAAAATACGCAATACACAGGATATGCTGTCGAAATGTCAATCAAATAAAAATTAACAATAAAGTTATTTTCAACGAATTCTGCACCACACAACCACACACTCTTACTTATACTTACAAGCTGCAAACAAGCGCTGAACTTACTGTATTTCTCATTAAGGCACAGCTGGTCAGCTTAATTGCGAATAATGGCTACAACAAAAAGAAAGCAAAAATTTATATAAATATTCAATCATAAATGTTCGTAAAGTATATGTATGGATGAATGTTTATTGATATAGGAAGCATGAAAAAAAAAAAATTGCGAAAAAAGCCAACATGGCTTAACAACATGGCTGCCCACCAAAAATGGTGTCAATTAATTTGCAACTGTTGAGTGATTTATAATGTTTGCAATTATTGCGCCCATTGATTTTGAAAAAAAAGTAAAATATTATGAAGAAAGCAACTAAAAAAAAAACACAATTAATGATTTATTTTGAGTGATAAAAAATTGACAAACAGCAAGTAGCCAGCAGCAGCAACATATGGCCATATCAGCTACAGCAACAAAGACAGCTCTTTTAAATTGTACCTAGTTGGATGCGTTATAGTCATGGCAACAGCTTTGTTTTTTTAACAGTGCATTTGACAAATTCGTTTGTTTTTATTGTTGTTGTTGTTGGTACTTTTTTGCAAACCACAACAACACAAATTACGGCTCATTCAACAAAAAACAACAACGGTATCAGCACCAGCAGCAGTAGCAACGACAACGAAAAAGGTTTCAATGTTGTTGCATACAATTTATCATCAGATTTTCAGAGTTGCCAACGCTGTGATTGTTCGTTGTGTGTTTGTGTGTGTGTGCGATGTTTTTTCTTTCTCTGCTGACAACATTGAAATTAAATTTTGACAAGTTTTTGCCTGCATTTTTACCCTCCGCTTTGTTATTTTTTTCTCGTTTGTTTACTTTTTGTTTGGTAGGCTTTTTGTATGAATTTCATTTTATTTTTTTTTTATTTTTTTGTTTTTGGTGGTGGCATCACTGCCAGCGACAAGTAACTCCCTTTTGTTAACAAGTGCAATTTTTGTTAGCCACGGATACCAGCTGCGTGGTTATCCTTTTTTTCTGATTTAAGCTTAAAGCCGAGAACAAATTTATTTATGATTTAAGCAGTCAAATTAATAAAATTTATACCCTATGTGCAAACAGGGTGTCAGCGTTTTTTTTTTTTTCTCAAACAATTCAAAAAGCTGTCAATATCATCCTTACATCCTTGTAGTGGAAACATTTTAATCCCTTAATGCTGGATTATGATCTAGTACACAGTACAACCCAAAAATGTACACATGAAAAAAGAGTTGACTGTGTCTTGGACACACCCGTAGGTTTTGACGGGACGTTTTGGTGTTTCTTTATGCGCCTATTTCATGTCCAAACTCTTGTTTTAATCCATGACCAAATTCTTGACTTAATCAAATATATCTAATCGCTTTCCTAATTTGGAAATGTGTGTTTAAGGTGTGTTTTAACTTTTGTCCTAATCCATATTCTAATTCATGTCATAGTCCTTTTCCGATTTCATAGTCCGGTTTCATTGTGTAATTTTGTTGTTTTTGTGAGCAGTGTTGGTTGCCACGAAAAAAACTGTTGAAATCATAACTAACTAGATTTTTGTTGTTGTTGTTGCTATTGTTGTTGTTGGTGTTTGTGTTGGTGTTGGTGTTGATGTTGGTGTTGGTGTTGGTGTTGGTGTTGATGTTGATGTTGATGTTGATGTTGATTTTGATGTTGATGTTGATGTTGATGTTGATGTTGATGTTGATGTTGATGTTGATGTTGATGTTGATGTTGATGTTGATGTTGATGTTGATGTTGATGTTGATGTTGATGTTGATGT
Organism: Pherbina coryleti; assembly: GCA_943735915.1. NCBI lineage: Eukaryota > Metazoa > Arthropoda > Insecta > Diptera > Sciomyzidae > Pherbina > Pherbina coryleti. Next base: position 21,834,053 of record OX030952.1, read on the forward strand.
TGATGTTGATGTTGATGTTGATGTTGATGTTGATGTTGATGTTGTGTTGATGTTGATGTTGATGTTGATGTTGATGTTGATGTTGATGTTGATGTTGATGTTGGTGTTGATGTTGATGTTGATGTTGATGTTGATGTTGATGTTGATGTTGATGTTGGTGTTGATGTTGATGTTGATGTTGATGTTGATGTTGATGTTGATGTTGATGTTGATGTTGATGTTGATGTTGATGTTGATGTTGATGTTGATGTTGATGTTGATGTTGATGTTGATGTTGATGTTGATGTTGATGTTGATGTTGATGTTGATGTTGATGTTGATGTTGATGTTGGTGTTGGTGTTGCGTTTGTTTGTTTTTTTTTTATTTGCTTCTTCATTGGTTGTGCTTTTCCTTGGTTCATTAACTTTGTCTTAGCTGCATGCATTCAATCCAGCAAAAGTTATGCATATGCGTCACATTAGGCGGTTCCCTGAGGGGGCTCATGACGCCGTCAATTTTTTATTTTCGTCATGTGCTCGAAGACCTCACCTTCATTTTCGATCCAAAAAATTTACCTTTACGCCAGTAGTCACAGAGTTAAAATTCCATGCAAGGTTTATTCTTGGCTGAAGCATTTTTTATGTATTATGTGGATGTCACCCTGTAATCATGACAATAAGAATTTTTTTTTAGTTTATTTTTGAGGCGTAGTAACATATCTATGCAGTCATAAAACAAAATTTACCGTACCACGTTTCCTAAGTGAGTAATAATTCCATTCAACGATATAACATTTCTGTTACATAAGCTGTTATCTTCACAAACTGACGACCTAAGAATATTTTTATTTTTGTCGTAAGGCCAAGTATAAATCCTTCTTTTTCCTTTTTAAACATTTATCGTAGCTTATATACTCACCGAGTAAAAATTCAATGCAACGCCGTAGCATGAATGTTGCAGTGTTGATATTTGAGAGGCTCTCTATGTGTCCCCATGGCATCAGATACTTTTTGTCTAATTTTGTTGTGAGGGCATATAACAGGCCTGTATTGGTGTATAATATTTTTAATACTAGCACTAATACTCAGCGAGTAATAATTCTATGTAACAAATTTTCAGTTGCTTTTTATACTGAACGACGTTTTGAATCTTATTTTTTATACTGAAGTCAAAGAATATACCTTTACGGTCGTATCATTTTATTAATTAAAGCTCTTGTACTCAGCAAGAAAAAATTCAATGCAACATCGATGAATTTTGAAAAAATGCATTTTTCAACTATTTTGGAAACCTGCGCGGTAAAACGTAACTTCGTCACGTCAAAAATTTAACTTTGTCACGTCAAAATACCGTTTTGATACCCATTTGTTATCGACCAATTTTTTTGTATACACACGTTATTAAAGGCGACATTGAAGTTTTTGTTGGTGTTTCATAGTCAAAAGTCGAATTGAGTTCATCGATGCACTCTTGTTGAGATAATTCACGTCGAAAGTTGTTAAAAAAAAAATAAGCGTACGAAAATGTTCACGGTTTAATTCAATTTCTTTGCTTAAAGACAATTTTAAAAGCACTGTAAACAACACAATAAGCTCAGGAATATACACTAAGACGTGAGTATGTACGAACTAAAAAATGTCAAACTCTTCAAAGCAACATTTTTTCGACTTGAAACACTGGAGACATAAGCTTTGTCAGATCTCGAAATATAAATAGCAGCCAACGTGCTGGTTCCTATTTTGATGTGACAGAAATACTTTTGAGTTGTGACAGTCTTGCACTGAGGTTTATAGTTGATTTTTATAAAATATTTCTTTGTGCGCAACATAATTATTCTGGAAGTTTATATGGAATATTTATTAAAAATCATCATTTGATTAGGCCATCTCCACCTCCGTCTTAAAGAAGGAACGCAAATGTCCTGTAACTACAGAAGAAGTGCGAATTTCAAAGAACTACTTGTTATTCATAGCTTTCACTTCAAGAGTTAGACATGAAAATGGGGTCAACTGTACATCGCAGTATTAAGGGTGTCAAACATTTTAAGTTTATTACATAAAGAAACAAATATTTTCCCATCACTGAGTTATTTTTCTATTAAATCAGTATTTTTTTTTTTTTTTTTTTTTTTGGAAAAGCACAAAGTTCAATACTGATTTCAAATAAATTCAACCGCTTATGTATGTACTTGAGTATCTTTTTATATATGAGTATCTTTTTCTATCTATTTACTTTTTTTTATTTTTGTTTTTGTTTTTTTTTTTTTTTGCTAACATAAAAATCACCATTTGTCGACAGCTTGCCAAGGTTTTACAGACATATAGCCGACAGCAGCGTGAAAAAAAATTGTGCTAAGTTGATAATGTGACGAAGATTACACGTAGCCCGAGGAGACAAAATAATGGAAAAAACATTTTATATTCGTTTTTGTCACTGACATGGCAAAGTTAAAAAAAAAAAAATAAAAAAATAATAATTTTAAAGCGGGTAAACTATTGAAGATATAACATTAAAATTGGTTTGCTTCAATTTCATTTTTAAAATCGCTTAATCAGGCGAGAAAATAGTTTCCTGTTGAAGATGAGAAAAATATAACAACATTTGGAGCTAGCTTAAAATGCAATTTTGATTGAAGTTAGCGCTCTGGAACAAATATGAATTGAAACACTTAAAGGAAGACAATTTTTTAAGAAGTTTTAAAGGAATAAGAATATTGAATTTAAGTTAGTACTGTGTAGAGACATAATAAATAATAATAAAATAAGAGAAATAAAAATAAATTAATAAAAAAAAAATTTTTTTTTATAGGGGTATTCACGATGTGGCGTCTTGCTCAAGAATTGTGTTTAAAAAAAAAATTTTGTTTTAATTATGTCTACAATAGAGTTTTATAAAGTTAGCTTGAATTGTTGTTTTGACGTGACAACGTTACGTTTTACCGTTCAGATTTCCAAAAAAGTTCAAAAGGCGATTATTCCAAAATGCATTGACGTTGCATAGAATTGTTTCTCACTGAATATAGGTGTTAACAGAAAAACTATGGCACGAAAATAAAGGATAATTCATTGACCTCGTGACTAAAATATACAATAAATAATGACATTATCACGTCGAGGGTGGGTCTGCTCAAGCAACGAAACTGCAAATATGTTACATGGAATTATAACACGCTATGTAAAGATACAACAGTAAAATATATTAGACGCCTGTAAAGGTTGGATTTTAGCCCTTATGACATAAATAGACAAAAACTTCATGATCATGAAAAAGAATCAATCATGCAACGGCGTTAAAAATAATAAAATAATAAAATAAAAAAAAAATGTGAAGTCGCTAGATCATGGAGGAAGCCGGGTTATGTAACAAAATGCAACATTGTTGCATGGATTTATAACGTGCTCAGTAGGAGTGCTACGAAAAAATTTATCTTACGACAGCAAGGTATGGTTTCTTAACCTCAAAACGAAAATGAAAACAACTTTTTTCGAGGCACAACACCACTGATGCAAATGCTTAATTAAATAAAAATGCAACAGCAATGAAAAAACGTTGCATGGAATTATAACTACGTGACTATTGGCGCTAACAGGTTTTTTATGCAAATGATAAAAATGAAAAAAAAATAATGTCATCATGAGCGGGTATGGGCACCACTACATTTAAAGCTTCTGTGTTGTTTCTGTGTTTGTCTTTTGCCTTTGCTCTGTTGTTGCGTTTTGTGGTGTTACATAAGCTTTTGTTCTCAATTGCTCTCAATGGTCCGAAGCTTGCTCTGTGCGCATAGCTGATCATGAGGTCTCTCAGGGAACTCAGGAAAAGTATTTTATATGCAAAAGCAAAAGCAATAAAAAAAAATAACGGTTGGCCCTACCGTGAATACATCCGAAGGTATTGAAGTGACAGCGTTTCTATACATGTTTGGTTATTATTTTTGTCCCTATCGTTTCCTTTGATCCCAAACTTGTTTTCATCCTTATCCTTATTCATATATTTTTTTAATAATTGGCTTACTTTTTGTCAAAACTCTTGATTTAGTCTATGCCCAAATTCCTGACCTCATCCTTGTTTAAATCCCTTCCCTAATACTCATCCCACATTTTCCCTACCTCTGTCCTTAATCTTGTCCTTAGTATGTCCTTACTCTATTTAAATGCATTCATGAGCTCCTACACTAAGGGAAATAACGCAAATTAACATTATCCACGCTTGAGTATAAATTTTATTTAAATATTTACGTGGATAAATCAAATGTTTTCCTAACAACTCGTTTTTTTCCGTATTTGAATTTTATTTATACCACACACGTACACACATATTCACTACAAGCAAGCAGCAACAGCATCGCACACGTACACACATATTCCGACAAGCAGCAACAGCATCGCACTCTGTTCCTGCAGTATATTTCTTGCAGTTGGAGGTCTTATAGTTCTCATTTAGTTAATGTTGCAAGAGTAATATAACCTGTAAGTTTGGCAAATATGATTTGCGAGTGCGATGCATGATGAAATCATGTAGGGTGGAGTGACAACTCGGTATTTTCTCAAGAATATCTTGAGCCGATTGTCATTTATCTGCATAATTTCCTTCTTATTTCTAGCTTACTTTTTTGTTTATAGTTTATACTATTTTTGACATTTGATGCCATATTATTGCACCAACTGTCAAAAATAGTAAAAATTAGAGAACGAAAAAAGTAAAAAGGAAAATAAAATATACCACCAAATGGCATTCGATGGACACAGCTCGTGGGAAATATTCAAATAAATTGTTTTTCAATTTAAATATTTTTATATAAATTTTCCTTAAATGCGATAGTTTTATTTTCAAATAGTAAATATTTGAAAAATATTTAAATATATTCGTGCATAATTTTAATATATTTTTTATTAAATTCTGTTTAAATATTTTAATATTTTATTTAATTAAAAAAGTATTTAAATAAATTTTAAATATTTACGTAGTCGATTTAAGTAAATGCGTTATTAGTGCAAAAATGACTCGCTTTTTGGATAAATTAAAAAAGTTTTTGGATAAATTTAATATTTTTTTCCCTTAGTGTATGCAGAATTTGGTCAAAGAATGCATTCCAAATGATTGGAACCTCAGTGTGCTCTGCCCAATCCACAAGAAAAGTGCTCTTGTGGAACCCCATCGTAAATCAGCGGATTGGACCTTATCAGTGCGGCTTCAGACCTGGCAAATCCACCATAGACCAGATATTTAGGCTACGACAAATCTTGGAGAATACCCTAGAGAAACAAATCGATACACACCATCTTTTTGTCGCTTACAAAGCCGCCTTCGACACTCCAATAAGGAATCATCTATACTCCACCTTGTCTGAATTTGGTTTTCCTGTAAAACTCATCCGTCCATTCGATACCAAACGAGGTTGCAGACAAGGAGATTCCTTATCGTGCGATTTTTTCAACACAATGATGGAGAAGATCATCCGAGCTGCTGATTTGAGACGTACACTAAGGGAAAAAAATATTTAATTTATCAAAAAACTTTTTTAATTTATCCAAAAAGCGAGTCATTTTTGCACCAATAACGCATTTACTTAAATCGACTACGTAAATATTTAAAATTTATTTAAATACTTTTTTAATTAAATAAAATATTAAAATATTTAAACAGAATTAATAAAAAATATATTAAAATTATGCACGAATATATTTTAATATCTTTCAAATATTTACTATTTGAAAATAAAACTATCGCATTTAAGGAAAATTTATATAAAAAGATTGAAATTGAAAAACAATTTATTTGAATATTTCCCACGAGCTGCGTCCATAACAAACGCCATTTAGTGGTATATTTTATTTTCTTTTTGTGAAAATATGATTTGTGAGTCCGGTGGTGAGTGCGATGCATGATGAAATCATGTAGAGTGGAGTGACATTCTTGAGAAAATACCGAGTTGTCACTCCACCTTACATGAATTCATCATGCATCGCACTCACCACCGCACTCACAAATCATATTTGCCAAATATCCATGATATATTACCCTTGGAACATTAACTAAATGAGAACTATAAGACCTGCAACTGCTGGTGCGAAGAAACTGCAGCAGCATCGCACAGGAACAGAGTGCGATGCTGCTGCTGCTTGGCGGCTGCTTGGCAGCTGTATGGAATATGTGTGTCAGTGTGTGGCATGAATAAAATTTAAATACGGGAAAAAACGAGTTGTAAGGAAAATATTTGATTTATCCACGTAAATATTTAAATCAAATATATACTCAGGCGTGAATAATGTTAATATGCGTAATTTCCCTTAGTGTAGAGGTACAATATTCTACAAAAGTATTATGCTGGTGGCGTATGCTGATGATATCGATATCACTGGCCATAATACGCGCGAAGTCAGTGCAGCATTCTCCAGATTAGCGAAAGAGTTGAGTTGAATGGGTCTTGCAGTGAATGCAGATAAGACGAAATACCTAGTGTCCACAAATTAAACAGTCCCAGCGTCTTAGAAACCACGTCACTGTTGACAACATCTCCTTAGAGATTGTTAAGGACTTAGTCTACCTGGGATTCAGTATTAACTCTTTCAACGATGTAAGTATTGAGATAAAACGAAGGATAACTCTTGCCAACAGGTGTTACTTTGGGCTGAGTAGGCAATTGAGAAGCAGAGCCGTCTCTCGACGAACAAAACTCACGCTCTATAAGTAACTAATCATGCCCGTCCTATTATATACAGCACAAACTTGGACGTTGAGCAGTTCTGATGAAAAGACTTTGGGAGCCTTCAAGAGAAAGATCCTTCGTAAGATCTTCGGTCCAATCTGCGTCAATGATGGAGTGCCGAATTCGATGGAACAACGAGCTGTATGAGCTGTACGCTGACATCAACATAGTTAAGCGCATTAAAATCGAGCGGCTCCGCTGGCTAGGTCATGTTGAGCGAATGGAAAACGACGCTCTAGCGAAAAAAATATTTGATTCGGTGCCTGGTGGTGGTCAACGCCCATATCTTCGTTGGAAGGATCAAGTACTGGATAACCTGACCACACTTAGTGTTTCCAACTGGCGCCAGTAAGCGCAAAAAAGAAATGGCTGGCGCAATTTCTTATACGAGGCCAAAACCGACTAACGGTTGTAAGCGCCAGATAAGTAAGTAAGTAAGTAAGGATGTCTTTGATCTATTCCTTGTCCTTATATTTTCCCAATCTTTTCTAAATATTGTTTTAATTGGGTCTAAATCTTTTTCCTTATCACTGTTATAGTAGTTTTTCCAATCCTTGTCCTAATTCTTGTTCAATTACATGCTCTAATATTTGTCCTACTTCTTATCTTATTTCTTGTACAAATCCTTGTTCTTGTTTTTTTTTTATCATTTTGTTAAGGATCAAAGAACCATCAAAAAAGTTTTACCGCGCAGGTTTCCAAAAAAAGTTGAAAAAGGCATTTTTTCAGAATTCATCAAAATGGTACGACAGTAACTTGACTTCATTATATAAAAAAAAATCAAAACGTCATCGGGATGCGGTGGGAGCTGCTTAAGCAACGCAACTGAAAATTTGTTACATGGAATTATTACTCACTAAGTATTGGTGCTAGGATTAAAAATATGAAAAATTAAGCAAAAAATCTCTGACGTTATGGGGACACATAGAGAGCTTCTCAAAGATCGACAATGCAGCATTCATGCAACGGCGTAACGCCGTCGGCGTTGCATTGAATTTTTGCTCTGTGAGTTTATAGGCTACGATAAATGTTTGAAAAGGAAAATGAAGGATTTATACTTGGCCTTACGAACAAAATTAAAAAAGAATTCTGGCGTCGTCAGGTCGTGAAGATAGCAGCTTATGTAACAGAAATGTAATATCGTTGCATAGAATTATTTCTCACTCAGGAGACGTGCTACGGTTAATTTTGTTTTATGACTGCATAGATGTGTTATAACGCCTCACAACTAAAATACCAAAAAAATTCTTAACATCATGATTTCAGGGTGGCAACCTCATAATGTAGTAAATATGCTACAACCATGAAAAAACGTTGCATGGCATTTTAACTCTGAGACTACTGGCGTAACGCTTAATTTTAAGGAACGAAAATAAAGGTGAGGTCTTCGGGCGTGTGATAAAAATAATAAAAAAATTGACGGTGTCATGAGGGCCCTCAGGAAACCGCATATGCATCACTTTTGCTGGATCAATTTCATTTCATGGAATAAATTCATCAACATCAACATCAACATCAACATCAACATCAACATCATCAACATCAACATCAACATCAACATCAACATCAACATCAACATCAACATCAACATCAACATCAACATCAACATCAACATCAACATCAACATCAACATCAACATCAACATCAACATCAACATCAACATCAACATCAACATCAACATCAACATCAACATCAACATCAACATCAACATCAACATCAACATCAACATCAACATCAACATCAACATCAACATCAACATCAACATCAACATCAACATCAACATCAACATCAACATCAACATCAACATCAACATCAACATCAACATCAACATCAACATCAACATCAACATCAACATCAACATCAACATCAACATCAACATCAACATCAACATCAACATCAACATCAACATCAACATCAACATCAACATCAACATCAACATCAACATCAACATCAACATCAACATCAACATCAACATCAACATCAACATCAACATCAACATCAACATCAACATCAACATCAACATCAACATCAACATCAACATCAACATCAACATCAACATCAACATCAACACCAACATCAACATCAACATCAACATCAACATCAACATCAACATCAACATCAACATCAACATCAACATCAACATCAACATCAACATCAACATCAACAACAACAACAACACCAACAACAACAAGAAACACCATCACGTCAAAACCTACTGGTGAGTCCAGACACAGCCAACCCTTTTTTTCTTACAATAAAAAAAATATTATTGATTTAATTTGAATTTGAAGTTAATTGAAGGGCGCGGAATGGGCTTTTTTGAGAAGTTAATATACTATGTACCAAAATTTAATACAAACCCATTCAGCCGCTTTGATTTGCACCCATAAACTTCAAACAAACTGAAAGAAATTTTGATTTGTTGCATAAATCCTTGATATTTAATTTAAAGATTCTTTGGGCAACATTTATTGTAACTTCTTAATTTTGTTGAAATAAATCTGTTTAATACAACACCCACGCACCAACATCAATGTAACTGGCATCATCATCACCATCATGGTCATCATCATGGTCACCATCCCACCATCATTGCAATTAAACACTGATAATGTGCTTAGCATCGAAGTTGCTCCCCGATTAATGAGCTTTTAATACAACTGCGCGCTTAATTCCTGTGAAAATCCTTAATGCTGGTGCAGGATTTTATCAGTCATCATGGTGATGACATTGATTAAATGCCAGATTAGTAGATGACTTTGAAGTGAGAATGACTGCAACTGTATTAGCTGTGCGTGTACACACACGTATGTTTGTGTAATGGGCGGCATGGGTGGTGTGGGAGGTTTGTTTTACATACATATGTAAGTATGTGATTTTGTGTTGGTAACTGCTGCTGGATGTGGTTGGCAACTGATTTGCAAATTGCTGGCAGTGACAGCCACACACTGCGGTACAAAACGAAATTTTTTTTTTTTTTAAAAAATCTGTTAGGGGTTAAGTCTTACTTTGCTGCCAAATTTTATTTCTTTTTTTAAGGCAGCGCACATTTCTATCATCGAATTTGCTTTATACACCTCTTATTGGAATACCCTGTATTATTTTTTTTTAAATAAATAAAAAATTGTACTACTTTAAAATTTACCCCTTCACAGGAGCGTGCAAAAAATCTAGATAACTCTATAAAGTGTGTGTTTTACTATCTGCAAAAAAAAAAGAATCGGTGAGGAGGGGGGAGGGGGGGGGTGAAATAGCCCAAAAGCGCTCAAGCGTTGTGCAATAAAGATATTTTTCACACCCTATTCACATCATTTGCTATACTCCTTTACTATTTCATTTTGGATCCACATGAAATACCGTCCTTGACCACATTTTTCAACATAAGCGCCAAGCATGTCGTTTATCTCTAGAATGTGTAGCCCAAACTAAGCTCTTAAATGTGCACAAAGTACTTTTTTTTTTCATCCTGCTTTCAGCTGAATGCATATTTTCCAGGACAACAACAACAACCACAAAGTAGTGCACAACATACATAACAACTTTGTCAACGACGTTTAACAAAGTAATTTTATTTTACAATAAAGCGTTGTAGTTATTTATATGCATGTGTTTGTTTGTTTGTCCCTTTATCTGTCTTTCTGTCTGTCTGTCTGTCTATATTTTTCAAACTACTGAAAACTGTAAAAAGTACTTTCGAAAATTCACACTCGCTCATACATAAAAGTAGCTACATTTTTCAAATGTTTTCACCGCAATTTAGTTGCATCCCCCATTAAGTTCTCTAACGCTCTGCCAAATAACGGAAGGAAGATGCTGGCATGATTTTAGTTTCCGCTGTGGCCAACATGGTTTGGCGTTGTTCTATCACCATCGTCGTCGTTGTTGTTGTCGTCGTCATTGCCGTCGTCACCGTCAGTTGGTAACTTGTTTTTGTCGCACATTTGATTTCTGCCCCATTTGATGCTGCTCGTTTTACACTTTGTTGTTGCTCAGCCACAACTCCTATAAGTCCTGCGGATTAACACGCTTTGAATGTGACGAGTTAGTCGTATTTCACACTTTTTGGCATCCTTTACATATAAATAAGATTATTTTTATGAAATGCTTTTGGTTGTTTATTTGCCGTTATAGTTTTATAATGTTTCGCAAATTTTTTCCCGTTATGATAAATCGATAGTTTTGACAGAACATTTATGATTCTGTCAGGGGGATATATTCTAGCCAAAGCCCCTTTTTTTCCTAAAAATTTTTAAATTTTCCAAATCGTCTTTATAATAGAACTTTTTCGAATGCAATCTTTGCTTGTAATACTTCCATATTTGTACTCAAGGTCAGTAGCTCATATAATTCCCATCTGGTTTACAATAAAATAACAAATTATTTGAATTAGTTTAAATTTACTGAAGGGTATCCATATCAGAAGTTTTTGGAATGAAATCCCCAATTGTAAAATATCCTATTTGTACTCAATGTCGACATCTTATATAATTCCCATCTGGTTTACATTCATCTTTACAAACATCTTTATATCCGAAGTGTTTCAAAAGCAATCTTTAGTTGTAATATGTTCATATTTGTACTCACTACCAACAGTCTATATAATTCCCATCTGGTTAACATTCACTCTACGGCACCTTTGAAAATACGCACAAGACCCTTACAACTAAAAATTGTTCAACTTAAGTATTTTAATGCCATAAATCAGTAACAGCCACTATAAATTGGCCACTAATTAAGAGTCTAATTGACACGCTTGTCAATAAGCTACAACAACAACAACAACAACCACCACTTTTACTTGTTGTCCTTGCCAATAAAAACAAAAGTGTTCTAAGTAATAATAACAACAACTACTGAGACCAGTATTAGCAACATCATTATCATCCTTATTACTATCAACATGAGCATCATTTAAGCCCAATTATCCTTTGTCATTGGCTAGCATTTGTGGCCAAAGTGGTTATCGAAGTCATGTGCTCAATAAACTTTCAACAATAACAACGACAACAGCAACAACAACAACAACAAACAACAATAACAACACCAACAACAACAACAACAATAACAACAAAAATCGGTCACATTAAAACTATGCTTAACACCATCAAGTGCCAAAAAAAAAAGGACAAGCCTTAAGTTCAAGAAGTTTAAGCATGTCCTTTTTGCTGTGGTTGCTAGGATTAAAATCATGCATAACAAAAGACAGGACATGCTCGCAAAGACAAGACAAAAGATAACCGGAAGAATTTGTGGCAAATGGAAGCGTAGAGTAGAGCAAACAAACTCAAACTTAAGACAGGATTTAGTAGCTTTAGGAATGTGAGCTGAATATCCTTGCAGCTGTTTTTTTGAGTGCACCCAAATATATTCAAATTAATTCAAATCGATGTTTTTGAAGTAAAGTGTGGATTTTGCTAGATTTCTGATAGGAATTTCAAAGGACAAAAGGTCACCAGAGCAAATTAAGCTCAAATGTCAAAATAAAGCGTCGAAGTTCAGAAAAGTGAGAATTTCTTAGAATGTTCCTTAGTCTTATCTTAGTTTTGGGCAGAGCTTTTATATTAAAAATATATTTTTGATAACCATTAGTACCTGAGTTGATTTAGAGGTGTCCTTCTGTCTGTCAGCCTATCCGTTTTCACGATTTCAGGTGTTATTTTGAATCTATAGTAATATAATTGAAGATATAAGCTTATTTTTAAGAAGGGAAAATCAAATTCGAAAATGAGGCAAATAGGACTAGAACCACACGTTTCTTCCATACAAAATGACGTCATCAAATTGGTAAAATCTTTAAATATTCCAGAAATATTTATCAACAACCATACAGTTTTGCAAACACGCTTCGACAATAAATTTTATCCGCTCTTAATTTGAAATTTGATAAAATCAGATAAAAAAAAACCTGGCCTGCTTCTCATACTCAGTGACGTCATCAAAATTTTAAGATCTTTAAAATTTCACAATTATTTATCTTTAACCTTGAAACTTTCCATATAAACTTTGATTCTAAATATGCACTCTACATTAGAAATTTCTCAAAATCCACGAATGAATGAAAACCACTCCTACTTCCCAAAGAAAGTGACGTCAGCAAAATAGGAAAACTTTTATTAATTCCACAAAAATGAATGTATTGACTTGATATTTAGAACTTGATTTTTTAGCTTGATATTTAAAACATACAATGGATAAATTGAAACTTGGATAAATTGAATAAAAATCACGCCCATTTGCCAAACAAGCAACATTGTTATTAAAATATTAAAACCTTCATAACGTTAGGTCATATGTTGGGGCTATATAAATATATAGAGGATGTTATATAAAGGGTTTATCAACAAGAGGCATCGGGTTGTAAAGGTGGTTTAAAAGGACCGTATAGGCTGAATTTCACATTGCCAAATGCAACGGGGTTAAGCTTCATAGAATTGATAATTAGCAGATAAATCTTCAGGACGTTAGTACCATGCTAATACAAATACAACGTCCATCCGACCTCTCCTGGGCGTCACATTCCATGACTCCAGACGCGACACACCATACTTAAGTGTATATTTAAATTAATAACTATACTGTATGGATAGCAACCAATTCTGGAACGCAACAATACCAATTATGGATGATTAGTTGGGTCACCATCTACATTTATTTGTGGAAATCGAGGCCCGTCTAACATCTCTGACAATTTATGGGCATTGCCACCCGGTTGATTAAGTGCAACTCCACGCCGATCTCACAGACTAGATTGAACTACCACAGCCAGTACGATACTCCCCGAAGTGCCAGCCCTGCAATAGTCTCCCCGGGCAAAAGGGGTTTACCTCGACACGCACTAACACACACCGACACATCTGCACTTTTCATTCATGACTGTAATGGCGAAAGCAACCACTATTTGACGTGCTACAACGTAGACCATATCACTTCTGACTGTGTGTTCCCACTATTTTGCACCTTTTCAAACTGGCATTCCGAGTCTACTAAGATATATTTTTCACCTCGGAGTATCCAATTCTGACACCTCTTGTACACCAAATTATACACAATATCAACCCACGTTTTAACCAGTCTTTTAAGACTATCCATGAGACCAATGCCAATATGCCGGTGGAATAGTGATAGTGCGTCTATCGATCGTAAAGACTATCCCCGTGCTAACAAATTTTAAGAATCATTGCTATACCTTTGTAAGCATACGCTACCGTTGATCGAGTCAAACCGTCCACCTACTCAGAATGGGCGACCAACTTTAGGATCTAGATAGTCCCTATATATATTTACACAGAATAGGGCGAACACTATGCCTGCGACCATCCTCCTTTATCCTGGCTTTGGACAGGCTGCTCAAGAGAACAGGTGGAGTTAGCAATTGCGATTGTCTTACGGGTCGTTATGGCGTATTCTGCATTTGGATTTCATCCATACAAAGTTCAACTCACATATGAATGGAAGTCTGCCGATCATGGACTACGCAGAAAATACGCCGATTGGGTACTGGAACAACAAGCATTAAATGTTGATTCTTCGAAGCAAATTTTCTTCAGCGGTGAGGCTAATTTCGTACTAGGTGGATACATGAATAAGCAAAATTACTTTACATGGGGCTGCAAAAATCCGCAACCTATTGTGGAGAAACCATTGTATCCGCAAAAAGTGACTATCTGGTGTACATTGTGGTTTGGTGGGGTCATTGGTCTGTATTTTTTAGCTTCCGAAACGATCAAGGAGACCCATTACAGTCAATTCTGAGCGCTATGGACGTATGTTTAACGATTTTTTTTTTTTTTTGAAAAATTGAAAAGTTGAAATTTAAGATATGGATCTGGACGATATGAGTTTTTAACAAGATAGTGCTACAAGCAACACAACAGCACCAATTAAGGCTTTTCTGCAACAGAAATTTTCAGGACGAATTATTTTGAGACTTGAAGATGTGAATTGGGCTCCGAGTTCAGACTATTTTTATGGGGCTACGCAAAAGATCGTGTTGACATGGATAAGCCCCAAACTCTTGAGCAATTAAAAACCAACATTCGTCAAGTCAAGTTGTACTAAAAAAATCATCGAAAATTACCTCAAAAGGACTGAGACTTACAAAAACTCCCTTGGAGGACATTTGAATGATACTTAGGGTATTCATAAGGTGTGCTATTATGTAATATTATCATAATGCAGTACAATTTGTAATTAGTTTAAGAATGTAGTTGTTGCCTTCCATATAAAAATAGTACTAAAATATTACAACCCTAAAAGCTATGTTTATTGAGAGTCGTATTCGATAACGTCCAAAATATGCTTTTTGTACAAACCGGCTATTATTTTGTCTTTTTTGGTTTATTTTGGTTCGAAAATTTTATCGAAATCTGCAGTTTTAGTGTGTTTTTTTAAACTTCACTTTCCGAAAGAAAAAAATTGGTAACCCTGTATAATAATTGTATTGGAGTTAAAGCTTTCATGGGCGTTGTATTGGATTCACCATTTTGTATTTTATGTATTTAACCTTAGTATTGATTAAGCTACCTCAAAAAGTCCCTAATGACAAATTTCATGTTGAGATGAAGTCGTCTATTAGTTTTGGCCACTATTTCCGGTAATTTCCACTTTATGTGCTTACAAATATTTCCAAAATTTCTTATATTTATATACACATATGTTGTTATAGTTATATTTATGTTGCTTAATTGAACTGACGCCTTAAACCAAATATTTCCATAAATATTTCAAATAATAAAGTGTATAGTTTTTTATACAAATAAATGACCAAAAACTAGAATTGCCCGGAACATTTTGATGGAGTCCGTCGGTCTCTCAACCGGTCGAACAGAGCATGGAAATTACTCTCAAAATTAAAATAAATGAAGCAATTAATATGTTTATAAGACATGTTTTAAAAATGCATACCTGCCAATGTTAACCACAATCCAGTCACCTTTTGTGAACCAATTTAATACACATCAAAAATACCAAAAATTTTGTAGCTACACAAAATTATTATCACATTCCCTTAAATGATATACTTAGAGGCACACATACCGAACGTCATACGAGCAGACACTAAAGAAAATGTCAACGTTTACCAAGTTTATCAACTTTATTATTAAATTAAATTGCAAAAAATGGAATTTCGTGTTGCAAAAGATCAACAGCAACAAAAACAACAAGAATAGTGACAACAACGAAAATAGCAGCAGGATCAAGTCAATAGCGAAAAAAAGGGGCGCAAAATTCCAACATCACACATCATTAAGTGAACAAAAAGCGTCTACTTGACAAAGACAGTTTAAGTTCTAAAGGTCTAGACTGGCAAACTAAGACCACAACTTCAAGGCGGCTCAGCTCGGCTCGGCTCATAAAGGTAGAAAATTTTAAGAGAGCAAAAAAAAAATAAATTTAAAAGCATATAAAAGTAAAACAAAAGCATTTAATGATCAGCTCACACTCATTACAATTAAGTTTTGTAGCTTAAAGTGTCGGCAAACAACAAGAAGCAGAAATTGTCCGTTGTTCGGTTGGATGGATGGATGGATATATGACTCTAGTCGGTTGCACCTTTTGTCATTCTTCATATCTCATGCCATCTGAACTGACTTGACTGACTGACAAGCAGACAGCTTTTCATAATATTCTACAAAATTTAATTGAAATACCAAAAATGGTCATCAATATGAATTAACGTTTGGCTGGTGAACTTGCAAGAGTTGACCACTACTACTGGTCAGTGAGATACAGGCCGAAGAGCTCAAGCAATGTGCTAAAGACGTCTTCATGTCTGCAGAGACCAAGTGCGGAATGTCAAAAGGTATTGCAGGCGCAAGGATATTTTCAAGAATAGGGTGAATGAATAAAGTAAAATTTATTGGCTTTATTGTTCGAAGAAATCTTATTTTCGAAATTTTTTTCTTTAAATAGGATGCATTTTGAGGCATCGTAAACACAACCGCAGATATATTAAGTAATAAAGTTTCTTTATCATTTGTCCTAATCTCTGTCCGAATTCTTGTTTTAATTACAAGTCCTGAAACTAATTTTTGTACGACTCACTTGTCCCACCTCTTTTCTAATTCTTCTTCCAATCCTTGTCATAATTCTTGTCCTTAGCTATTTCCAAATCTTTTTCGAATATAAATTTAATCTTGTTCCTGATCCTTGCTCCTGGTCCTTATCCTTTTTCCAATCATTAACCTAATTTTTTGATGATTAGAAAAAGGAGGGGGTCTTTATTTTGTGATTTTTTGAATGTTTATTGCTATTTTATTCTAATTTTTATTTTATATTTATTATTAACCTGTTTTTAAAAGAAGTTAAAAAAATTGTTTTTAATATTTTTTTTTAATATTTAAATTTTTTCTTATTTTTATATTTTTATTTCTACATATATCTATTTCTATTTCTATTTCTATTTCTATTTCTATTTCTTTTTCTATTTATATTTCTGTTTCTGTTTCTATTTCTATTTCTATTTCTATTTCTATTTCTTTTTCTATTTCTATTTCTATTTATATCTATATTTCTATTTCTATTTCTATTTCTATTTCAATTTCTATTTCTATTTTCATTTCTATTTCTTTTTTTGTTTCTATTTCTATTTCTATTTTTATTTCTATTTCTATTTCTATTTCTATTTTTATTTCTATTTCTAGATATTTCTATTTCTATTTCAATTTCTATTTATACATATTTCTATTTCTAGTTGTGTATCTTTTTCTAGTTATATTTATATTTATATTTCTATTTCTATTTTTATTTCTATTTCGATTTCTTTTTCAATTTCTATTTATTTGTATTTCTCTTCTATTTCTATTTCTATTTTTTTTTCTATTTCTATTTCTCTTATATTTCTATTCTTATTTCCATTTCCATTTTGATTTTGATTTTGATTTTGATTTTGATTTTGATTTTGATTTTGATTTTGATTTTGATTTTGATTTTGATTTTGATTTTGATTTTGATTTTGATTTTGATTTTGATTTTGATTTTGATTTTGATTTTGATTTTGATTTTAATTTTGATTTTGATTTTGATTTTGATTTTGATTTTGATTTTGATTTTGATTTTGATTTTGATTTTGATTTTGATTTTGATTTTGATTTTGATTTTGATTTTGATTTTGATTTTGATTTTGATTTTGATTTTGATTTTGATTTTGATTTTGATTTTGATTTTGATTTTGATTTTGATTTTGATTTTGATTTTGATTTTGATTTTGATTTTGATTTTGATTTTGATTTTAATTTTAATTTTAATATTGATTTTGATTTTGATTTTGATTTTGATTTTGATTTTGATTTTGATTTTGATTTAGATTTTGATTTTGATTTTGATTTTGATTTTGATTTTGAT
The DNA here is from genome assembly GCA_943735915.1 of Pherbina coryleti. Taxonomy (NCBI): domain Eukaryota; kingdom Metazoa; phylum Arthropoda; class Insecta; order Diptera; family Sciomyzidae; genus Pherbina; species Pherbina coryleti. Next base: position 21,852,082 of record OX030952.1, read on the forward strand.
TTTGATTTTGATTTTGATTTTGATTTTGATTTTGATTTTGATTTTGATTTTGATTTTGATTTTGATTTTGATTTTGATTTTGATTTTGATTTTGATTTTGATTTTGATTTTGATTTTGATTTTGATTTTGAACTTGATCTTGATCTTGATTTCGGTTTTGATTTTGATTTTGATTTTGTTTTTGATTTTGATTTTTATTTCTATTATAATTTTACTTTTATTTTTATATTATTTATTTTTAATATTATCTTTATTTTTATTTTATTTTAGATAGAGTGTAGAGTGAGCGTAGGGTAGAGTGCTTAGAGAGCGTAGTGTGCATTAAATACTTATGTTCCTATAGTACCTAAGGTACCTCTGTTCCTATAGTAATAGTACCTTAGGTACCTATAGTGCCCTGGTAACACCGATATATTGAGGAAAAATATGTTTTTTCAATTTTTTTGGATACTTCCGAGCTAAGACGTAACGTCCCCTCACCTCAAAACATTGTAATAATACAATATAATTATAATTATAATATAATTATAAATAAAGGTTCCTCCTTCGGTGACTTGGAAATGGAGTCTTTAAAATTCTCTTCACTCTGTGGTAAGTCATGAGTCTCAACTATGGTTGATTCACCCTATAGAATGCCGTTTTACCAAATATTTTTTATTGACTTCCTTTCAAATTGATTAGCGTCTGTCGGTTTTCATCAACTCATCATTATTATCATCATCTTCATCATCATGCTCATGATCGATTCTTTTTTGTTACTGTCGTCTTTCTTGTTGTTGATGACTTTGTCATTGCTACTGTTCCCAAACATGATCAGCAAGCAGCGGTAGCACTGTTCAGGTAACGATCAGACTCAACAACACGATTGAGATGTCAATTTCAGTTGGAAATACTTTAAAAATCAACTCCAAACTGACAAAAAATTGCTCTTAACTAACTGTGATAAAAACTTAAGTGAGATTGATAGATTCCACAAAGACATGTACAAAAATACAATAAAAAAAATACAGAAACAAATAAACATTATATGGAAGGACCAACAACACAAGGATCATATAAAAATTTAGTCGGGTTACTAGCAGCGGAATTCAATAAACAACAACAACAGCAATAACAGCAGCAAACAGTAGCCGCGCCGGCAACAATTCTCATCAGAAACGTCATCACGTCACAACTTTATTATTGCTTCTTCGTTGATGAAGACAGTAAAAAACACAATTTTAACAACAACAAAATAAAAACGAACACGGTGTCTTTTCTTAGGAGTTTGTTCAGGTTGCAAAGGTTGACAGGTTTTTTGTGCGGTTTGGCAAAAGATTCGCGCCGTGTAACTTGGTAGCAATTTTCACGCGTTGCTCACAGCGAGCGGTCGCTAGATTGCAGCAGTGAGACCAAGCTTTTGAGCAGATCACAAAAGGTTGAAGTTTAGTTTCAAGGTGTTTGCGAAATAGTTGGTGGATCTGCCATGTATGCAATAATATGTGATTACTTTTGGAAAGAAAAAAAAAATAAAATATGGTGATTGGTTTACCTTATTAGATAGGAAAACGTTTATGATTTTTTTACTAAGACTCGTATTACATTTCGTATTAAAGAAAATTAAAAATGTTTTGAAATTTATTTTTAAATACCAGGAATATTCCATTTAAACAAACTGTCATATGGTGCTCAAATATCTGTTTGAGCCCCATTTGTCGGCAGTTTGGGTGTGAAGAGGCCACACAATTGTGCACACAATAACATTTGGTTTCTTCACCACGATAATTCCCCGACTGAAACATCTCATTTTGTTCGTGGTTATTTTAACAAATACAACGTTCATAATACCGTTCCACAAGCTTTGTATTCACCGGACATCGCTCCTTGAGATTTTTTTCTATTAAAATGACTCAATATACCAATTATACGGGCAGACGATTGAGGCGATAACGGAGATTTCGCACAAGGAGCTGAAAGCGATTTCAAAATCAGCCTATAAAAAGTGTTTTCAAGATTGGAGGAGGGGTTGAAATATTCGTATGTGTTTTGCTTCAAATCGAGATAACTTTGAAGGAAATAAAATTAATATCGATGAATTATTGAACCGTACGTTTTATTGAAGAATTCCGGGAATTTTTTGATCAGACGGTAAAAAGTTTTTCCCAATTTTATGATATAAAAATTTAAGATCTTGTTGGCCAAGATGTTATGAAATAAGTATCCTCAATAGTGCAGGTGGTGGTCTACTTGTTTGCCATCTACTGGCTTCGGGTTTGAATATCGAATCCCAATAATGTTATGATTTTCATGCTCACATTGACTGAGGTGCAGGCATCATGTTTGTCCCAAACAGCACTCACTTTAGAAATAAATTACTAATATTCCCAACGTTGTTCAAGCGTGAACGTTGAAGTTATACTTCGACGGTGGCGACGACTGGAATTGTTTGCGGATAATTACATTGTGCATGTCCAAATATCAAATAAGCTGAAGACCTATCATTTCAGCATAATTCGAAGACGCTGAATTTCAAGGTACATAGTGATGTTAGGTACCCGATGAAAGAAGATAAAATTCTGCATCACTAGGTGAAAGAATAGTTGAAAAATATTCTACCGTTTGCCCGCAATGCGGTTTGAAAGTCATAATTTTTTTTTTCTCTTTGAGTGTGCACAGTGACAAACGTGTTTATTCGAAATTTTTAAAGTTTTTTTTTTGTGTATTATTTTTTAAAAATTACAAAAAATTACGATGGAACCTTCTTGTTCAGGTATTTAAGCATTACAAAATTAATTTTTTCTTATGAAATAGTGTTTATATATACATATTAATTTATTTAATTTAACCTTAAAAAGTTGGATTTTTCAATATGTTAATAGAGATATAGTTGTGTGTTGAGTGGAATTAAGGAAAACTGTTTTGATTATCGTAAGCTATGAACATTCAAGCTATATTCTATAAAAAAAAAAGTTGCGTCAATGGTGCGCACTTTCGCGGTATTTCGATTTTTTTACTTTAACTTACATGTCACGAATTTACGATTTTATTTCAAAAAATTAAAACAAACGAAATAAAGTTCAAAATAAATGTAAATACTAAACAGATTTTGCTTTTTTTGTTTTTCTTTTGTTTTTTTTTTTTGTTGTTTACCAGTACTCTTCTTCACTTTGTTCTTTTTTATCCGCTATTTTTTACCCTACATTATGGCAAGCGGCATATGCAGTGCACCTTTCCACAATTAAGGTAGATAGTTGATGTTTCTTTCAAACACCGGCTTTTTATAAATTAAAAGAAACAGATGAATTTGTTAATCTATTAAATTAAATTATATTTGTTCGATTTTACTCTTATTTTCTGATTTTGATATTAGTTTAATATAGCTTGTTCATGGCCGCCATTTTGAAGCCGCCATTTTGAATTTCAAATTTTTGACTTCAGATTCGTAATCAGCGACCCCACAAACCCCTGTATACAAAATTTTACTTCCATTAAACGTTTTTTGTACAAGTTAGCTTGTTCATGGCCGCCATTTTGAAGCCGCCATTTTGAATTTCAGATTTTTGACTTCAGATTCGTGATCAGCGACCCCAAAAACCCATAAAGTACAATTTTCGTCTTGATAAGTGGCCCCTGTCAATTAATCGTCACGTAGCATAAAATACCCCATTGTGCTTCGGCCCGTTTTCGAGCAGTTCAAGGTCAAGTATATATTGATGCAGTTTTGTTAGAAAAACCTTTTTACATTGACCTTATCAGCTACATGTTAGCAAGTGAAACATTAACAATTACCTCGAGAATAATTTCTTAGAATAGTTTAACCGTCGAAACTCAACCCTTTGGTCCAAATTAACCCCATAAATCTAATAAAGCCATTTTTCGTGTTAAAGCTTTGTTTTAATAAAAACATATAAACTTTTTGATGCAATAATAGCAATAATATTCCCCTGATATACTGGCACTAAATAAAATTACAAATTAACCCAAAGTTACCAAAATTCTGTGACCCCAAATTGACCCCAAAAGTGTTAAAATCAAGTTTTTCATATTTATTCCATAGTTGTGGAGAAAAGATTTAATTTTGTTGTTGTAAATGTTTGTAAAAAGTAATTTTGTTAATATTTTCAGTATTTCAACCCACATATAGATCACATTTTGCGTCTTTAATCCTCCTAGACAAAATAAAAATAAATGTGATGTTTTACAAAATTACGAAAAAATCTAAAACGATCAACAATATTACGAAACTCTCCCTATTACATATCAATTGCTTGTTGTACTCTCATGGGCTTACAACGATTTTTTTCCGAATTTAATTTCGAAATCTCCAAGCTTATCATTTCTTTATAACGAATGTTCTGTGTATCGAACTTTTCCTTGATCTTTTAACTGAAAAAATAGAAATGTCTAGTCATTTTCATTTTGGAAAACACACGCTAATGATCTCTCGATGCGAGATCAGTGAAAGTATCGCGGAATTATACGGGCAATATTTTAACCAAGAAGTAATGGGCTCCAGTAGTAAGGGCTCCAGGAATAATTTGAACGTGGTGCTTAGCGCAGCCAAACAAAGGAAGGTTAACCAATTGAGAATTGATGAAGGTAATTGAGAATGTTCTCGGGATTCATTGAAGATTGGCACTTTCACATTCAAAGAATGCTTATCGCTTTCCAACCTTTAAATGTAAGAATGTCGCTAAAAATTATATACAGGAAATGTATTGCCACGCAATTCTTGCAGTTAGGTCAACAACAGCCATACGAATCTGATAAGCCTAGCTAAAGTTCCAATAGGTGATGGCGAGACTCGAGCAGAGTGGTAAAAAACTAGATACTCTCTAAGGAGACATTTGTTGGAATTTACAAGATAAACAAAGGAAGCAGATGGATCTATCTAAGAAAGTAAAAAAAAAAATAATATATGTATGAACAAATTTGTGGCGTCCGTGGCGTAGTTGGTTAAAGTGCGTGGCCTCTATGTCAACGAACCTGGAGACCCGGGTTCGAATCCCAGCAGCGACAGAAAATTATTCAAATTCATTTTTCTGTACCTCAAACCTCAGAGAGTAATCAAAATGCCATGTAAAGCTTCCTGAAACAAGAACATTCCGTTCATCGCCGTTCGGAGTCGGCGTTAAGCCTGTAGGTCCGGTTCTTTGTGTATAAACTTAATAACACGCACAACACAATTGATCATAAGAAGCTATGTCAAAGTCCTTTCAAGGGCTGAAATGACCAGTTATTTTTTTTTTTTTTTTTTTTTAAGAAAAAATTTAGTTTTAATACTTTTGGGATCATTTTGGGATACAGAAGTTTGGTTAATTTGGCTTAATGTGTACTTTTAGTTAGCGCCAGTATATCAGGGGAATATTATTGCATCAAAAAGCTTACTTGTTTTTGTATAAACAAAGCTTTTATACGAAAAAATCGGCTTTTTTGATTTAAGGGGTCAATCTGACCGGAAACATTGGGTATCGAGGGTTAAACTGTTTTAAGAAATTATTTTCTAGATAATTGTTAATATTTCATTTGCATGACATACTTGGCCTTGAACCTTTAATTTCTCGAAAACGGGCCGAAAGATTGAAAAACGGATGACGCCATTAAATTCAGCGTCCTCAAATTATGCTGAAATGATAAGCCTCTAGCTTGTTTGTAAAAAAAGTGCCCGATTCATGCACAATGCTATCGTAGATTTTCCTTTTAGCATAACCCCAAATGAAGATGTCTAACGGTCTTAAATCGAATGATATTGGTGGCCAATTGATGTCTCCTAAAATCGAAATTACGCGACCGGTGAACTTCGTGCGCAATAGATGGTTCGTTTCGCGATTTGTATGGCAAGTAGCACCAACGTGTTGAAAGAATTTTCGTCTTTGTTCGTAAACTCCATCTTCGACAATAAAAATTATTTATCATATCTCTTAAGTGCACTCCCTTGACTGTAACAGCTCATTCTTGGCCGGCTCATTCTCAATGATTTCAACGATTTTTTCAAATTCTCTATATAATTGTTCAGAATTCAAGTTAAAGAACTTACATTTTTGGTAATCAAAAATTTTAAAAATAACACACCAATATTTATCAAATAAATATCACTTTATTAAAATTTTTTATGCTCATGATTTTCCGCCCATAAATTATAAGAACGGGAGTCACAGCATTTAGATATAAAATAATGCTTCATTTACATTACTTAATAAAAGACTTCTGCTACGAATAATAAAAGACAAATCAAACACAAAAACCAACACAAATGCCAACACATGGTGTTTAAATCCAACAAACGCTGACATGACAAGGCCAAAAGTGCATCCTCAACCATAACAAAAACAATAGCAACAACAACAACAACACCAACAACAACAACAACAACAACACCAACAACAACAACAACAACAACAACAAAAATGAAAACATTAAATCAATTTCGACAGCAGTGGGGAAATTTCGAATTCCAACGTTTAAAGGAAATAAATAAATTTTTAAAGAATTTTATTTGAAGTTTAAGTGATAAATAAATATTCCTAATTGACGCACGACAAATGATATAAATTATCAATGGAGCCCAAATTACCCCATTTTCAACATTGATAGTTGGCTTAAACTACCTTCACGCTAAAGGGGAGCCAACATCTATGCATGGCTACACTTAGAAAAAATAATTTATTATCTGAAAATGATTTGTACGTTTTTAGGTATTTTAAACTTTTTCAATTTAAGAAGGAAAAGTTTGGACTTTAAGCATGGTTGCGTAAACACGGTAGTGTCTTGACTGAAAATCGTGTCTCTCTTTCTCTATCTGAGTCGAAACTATCAAAACCAATATTAATTATTTGCTTTATGTTTTTTCCTTGTTCGATATTTTCTTGACAATTCTGACATGATGGCTCTAAGCCAGTGGTGTTCACACGCATATTAACTACTATAATTTTCGACTTTTGCGCGTGTGTTTGTAGCTCTCTCACTCTCTGCACTGACAAAAATTGTTGTGCAGGTTTTAAGCAAGAATTGTGTTATAATTATCATTGCCATCATCATTATCTTTATCAGTTTCATTATCATTGTCACTATCATTAAGAATATTATTATAATTATTCTGCAAATAACGCATTTTCACATGCCTCAAACAATTCGTGCAGTGCAAAACACACCATTTTAGGGGTGACACCATATCGATATTTTTTTAATTATTCAAACAGAAAGAGAAAGGTACAAATACATTACGTTAAAAAATGTGTGTCCCATTTTATCGCATTGAAATTATTTCTAACAATTTGTGTATCAGTAACTTCATGCGAAAGGAGTTTTTCAAAGCTAAAATTAATGAAGACTTATTTAAGGTTTTCCATGTGACAGGCATGGCTTTCCGATCTTGCTATTTTATGCATTGAAAACCAGCTTGCAAGTAATATTGATTTCGATGAGGCTATTTCAAATTTTGCAGCTCTTAAAGTAAGAAAAGTTAGTTTTTAAGACAACGCCATTAATAAGATTTCTTTGTTTAACCTTATACCTACATATACAAATATGTACCTGAAAATGTAATGTTTTTCTTCCGTCAGTTTTTAAGACTGCGAAGGTAATAAGTTTTCTTTTTTACCTTATGCCTACATATCTAAATAGGTAGACACCTGAAAATGTAATATTTTTGTTCCGTTTTTTACAAATTCTTATTGTTTGTAAACGCCAATGTGAAAACACATGCAAAGAATATTCCCCCAAAACAAGAGAATCCAATTCGGTCTAGAAAAAATTATAAAATCCAATGCTAAAACCATCTATGTGATTTTCCGATATATTTTTCATGCCAAAAACGCCAATGTGCACATTTTTTCACTTTTAATATTTCCAATATTAGTAACTAACTCTTTTTTTATTTTTCTTTTGAGGAATAATTTTTTTCCATCAAAAGTGAAGAGAATCAGTGGTCTATCTTATATCCATGATAAATATCCATGATATATTACCCCACATCATTAAATTAGAACTAAATGAGAACTATAAGAAACCTGCAACTGCTGGTGCGAAGAAAAACAAAGACCCTAACTCATACACATGGTAGGCCATCTACACTAAGAGAAAAACATATTAAATTTATCCAAAAACTTTTTTAATTTATCCAAAAAGCGAGTCATTTTTGCACCAATAACGCATTTGCATAAATCGACTACGCAAATATTTAAAATTTATTTGAATCCTTTTTTAATAAAAAAAAAATTAAATATTTAAACAGAATTAATAAAAACTATATTAAAATTATGCACGATATTTTAAAAATATCTTTCAAATATTTACTATTTGAAAATAAAACTATCGCATTTAAAGAAAATTTATATAAAAATATTTAATTTAAATAACAACATATTTAAATTGAAGAGGAGGAAGAAAAAGTAAGATAGAAAATATGAAGCGAATATGCAGGTAAATGACAACCAGTGCAAGATATTCGTGAGAAAATATCGATTTGTCACTCCACCCTACATAAATTTATCATGCGATCAACCATCACACTCACAAATCATATTGGCCAAATATCCAGGCTATATTACCCTTGCAACAAGAACTAAACAAGAACTATAAGAAGCCTGCAACTGCAAGAAATAAACTGCAGGAACAGAGTGCGATGCTGTTGCTTCTTGTCGGCTATTTCAGCTGTATGGAATATGTGTGTAGGTGTTTGCTATAAATAAAATTTAAATACGAAAAAAAACGAGTTGTAAGGAAAATATTTGATTTATCCACGTAAATATTTAAATACAATTATATTAATTGAATAATGCGTGGATAATGTTAAAAAAAATAAATGTGGATAATGTTAATATGCGTTATTTCCCTTAGTGTAGTGGTTTATTTTTAAATCACAGGTTATTTTGACACTGACAGCTATATATTTCCCGCTGGTAATCTTGACATAAAGTCAGTATCATACGTCCGCGGAAAGAAATGAGTTGCTTTACGCCTGAACAACGTTGCGAAATATTGGAACCTTATTTCCAAGCCTTAGTGTAGCCCAAACAGTGCGTTATTTGAAAATAAGTTTTGGTCGAAATGAAGCATCCATTGAGCATGCTGTACCTGCTGTACCCCTGCGAAAACTCGCACGTTATTGTCGAGAAGCCGATGCATCCACAAAGAGTGACAATTTGGTGCGGATTGTGGAGTGGTGGCATCATTGGACCATTTATTTAAAAATGACGCTGGGAACAACGTCTCGGTCATCGGTGGGCGTTACAGAGCCATGTTAATCGACTTTTTTTACTGAAATCGGAGTCATGAATTTGGACGACCTCTGGTTCATGACGGATGGCGCGCCATGCCACACAGCCTATGCCACAATCATCGGGTAATCGTGAAGGACCGATGTTATGCCAACAATCCGGAAACGATTCAAGTACTTAAGGACAATATCATCCATGTAATACGTGAGCTACAGCCCGAAACCATCAACAAGGTCTTGGAAAATTGGAGTGACAGAATGCGCTACTGCGAAGCCAGCCGAGGCAGTTACGTTAACGACGTTGTCTTCCATAATTAATGGGAATGTTTGCTCTTACTAATAAGGCCATGATATATGGAAAAAATTTAATTTTGTTCATTTTATCGCATTTAAAAAAAAACTTATATTTGGCCCATCCTGTACAAGATTTTGATTTGGTTGAAACTCTGTTACCGAATTGTGGGCTTCCAAAAACCGACTTCAAATTAAAGTCGGGAATTTTTAGAAAAAGATGATGGGATTTAAAAAAATTTTTTTAACATAAGTTAAATACTGATTCCTTTTTAACAATTTTTTGTTCTTGACAGTCGTAATATTTAAATTTTTATGTGCATTGTTTGGTTGTCCACTTCACGTGAAATGGCTTTATGGATTTAGTGACTGTAACTTTCAATCTCTATATATAAGAATGCACTCAGAATGAAAGATTTCTCTGTCATTATGACCCATCCAACTTTTCTCTAAGTGCAGCCATTAAACCACAGCGCGACGTGTGTCAATGGTTCAAATTTTAACCCCATTTGGTGCACTCCTTTGCTCCGTTGATGTCTTGTTAAAGATTTTCAGCCATATTCAGATAGACAGAGAAACATAGAGACAGACAGACAGACATCAGAACGAATTAAATAAATGTTTTCAATTTAATTTTCGGCATTTTCGACATTTTGACATACGCTGGCAGCACTTAATTGCGCTCATTATTGCTGTAACTCTGCTCATTTTTGTTTTTGTTAATGTTGTTTTTGTTGTGGGGATCATTATTATGATTATTCTTGTTGGTTTTTTTGTTGTTGTTTTCTCGCTTCAAACGATACACTTTCAATTGTTGTAAACATCGTGTAAAGCCCACAACAGCAGCCACTCAGTGGCAACCCTTTACAGTGGCTGATGCTAAAATTAGCCTTATTTTGCTAGGAGTACAGCGTGTTTGGGTGTCGATGTCGATGTCAATGCATTGTTTGTGTGCTTAATACACCGGGTGTTTCCAGTTGTTGGCACACTCAAATGTTTACTTTAATGTTTACGCTTTGTAAATGTAAACTTCGCTGTGGATTAACACGCCGAATGTGGCCAGTGTTGCTGGGGTTATTCAGCCTTGGCTGGCTGCTAAAGGGATGTGCTGCTAAACGGTGTGCGTGACGATGTGTTGCCTTAAAATTTGATGGCTTTAATTATGATAGAAATCTTCGGAATGTTGTCGGAAATTGTAAATTTTTTTTGCTAACAGCCAGCCACTTTCAAGCAAACAAGCTGTTAATTTTAACGCATTTAAATGTCATCAGTGATTAGCCTCGATCATAATCTTTGTGAAGAAAACTTATCTCTTTTTTTTTTAATCATTTTACAACCAATCTTAAAAACACTCACTCACCCTACGCCATGTTCTACATCTTCTTCCATTCAAAATCAATTCGACGCTTTCATCACTGTGCTGCATAAAATGAGTGTTTGAAAAAACCGCGCCAACAACTGTCAAAATTGGGCGATTTATTAACGTCAATGAAGTATTGAAAGACATTTTTGTCGATTTTTTATTTGTTTTGTTTCCTTTACCCGACCACTGACCAACATCAACCTTTGCCGACCTACTTCAATTTATAACTTGGACAATTTGTTTGATGTATCGTTGTAGCGTTTGGCAAAATTTCTTTGGAAAAAACCTGCTCGATATGAAAAAAATAAATGCAAAAACAAAAAAAAAACATTTCGAAGAGTAAAATCACGTTTGCAAAATCGACAGTTAGCTTGATTTTCTTGTAGTGCTCTCTAAAATTTATAACCATACATTAGACTAGAGACGACTTTACGATTTATTTGTTGTAGCATCTAAGCGTCGCGCTATATTTGTTAAGTCTTTCATGCGTCATGTTGTCTATGCGCTCAGCCAGTCAGCAACGCCAAGTTCCAACATGACACGACACTCCACCACTTAAGTCCATGTTCATGTCCACCACGACGAATGTACAACGTTGACGTCATGGTCGTCGTCGTCGTCGTCGTTGCCAAAGTCATCTGAATTCGTACTCAAATCGAGTTCGAACTTGACAATCTATGCTTTGTGCCTGTGATCTCTGCGTAAACATGTCAACATATAAATCGTCATGCGGAATGGAATTTTAAATCGTTTTTGACATTTGCAAATGTTCGACTATCAGATTGTAAGTAAATTTTGATGCCTCTAAAAGAAGAAAAAAACAAAAAACTAAATAAATAAAAATCAATAGAAAAACAACTTGGAAGGTTGTAGCGATTGTGTTGTCTTGCTCTAGTGACAAGTTTACTGATGTTCATTTTTTTAAATTTAGCATAAAGATAAATGTTGTTATGTTGCAAGGAAATTCGGGAAAGTTTTAAGATTATTTATTTTTAAAAAAACTTTTAGAAATATCCCAATCCCTTTGATTGGCAGTTTTGTCTAACACTCCTTTCAATGGAGATGTTGCTCTGCTTAAAATGACCTAGCCTGTGAGGCCGCTCATAAGGTCATTACATATACATATGTATATCGGCTGTTTTTTAAAGGTATAACATTTCCTAGAGGGTTAGCTGTCAAATCAGTTGTCAAAATAAAAAAAATAAACACATGTGTTTGACATTTATGTTCAGTCTACTTTGGCACATTTCTATGCAACGTTACACTGGAGCAACGTTACACTGGAGCAACGTTACACTGGAGCAACGTTACAAATCGTATTTCCAAAATTTCGCATTCTGTGTGGTAAGTGCGCATAATCGTCCATTGGAGCAGTATGGACGCAATACGATGAAACGATTTACATATGTCTACGTTTACTCTTATGGACAATGTTCATCCAATACGAGCTCTTACTGTGCGTACCGAAGAAGCCATCACCGCTGTTGAGATGAGTGTGACCGAAGACCCAAATGTATCGATTCGACGCCGTTTTCAACGAGTCGACCTTTGCCCGTCCATTACGTGGAAGATTTTGAGGAATGACCCGTATAAAATCCAGCTGATGCAGGAGCGATGCTAAAGAGCGATACAAAGAGAAGAGGAGGGAAGAGAGACGCATTTTCAGGCGAAAGAAAAGGGAAGCGGAAATGCGTGAGTGCGAGAAAATTGAGATGCATGGTGACAGGAAATTCCGAAAATTTTTCGAAAAAATAAGACGCCTGGCCGATGGTTTCAAGACCGGGGCCTCTTCCTGCAAGGATGAAAATGGGAATCTAGTGACAGATATCCAGAGTACACTGATGATGTGGAGGGAACACTTCTCTAGGCTTCTGAATGGTGACCACGACAACAATCCTGCCAATAGAGATGATATCCCGGAAACCCCAATTGTGGACGACAGCGTTGAAGTTCCACTGCCCAACCATAGTGAAGTCTTGAAAGCTATAGCTCGGCTTAAAAACAACAAAGCCGCAGGAGCCGATGGTTTACCTGCTAAGCTCTTCAAGAATGGAGCCGAAGCTCTATTTAAATGCATCCATGAGCTCCTATGCAGAACATGGTCGGAAGCATGCATTCCAAACGATTGGAACCTCAGTGTGCTCTGCCCAATCCACAAGAAAGGCGATCCAACAATTTGCTCCAACTACCCTGGGATAAGCCTTCTTAATATCGCATATAAGGTCCTGTCGAGCTTATTATGTGAAAGAATGAAGCCCATCGTAAACCAGCTGATTGGACCTTATCAGTGTGGCTTCAGGCCTGGCAAATCCACCTATTTACGCTACGACAAATCTTGGAGAATACCCTAGAAATCGACACACACCACCTTTTTGTCGATTACAAAGCCGCCTTCGACAGTCCAATAAGGAATCATCTATACTCCACCATGTCTGAATTTGGTATTCCTGCAAAGCTCATCCGTCTTTGCAGAATAACACTGAGCAACACCAGCAGCACACTTGAAATCTGGAAGGATCTCACTCCTCCATTCGATACCAAACGAGGTTTCAGACAAGGTGGTTCCTTATCGTGCGAATTTTTCAACCTGATGATGGAGAAGATCATCCTAGCTGCTGATTTGAGACACAGTGGCACTATATTCAACAAAAGTATTATGCTGCTGGCGTATGCTGATGATATCGATATCATTAGACATAATACGCCCGAAGTCAGTGCAGCATTCTCTAGATTAAGTGAAAAGGTCGAGTCGAATTGGTCTCTCAGTGAACGCAGATAAGACAAAATACCTAGTGTCAACAAATAAACAGTCCCAGAACCACGTCACTGTTGACAACATCTCCTTCGAGGTTGTTAAGAACTTCGTCTACCTGGGATCCAGCATAAACTCTTTCAACGATGTCAGTATTGAGATAAAACGAAGGATAACTCTTGCCAACAGGTGTTACTTTGGGCCATTAGTTAGGCTATTAATTAGGAGTAGGCAATTAAGAAGCAGAGCCCTCTCTCGACGAACAAAACTCACGCTCTATAAGTCACTAATCATGCCCGTCCTATTATATGCAGCACAAACCTGGACGTTGAGCAGTTCTGATGAAAAGACTTTGGGAGCCTTCGAGAGAAAGATCCTTCGTAAAATCTTCGGTCCAATCTGCGTCAATGGCGAGTACCGAATTCGATGGAGCCACGAGCTGTTTGAGCTGTACGCTTTGACTGGAAAAATTGAGCGAACATTACTGGGACTGGCATTGGACAAGGGGTGTGGCTCCGCATATATAAGCCAAATTTTTGATATGGAATAGCTTTGGACATAAAAGTCATAGAACATAGAAATTCAAAATTGATTTGCTACACTTAGAAAAAAGTCTCTCGGAATATGATAAAAAAGGCATCATATTAAGAGAAAAATGGTATAGAGTTTCCTTCTTAGAGAAAAACACTTTTTTTTAAGAAATTATTTGTTTTTATTGAAGAAAATATTTCGCGTAGTGAATTGTTTATCTACACTAAGGGAAATAACGCATATTAGCATTATCCACGCCTGAGTATATATTTTATTTAAATATTAACGTGGATAAATCAAATGTTTTCCTTAAAAGTCGTTTTTTTTCCCGTATTTGAATTTTAATTATACCACACATGTACACACATATTCCATACTACCAACAGCATCGCACACGTACACAAATATTCCGACAAGCACCAACAGCATCGCACTCTGTTCCTGCAGTTTATTTCTTGCAGTTGCAGGTTTCTTATAGTTCTCATTTAGTTAATGTTGCAAGGGTAATATAGCCTGAATGTTTGGCCAATGTGATTAGTGAGTGCGATGGTGCGTGCAATGCATGATGAAATCATGTAGGGTAAAGTGACAACTCGGTATTTTCTCACGAATGTCTTGAACCGGTTGTCATTTACCTGCATAATTTGCTTCTATTCTCTACTTTTTTCTTTTTAAAGTTTATACTATTTTTGACATTTGATGCCATAATATTGCACCAACTGTCAAAAATATTATAAAATATTATATATTACCAAATGTTATTTGATGGACGCATCTCGTGGGAAATATTCAAATAAACTGTTTTTCAATTTCAATATTTTTATATAAATTTTTCTTAAATGCGATAGTTTTATTTTCAAATAGTAAATATTTAAAAGATATTTAAATATATTCGTGCATAATTTTAATATATATTTTATTCATTCTGTTAAAATATTTTAATATTTTATTTAATTAAAAAGGTATTTAAATAAATTTTAAATATTTACGTAGTCGATTTAAGTAAATGCGCAATTGGTGCAAAAATGACTCGCTTTTTTGGATAAATTAAGAAAGTTTTTGGATAAATTCAATATTTTTTTCCCTAAGTGTATAATAGAGAAAAATTTTCATTTTCTAGAAATTTTTATCTATAAATGAGAATTTTTTATCTATAAATGAGAATTTTTTAGTGGAGAAAAATACTTATCATTATTAGAAGCTTGAAATATTTTCATTTCCGACAAGTTAAGAAATATTTCTTCGAATATGTGAAAATTTATTCTAATTGTAGGAAATTTTATTTAAAAAAGAGAAAATTGCTATTATCAAAAATAGAGATTTTGTTATGGAGAAAAGATATGGGTTTTTTGACAGTGTATTTTGTGATTTCCTGCTACTGGTGGTGAGGTATGATTTCCGTTACGTTTGCACATGAGTGAAGAAAGGAAACAAAAAACAAAGAATATAAACTGAGACCAACGATTTTCTGTACACCAAATCAAAACGTACACACAAAGAAAGCTCCGTATTCCGCTAACATTGTTCTCTCTCCTGAGTGAGAGTAGTGGTGGCGAATACATTAGAAAAAGCAAAGTATGTTTTTGCCATTAATTTTTTATCGAATTTTATTTCAATGCAATTAAATTTTAAATTTCATTTGAATAAAACGCATTGTGAAGTCGAATTCTTCTGGAAAATTTATACCAATCCTGAAGGCTAGCAAACCTAAACTTAAGCAATAGTTCACTATACATGCATGCCACATAATTTTTTCAATATAATTATACGAAGTAATAATTTTTACAAAGTAATTCACTTAATAACAATTAATTTTATGTTGATTCATTGTGTTACCAAAGTAATTCGCATATTAATATTTTTTTAACTCTTTTAACCGTTTTTCAATAAAAATACAGAAAAACATTTTTAAACTTCCTGTGAAAAAAGTATTTGCAAATAACGTGAAAGGACTATATAGAGTTGCCCCTAAATCAATGCATTAAATCAAAATTTAATTTTTGATCATTTAATATTAAAAGGCTAACCCTTTTAACAAAGATGCCTGTATCGTTCGAAGCTGGCTGTATCGTGGGCACAGCCGTATATTTTCCCAAACTTGTCCTTATCCTTATTCTCATACTTATTTGTCCTAATCATTGTCTTACTTTTTGCTTAAACTCTTATCTTAATAAGTCAAATCTTCTCAAATTCCTGATCTTATCCTTGCCTTTCCTAATCCTTGTCCCACTTCTTCTCCCAATTTTTGTCTTCAATCTTGTGTATCCAAATTTTTGTTCTATTCCTTTCACATTTTTTGTACTTATCATTCTCTCAATATTGTCTTAAATCTTGTGTGTCCAAATTTTTCTTCTATTTTTTGTACCATTTGTTGCCCTTCCCCTTCTCCCAATCTTGTTCTTATTGCTGTTTAAGGTGTGTCTTAATCTTTGCCTTGATACTTGTCCCAATCCTTGGCATGGTCTCTATCCTAATCCTTGCTTGAATTCTTGTCCTAATCCTTCTCCAATTTCATGCTCTAATCTTTATCCTGCTCCTTATCTTATTCTTAGCCCTAACCTGCTTCAAAAAAGACAACCCGCAAAGCACATGACGTTCGAGCAGATTGTTATGAACAGTTAAATCGTGCGCGAAAAGGCTAAAAAAACAGTGTCAACTATCAGAATTTTGAAGGATTCAAGAGTGGGTGGGGTATTGAGCCGAAGCAGCTTTCAGTTAAGAAAAATTTTGGTTACAAGATTCTATTAGAGATGTATGTTTTGAGCGGGAAAATAGTTAATGACATAGGAGAGCAGAAGAAGATCTTTCAAAAAAAGGAACTTATGATTTTTATTGGGTTGCTTTTTGTTCGGATCAATATCCTTTCCTATTCATTCGTTCACTCTGACGCTTTTTGGTGGTTGACGTCACACGAAAGGTAATTATCTCCTTAAATATTGCTTTTCTCTTTATGTGAACTAAGTTCTTTTAGGAATAGTTCGAAAATGTTGATTTTTCAAATTTCAGTCAAATTAAATTTGTTTTAAAGTTATAACGGGCAGTTATACCCGTCATTGCTCGGTGTAGTTTTAAAGCTTAGTTCATCAACTAAAATGTTTTGAACATAAATTGCCGTAAAAATGTTAATTTTAGTCAAAATAATAGAGCTCTCATTTTTCGAGCCTTTCAAGCACCCAAACTACTCAGTTAGTTCGAACTACCCGGGCTTTATTCGGGTTTCGAATGACCTGAACCCGAAAAAAGCCCGGAAAATGTCAAATTTTTCTTCTATTTTTTGTACCGTTTGTTGCCCTTCCCCTTCTCCCAATCTTGTTCTTATTGCTGTTTAAGGTGTGTCTTAATCTTTGCCCTGATACTTGTCCCAATCCTTGGCATGGTCTCTATCCTAATCCTTGCTTGAATTCTTGTCCTAATCCTTCTCCAATTTCATGCTCTAATCTTTATCCTGTTCCTTATCTTATTCTTAGCCCTAACCTTTGTTCAAATCCTTGCTGTTATACTTTTTCTAATCATTATCCTAAATTGTATCTAAATCCTTGTCATTTATACTTGTCCTTATTATAATTTTAATAGATATATCTTTTATTTTTTTTTTTTGTTTTTGCTTTAGCTTTTGCATTTGGTGCATTAAGGTTACCTTAAGGCGTTCCCTGCGAGGAGCCACTTTAAGACGCCACTAACTTTTAAAATTATTTTTTTAACCATGTGATTAAAAGCATTAGCTTGACTGTAGTTCCATACAATTCACCAATATTCACGGAGTTAAAACTACATGCAACATTTTTTAATTTTTGTTGCATTTTTACTGGTGTCGTGACTACAAACATATTTTTGTATAGTTTTGTTATGAATTCAAAAAAACATTTTTTTTTTGTCGTAAAAAAAAAAACTTTTCGTAGAACATATTCTCGGGGAAGTAAAAATTCCATTCAACAATATTGCATTTATGTTGCATAAACTGCTACCTTTCCGACCAGTCAACGTCATACTTTTTTTTTTTTTTAGGCAAATAGGCTAAGTGCAAATCATAATTTTCTTTCAATAAATTTTGCGTGCCGCATTTACTCCTCGTGTTATTGTTGCATAATTAAAACATTTTTGTTCTTGTAGCGGCTTTCTTCGCGAAACAGAGATATGTATATATATTACAACATATATTTATTTTATATATTAAGATATATAATAACCGGCTGCGCCACAAAGGGTTAAATGGACAACGTATCCAAGTCTATTCTACTCGTAACTAACCCTCCAAATATCATACTGTCTTTCATGATATATCAGAGCATTGATACACTTGAATACGCTTGAATGTGTTTAAAAAAAAAACAAAAATCGATTCAATCATGATTCCATCAGCGTCAACTTATATTTTGCAAATTTATGATGACACAAACGCGTTGAATAGCTCCCAAGCAGTTTAAAGTTTGGGAACGCAAAAAAAAAAAAACACCAACACACTAAACAAAGCCGAATAAACTGAAAACTCCAACTTATACAGGTTGGTGAAAAAAACTGGATCATATAAAAGGAGACGGCTGCAGAAAGTAAGCAAACAATGGCATATTTTTGAAAGCTCAAACAACTGCATCCCACATAAATAAAATGAAAAGGGGTATATCATAAAACAACAACAACAACAACAACAACAACAACAACAACAACAACAACAACAATAACAAGACACTATCAAACGACTATAAGCTTGGCTGCACTGCTCGCATATATAATGCGTGAAGTTGGCTGCGCTTTTGCACTGATTTATTGCCATTAATAAAGCGAGCAAGCGACCAACAACGGATGGACTAAAAAAAAAACAATGAAAACAAAAACAAAATCGACTTGAATTGTTTCCTGGAACATCTTTTAGGCCAGCTAGCCAAGTCGTCTTACTCCAAAGCAATATGTTCGTCGAGTGTCAGCAACATATAAAAAGTTGCTGCTCACACGAAGGCTACAGAAGAGTAGATAGACGCTATACCAAAGACTCTGCGAAGTTGTTGTGTTCGGAGTAACTTGGTGAGTTGTATGTGAAGCTTGTAAATGTTGGCATTAGTTCGATTACGCCTCGCTGACAGTGGTTAAAACTAGTGGCAACTTATTGTTCTTGTGCTTAATGTTGTTGTTCACTCAGTTGCTGTTCATGTTGTTGTTGCTGTTGTTGTTTTCGTTGTTGTTGGTGTTCTTATTGCTCTTGTAGTTGCGCAGGCAAGCAACAAAAATGTTTTATTCATAAGTAGCTGCGCGGTCTTTTGGTGCGCTGGTCCCAACCCGTTGCGACTCTTGGGCTTTCATTGCCGATATGGTAATTCGATGCACAACTATCGCCCAAACTATCAGCAGCAACTGCAACAGCAACGACAGTAAGTTGTTGTTGGCAACCTTTTGTTTCGGAAGCTGTTCATTGTTTGTTTTTGTGTTTTTTTTTTTTTAATTTAATGTCGGTGCTTCAAAAAAGACAACCCGCAAAGCACATGACGTTCGAGCAGATTGTTATGAGCAGTTAAATCGTGCGCGAAAAGCCTAAAAAAAAACAGTGTCAACTATTAGAATTTTGAAGGATTCAAGAGTGGGTGGGGTGTTGAGCCGAAGCAGCTTTGAGTTAAGAAAAATTTTGGTTAGAAGATTCTATTGGAGATGTATGGTTGGAGCGGGAAGATAGTTAATTACATAGGAGAGCAGAAGCTCATTGAAAAATTGGAGAAACTAATGATTTTTTATTGATCTGCTATTTGGTC
The DNA here is from genome assembly GCA_943735915.1 of Pherbina coryleti. Classification (NCBI taxonomy): domain Eukaryota; kingdom Metazoa; phylum Arthropoda; class Insecta; order Diptera; family Sciomyzidae; genus Pherbina; species Pherbina coryleti. Next base: position 21,871,953 of record OX030952.1, read on the forward strand.
GGATCAATATCCTATATATTCATTGATTCACTCTGACGCTTTTTGGTGGTTGGCGTCATACGAAAGGCAATTATCACCTTAAATATTGCTTTTATCTTTATCTGAACTAAGTTCTTTTAGGAATAGTTCGAAAATGTTGATTTTTCGAATTTCAGCCAAATTTAATTTGTTTTAAAGTTATAACGGGTAGTTATACCCGTCATTGCTCGGTGTAGTTTTAAAGCTTATTTCATCAATTAAAATGTTTTCAATATAAATTCCCGTAAAAATGTTAATTTTAGTAAAAATAATAGAGCCCTCGATTTTCGAGCCTTTCAAGCACCCGAACTACTCAGTTAGTTCGAACTACCCAGGCTTTATTCGGGTTCAGAGTGTCCGGGTACCCAAAAAATGTCGAGATTCCTTAAAAAAAATATAAAGTAGAGAGTTAGTTCTGAACGGTTAGAGATTTTTCACATTTCCCAATAGGGCAGTTCACCGTTTCAAGTCAAATCATGCCATAACCCATCCTAAAACTTGAATAACATCGATATATACCGTAAATTTTTTAAATGTAAAAAAAATTAATCGAAGTTTATAAAAATGTAATGCCCTGGCGAGCAGGGAAGCACTAGACGCTCTGTCCGACAGAAAGGAAGTGCATATCTACTGGGTTCCAAGCCACCAGTGCATCGAAGGCAACGAGATGGTAGACGAACTAGCAAAGGAAGGCGCCGGGCTGGGAGCAGAGCTCACTGAGCATATACCGATCCCACTACAAGAACTATACAGCAACATAGAAAAACGATCCGCACTAACAGCGAGTCGCAGGTGGAAAGACACGGCAACCTGCAAAATTGCCAGAACCATGTGCGAGGCACGCTGCGGAAAACGAACTACATACATCCTTGCACACCCACGGAGTGTCTTTAGAACACTAGTAGGTATTCTTACTGGCCACTGCATGGTGGGAGCCCACGCAAAGAAGATGGGCATCACCATGGATGAAAGCTGCAGGAAGTGTATGGAACCAGGCACCGTATAGACCCTGGAACACCTACCATGCACATGCCCTGCTATACTCAGATCAAGACATAAACTCTTAGGCTCTCCGACGTTCCCGTCACTAAAAGAAGTAGCCAAAACCCCTCTTGAATCCCTTCTAAAATTCGTGAACACGACGCAAATCTTTAATAAATTCTCCTGACGCACTCAGCCTCCACCTAACCGGTACCACTAAGGACCTGTATGGTCTATGTGAGACTTCTAAGAGAGGCGACCGGTCTAACCTAACCTAACCTTATAAAAATTTATTATAAGTCCTACATTTTTTTCTTCATGGAAAATAATTTTAATTTTAATTCATTTTAGTTAATTATAGTGTGTATTTGATAACCATTGAAAGCAGATAACCCCGAGAATTTCAACGAAAATGCAGAAAAGTGAGCTTCGTGTCCTCATCAAGCATTATTTTTTACGTAAAAAAACACCACTAGCGAAATCAAGGATAGGTTTGATAAATACTTGGCAATGTTAAACCACAATCCGAAGAAGTTTTTACACCGTTTCGCAACTGTAGACGAATCATGGATACAGCACAAAACATAAGAAACAATCAAAACAGTGGACTTCTCCCTATTATGACCCTATAAGTATTATAAATTGGTAGCTACCACTTTTTTCCTTGGCCGATTGCGTTAAGAAGTGCTTAGACCACTCGATGCAAATTGCTCATTTGTGTTCAAAACATTTAATAACACGCACAACACCATTTGATAATAAGAAGCTCGATCAAAAGTCCTTTCAAGAGATGAAATGGTTAATTCGGTTTTTTTTTACTACTTTTTTCCATCTTTGGGACAGGAGACGAATACCACTTCGGAAGAGCGTCTCGCATTTAGATTTAATTACGTAAGGACCCATTTTTTAATGTTTTCATAAGAAGTGAGCTTCTGACTAACAGAATACTTATAGTTCACGGAGAAAAAATGGTGATAGTTGGAAGAAGCAATATCTAGAGAATGTGGCAGGTGAGGTAGGACTTACATTTGAGCTCATCTAAGTATATATTTTTTTTTTTTTTTTTCGGTTTGAGTATTTCATAGAAGATCACATCCTTCCGACCCCACCAAATACAGAGTATTCGCTCGGATTCACGGTTATTTCTGCTCTTTGGACTATTATAATAAATCCATATTCAGCACGCATGATGATTCCATGCTAAAACCTCTTTTCTGAGGCAACAAAAGAGTTGCCTTCTTCCTCGGTTGAATAAAAAAAAAAAACCTAAACTGATGGATTGAGCAACGGTCGATGCACAAGAGATTTGAGAGAAAATTAAGTTTTTGCATCTCCTATCAGACATACCTCACTTCGTTGATTTCGGTCCAGAAACTCCAAATAAAATATTGAAGCCCTTACCCAAATGTAAGAATTGTTCTTAATTTTTGGCCTGACATATGAAGTATAGATCATGAGAAGATCAGTAGGACTGAAGTATGTCTTGCACCATTTTAAAAACCCTAAGCACTTGGTCGCTTTTTCAACACATTAAAAATGTGATCATTCCAACGAACGTCATGAACGCCATAAACGTCAAGAGCATCTGACTACACACGATCCACACAGTTTATATTGATGGGAGCTAAGGGGCAATTCACCGGCTTGTGAGTTATAACAGGGGTCTTGTCCGCATTAAGCTCAAGACTACGAGTATAAGTAGCCCCACTCGGAAATTTTTTTAAAAGTCATTAGAGGGTTTCGCATTGTCCAACATGTCGGACGACAAACACGGATGGTAAGCTCACGGGAAAATTTTATTGCGTTTTCCAACGATCCAACATGTGCGACATCATTACTTTCTAACTGTCAAACAGAACACTGGTTCTGGCGCGATGGTTAAATAGTTTTTACTTTTATTAATATAACTAGCTTTTCCCGGCGCGCGTTGCTGCACCCAGCAATTATATCGCAACATAATAATTATATTCGAAACTTTTCTTAGACCCATAGTTTAACACCACTGTCATTTTCCACTGCCCGTTACAGTTTCCCAGTTACAGTTACAGTTTAAATAGTAACTCCATTTTGAGTTTGTATGTAAATACTGCTACTTTTACTTTCAAAGCTATTCGATAATACAAATTTTAATTGTATGGGCGGAGCCACACCCCCTTATATAATGCCCGTCCCAGTTTTCTAGTAGATGGACATTATCCAGTTTTAGTACAGTTGCCGACAGTGAGCATACAAACTAAATTACCAAAATGTAGCCAAATCGACGAAAACCATAGGAAATATAGCATTTTTATTGATTTGTGGGTGGTAAAAGGGGTGTGACAGAAATTAAAACCATCTTGTGCTTGAAAAAAATGTACTGCCAAAATTTCAGTTCTATCGACTCAGCAATTTTGAAGTTTCCAGCCAACACACAGACATCATTTTGCTCTTTGTATATATATTTTGAATAAAGGTTATTGGCTATAACTTTTGATTGGTAAGAGATACTGAGATAATTTTTTTTAATAAATTATTATTTTAGCTTGTAAATTTATTCAAAAATATAAAACCACAATATTGGAAAAAAAAAAATTTCTTCAAAAAAATCAAGGGTAGGCCTTGTTTTTTGAATCACAAAAATGGTTCTTAATTTTTGCGTAAAATTGAAATAACTATTGCTTATAAATGTTATAATTTTTGAATAGAGTTGAAAAGTTACGAATTTGAATTTAAATTACTTTTACAACAAAAACAAATTTTGAGCCTTTTTGTGAGGAAAACTCCGAAATTTCAGACCTTTTTTGAAAAAAATATTTAAAATATATATACTCAACTAACGGTATTTTTGCAATAAGATTTTCATAGTACTTTGATGAAGCTTTAAGACGAAAAAATAATTTAACAAAATGTATACAAAAGCAGCCTAGATATTTGACTCGAAAGTCGCAAAATTAAATTTCTGATTCTTTTTTTATCATTTTTGAGCAACGATGTTGCATTAAATATATCGTTGTAGTAAAATTTTTCATAGTTTTCAAGATATGTTCATGTTTTTGATGTCAAAATAACGGTAATTTTTTAGTTTTACTAAATTTAAGAACTATTTTATATTTTGTAAATATTTTCACATGTAACCTAAGAAAACAACTAAAAATATGCGATTTTGTAAAAAATTTGTACTACAGCACCTTCTGGTGTCCAAGGTGGGTCAAAAGAGATAGTGCTGAAAAGCTCATCGTACCTGAAAACTACTATATACCAATTTTTATTCTAGTCGCATGAGCGGTTTGGGAGTTTTAGGTGGTTTCGTAAAAAATTTGTACTAAAGCGCCCTCTGGTGTTCAATATAGGTCAAAAACGATAGCAGCAGAACACTCAACGTACATGAAACTCACTGTATACCACTTTTCATTCTAATCGCATTAGCAGTTTATGAGTTTTAGGCAGTTTTGTAAAAAATTTGTACTACAGCGCCCTCTGGTGTTCAAGGTGGATCAAAATTGATAGCCCACAAACACGCACCGTACCAAAAACTTCTATACACAAATTTGCATGTTAATCGGATGAGTAGTTTAAGAGTCTATTGCGGCCTTACAAACATAAGTTCCTTTTTTATATATATAGATTTCTCAAGTTTTGGAGGAAATATTTTTTATTTTCCTTATTTCAGGATATCTTTTGAACTTTCGATGAATTTTAACCAACATTCTGTATTGGGCACGTTTGTCATATTTTTTTGTCTATAACATACACTTGTTTGTTGTTCTCTCACTAACAATTTTTTTAATATTAAAATAAAAAAATTCATCGAGTTGTCGGACGGACCGGCGGAAAAATCAAAAATTTTTGATTTTCATCCAACATGTCAAATCGAACGTCGTTTTAGCTTACGCATCGAACTTCTTGTCGTTTTACATGCCATGTCTATCCAACATGTTGGACTATGCGAAAGCCCCTATTAAGAAGTGGTTCGTTAATATTTTGCTTTATATATATTTAATATATATATAAATATTTTTGGTTCGTTAATATTTTCGTTAATATTCTTACTCCTTATCTCCAAGAGCTCGGGCATTCTTGAAAGAATATGAAAGACAAATGTCGTCCGCAAACGACTAGGATCGTGTCAACCAAGACTTGGATTGATTTTTCCTTACACTAAGGGAAAAAAATATTAAATTTATCCAAAAACTTTTTTAATTTATCCAAAAAGCGAGTCGTTTTTGCACCAATAACGCATTTACTTAAACCGACTACGTAAATATTTAAAATTTATTTAAATACTTTTTTATTAAATAAAATATTAAAATGTTTAAAATAAAATTAATAAAAAATATATTAAAATTATGCACGAATATATTTAAATATCTTTCAAATATTTACTATTTGAAAATAAAACTATCGCATTTAAACAAAATTCATATAAAAATATTGATTTTAAAAAACAACATATTTAAGTTGAAGAGGAGGAAGAAACGAGGAAGAAAAGAGGAAGAAAAGAAGAAGAGAAGAGGAAGAAAAGAGGAAGATAAGAGGAAGAAAAGAGGAAGAAAAAAAGGAAGAAAAGAGGAAGAAAAAGTAAGAGAAAGTATGAAGCAAATATGCAGGTAAGTGACAACCGTTGCAAGATATTTTTGAGAAAATATCGAGTTGTCACACCACCCTACATAAATTCATCATCGCACACATCACCCATCGCAATCACAAATCATATTGACCAAACGTGCATTATATATTATCCTTGTAACACAAACTAAACGAGAACTATAAGAACCTGCAACGGCAAGAAATAACTGCAGGAACAGAGTGCGACGCTGCTGCTGCTTGGCGGCTGCTTGGCCGTTGTATGGAATGTGTGTGTAGGTGTGTGGTATAAATAAAATTCAAATACGGAAAAAAACGAGTTGTAAGGAAAACATTTGATTTATCCACGTAAATATTTAAATAAAATTTATACTGAGGCGTGGATAATGCTAATATGCGTTATTTCCCTTAGTGTAAGAAAACAAGTGATCTATTGAGCAATGTCACCGCCAATATTATATCCAATTAGTTTTGACACGAGAGCTTTATGTCACACTCGGTCAAATGCCTTAGAAATATCCAGAACAACAATCTTGATAAGAAGAGAACACAATTGTTCCATTTGTCAGTGAGAAACGCCATAAGGTTGCCAGTAGAGCGGGCCCTACGGAAGTATACTGACGGTCGTTGAACAATTCGCTGTGCTCTGGATAGTTCATAAGATAGAAGTCTATTACACCCTCCATGACCTTGGAGGGCGTTAATCATATCGCAATGGGTTGACAGTTTTCAGGGTTCGTGGTAGTAACTGAATAATAGCGACCTTCCAATAAGATGGAAATACTACTGTCTTAGATGTATTTAAATTTTCCGATCGACTGACAGCTCTTTGCAGACAATGGTAAAACTCAAGAATGGTAGAAACAAAGGTACGCGTTTCGCCAATGAAAGAGAGAGAGAGAGCATGACGTCATCCAGCGCTATTGTCAGACCTTGGAATAATTTTACTTTGGGGCCCACACCTAAATATTTTTTTTTCTTATTTTCATAATATGTATGAATAATTGAACCACATATAAAGGGTGGTTAAATTTTAAGAGCCGATGTTAAATGTGAACCACACCTAAAAGTCAAGTTTTTTCTGCATTTCATTTGACATTTCTCAATTTCAGATTAACTCAATTTGAACCATGGAAAGATACACAATCGAGCAACGCGTTAAAGTTATTCAGGCTTATTATGAAAATGGGCTTTCAAATCAAAATGCATATGCATGTGATGAGGCACATTTTCACCTCAGTGGATTCGTCAATAAGCAGAATTGTCGCATTTAGGTGAATCATAATCCAAGAGTGATTGTCGAAAAACCAATGCACCCAAAAAGAGTGACTGTTTGGTGCGGTTTATGGGCTGGCGGCATCATCGGGCCGTATTTTTTCCAAAATGAGGCCGGTCAGGCAGTTACTGTGAATGGTGTTCACTATCGTGAGATGATAACGAACTTTTTATGGCCCGAATTAGAAGATATGGATGTGGATGATATGTGGTTTCAACAGGACGGTGCCACTTGCCACACAGCTAACGAAACAATGGCTCTTTTGCGCGACAAATTCAATGGCCGTGTTATCTCACGTGGTGGCGATGTCAATTCGCCGCCAAGATGATGTGATTTGACACCCTTGGACTTCCTTCTTTGGGGTTATTTGAAAGAAAAGGTGTACGTCGATAAGCTAGCAACAATTCAAGAGCTAAAGGATGAGATAATTCGGCACATTAATGGCATAGAACCTCACTTATGCCTCATCGTCATCGAAAATTTGGACCATCGGATGAAGGTGTGCCGCCGAAGTCGCGGCGGCCATTTGGCCGATATTTTTTTCCATACATAATTGAACGATACCAATATTATCATAATAAAAAGAAATGACAATAATTTCCTAAATAATTTGTGTTTTATTCAAAATCAACATCGGCCCGTAAAATTTAACCACCCTTTATATGGACCTTCTAAACCTATTGCCGCAATAAAATTTTCCGAATGGCTTACGAAATAAAAATCGTGAAAGTTTAACAAATTGATATTTTTTCGGATACGAATGGCGTCCGTGGCGTAGTTTGTTAAAGTGCATGGCCTCTATGCCAACGAACTTGGAGACCCGGGTTCGAACTCCAGCAGCGACAGAAAATTATTTGAATTAAAATAATTTTTCTGTACGGCCGTCACCTCTCTGCAGACAATGGCAAACCTCAGAGAGTAATCAAAATGCCATGTAAAGCTTCTTGAGAACAAGAACGTTTCGTTCATCGCCGTTCGGAGTCAGCGTTAAACCATTAGGTCCGGTTCTCGGTCAAATGTGTAAAAACTTAATAACACACACAACACAATTGATCATAAGAAGCTAGGTCAAATTCCTTTCAAGGGCTGAAATGGCTAGTTATTTATTTTTTTTATTTTTTACGAAAATAACCATATTTTTATATAGAAGAGTAGATATTTTTACTTTACTTTTCCGGAAGAATTTATTTTCAATTTCGTCAATTTGCCTAAGCGATCGCACATTTGCATTCGTTTTTGTTAAGCAGAAGCGCTGCGTGACGTCATGCACTCAATTGAAAAAGAGAGAGCATTAGATAATGGGACTGCGGAACACATAATCTTGTTTCTATCATCCTTAAGTAAAACTCAGAGAGTATTGCGATGCAAAGCCATGTAAAGCTTCTTGAGAGCATAAAAAAAACAGTTCGGTGTCGGCATACAAATTAATTAAAAGGTCGAGTTCGCAATCATTTCAGTTGAAAACTTTTATTGACACGCACAACACAATTTATCATTCTCGATCAAATCCTTCTGAAGGAGTGAAAATATTATTTATTTTTTTTTTTTCTATAAAATTGCAATGCTTTTACCATTTTTTATTCCTTGCCATTCGATGAACTGTGTTACGGTCTTATTTTGTCAAAAATCTTTAAGGTCAAAATTTGGATTGTTTTATTGACGCTGTGGTTGTTGTTGTTACGGTAGTACTTTTCTTATTTTCAGGCTAAACTGACTTGGGAGCATTTCGTGCGCCAATCAACGGCAACCAAGACTACTCCAAGTGCGATTGACTCACTTACAACAACACTTTTAAAGCACACGGTAGCCAAATATAAAAAAAATACAAACAACAACGACAACAACAACATCAAGAACCAATTTTACAACAACAACAGTATTTACAAAAACAACACTAGGCACATACCGCATGCACAAATCTGACCAAAAGGCATTCCGCAAGCGGCATCCTCTAACCCATTGACTGCAAGTATATCGAGTGTACATCGATCGAGTCATGTTGTCAGAAAGCGTGATCCGAAAATTATACGATTTTTATTGTGTTCAGATTATGTCGACACAATGTTGAACATAAAATAAACAAAAGAATTTGCATTGATTTTTATGCAAATTCCAAACAAATCGCTGCACGCGAGCAACGAGGAAGTAGTGCCTGAAGAGAATACTTATGTTGATACAGACACATAAAAAAAAGGTCAAAAAGATAAAGAACAAGATAGAGTGGAACCAAAAAATAAGTAAGGCCCCACACTTACATCTTTTAAGAGCAATTTTATAACTTTACTAAATATAAAGTATAAATTAATAAAGAAACTTCGTTATATTGAGTATCATGTTTAAAAGTATTTTGTTAGCTAGCTTGGAGATACACTTCTTTCCATCTCCATTTTACTAAGCATAAATATTCAATTTTTTAATTCAAAATTTTTATTTGAATCCATCGATGTAAAGCAAAAAAGTCAATCCACTTATATATCGATTGCATCCATTTTGGATGAACGGCGGTTTTTCTATGTATTTTATTTTTTTATTTTTTTGTTTTTTTTATTTTTTTATTGTATCATTTCTTGTGGTGTCCTGTGTCTTTGTCACAACATACTTTGTTTTTTCTTTCCTTCTTCAACTCTTGGTTTTGCATTATCCAAGGCCAGGCTTATGAGCCATTCTAGATCTAAGTATCTTGACTTTTGAATAATTTTTCTCTCTTATTTAAATCGTTATGTTTTCATGTTGTGAGAAAATGTTTATGTATTGCTTGCTGATGTTTAAACACATAGTTGGTGAAGTGGTATTGCAAAAATGCTATTGCACTGAAGTGTGGCACGGCAGTTGTATATATATAAAAGCGTGTTGAGGGCTATGCATTTTATAAGTTACTATTTTTATGTAAGCTAAGATTACAAAAGAACGTATGTAAGTGTTGGGTTCGTTACAGTCTAAACAGCTTTAAAATATTCAAAAACAAAATTTTTCATCCCATATCACGGAAACTATTGGTATTACGTCAATTAGGATTTCTTCATTAGAGAATCTGTTTATAGAGAGGATTCGTTTATTAGAGAATGCGAGATTTTTTCACTGGTTCGTTCATTCGTTAGATTTGTTTACTGTAATTAAGAGATTGTTCATTTGCTCATTTTACAAAAACAAAAAAAAACAAAAATAGCCCTTAAAATATATTCCGTGGTACCAATAGCACTTGAGATAATAGGTTGGTTTTCGACAATAAAAATAAATAAATAACTGGCCATTTCAGCCCTTGAAAGGACTTTGACCTAGCTTCTTATGATCAATTGTGTTGTGCGTGTTATTAAGTTTGTACACAATTGACCGAGAACAGGACCTACATGCTTAACGCCGACTCCGAACGGCGATGAACGGAAAGTTCTCGTTCTCAAGAAGCTTTACATGGCATTTTGATTACTCTCTGAGGTTTGCCATTGTCTGCAGAGAGGTGGCGGCCGTACAGAAAAATTATTTTAATTCAAATAATTTTCTGTCGCTGCTGGGGTTCGAACCTGGGATTCCAAAGTTAAAAGACATAGCGGCCACGCACTTTAACCAACTACGCCACGGACGCCACGGTTTTCGACAATAAAGCCTTTTAATACCGGAGTATTGAACAATTTTTAGACCCGAAAAATCTTATGACCACTATGAAAAAGTCCCCGATATTCTCGATAGTAAGAAATAAAAGTTTTTTTAAAGCCACTCCAATGCAAACATGATTCCTTGTTTTTGAAATCATCCTGTTTTTCTTTAAATTTACGCTTAAATAACAAATACGTTTGCAAAAAAGATTGGAATTCTTGACACAATCCTTATGCTCATCCTTTTCCCAATTCTTGAATGTATTCCTATCCTCATCACTGTTCTAATATTTGTCAATACCAAATGCTTGTACAAATTCCTGACGTTATCCTTACTCTATCACAAATCCTGATTTTATCTGTATTTTTATTATTTTTATTTTATTTTAACATTCATTTTATTTTAATATTTTTATTTTGTTTTTATTTTATATTTTTTCCTTTTTATTTTTGTTTTAATTTTTTAATTTAGTTTTATTTTCTTCATAGAATTTCACTTTCGTTTTTAATTTTATATTTTCTTGGTTTTCATTTTAAGTTTGAATTTTACTTTAATTTATATTTTTAATTAAAATTTTTATATTTTTATTTTAATTTTGTTTTAATTTTTATTTTTTTGTTTTATTTCTATTCTATTTCTATTTTTATTTTTAATTTATTTTTATTTTTATCTTGAACTCCACATTTTTTCTTTTTTTTTTTATTTTTATTTTAAATTTTGCTTTTATTTTGAATATTTATTTCATTTTTTAGTTTTGTTTCTATTTTTGTTTTTATTATTATTTTTATTTTTATGGTATTTTTATTTCAATTTTTTTTTCGATTATGAATGTTTATATTTATCATTCTTTTCGTATTTTAATTTCTATTTTTAATTTTATACTTGTTTTTTATTTTTATTTTTCTTCTAATTTTTATTTTTGTTCTTATATATATTTTTATTTTTTTTTATTTTTATTTAAATTTTTTTCTGTTTCTATTTTTGTTTTTATTTTTTTGTTTTCTTAACTTTATATTATTTTATCTTTTTATTTATTTTTGTTTTTTATTTTAAATTTTATTTCTATTGGGAATATGTTTTTAATTTAATTTATATGTACATATAAAATTTTAGAATTTTAGTTTCATTCCCATTTTTATTTTAATTTTTATTTTTACTTCCAGTTTAAGTTTGTTTCTATTGGAAATATTTATATTTATAGTTTTTCTATTACTTTTTGTATTTTTATTATTGTTCTAACTATTCTTATTTATATCTTTATGTTTTTTTTTATTGGTATGTATATTTTTATATTTGTTTTAATTTTTATATTTATTAAATTGGATTATTATATATAATATTATTTTATTCTTATAAAAAGTTTTTTTTTTTTTTTAAATTTATTTTTAATGTTATTGTTTTTACTATAAAACAAATGTAAAAAAAAATATTTTAATTTCATCTAGTGGTTCAAAGAACATGTTAATGGTGGGCCATCTAGTGGTTTCTTTTTCAACCATACGTTATTTTGACACTGACAGCTGTTTCTCGCTCAAACTCTTGACATAAAGTCAGTATCATACCTCCGCGGAAAGAAATTAGTCACTTTACGTTTGAACAACATTGGGAAATATTTGAAACTTATTTTCAAAGTGAGTGCTATGTAGCACAAACATTGCGTTATTTGAAAATAAGTTTGGGCCGAAATGAAGCACCCACCGCGCCTGCTGTACGCAAGTTTGTGCAAAAAGTAGGTGAGACTGATATGCTAGTGTACAACACTCATGGTAGTGAATTTTTTACTACACACTCAATTTTGCTGAATATGTCAAAAAATTGTGACATAAAGAGAGGACCTGTTGGTAAGTGTCAAATCATTATTTGTTTTGTTTGCTTGCTTGTGATAGTTCTAGCCAATAAGTAATAAATTAAAATTATAAGTAGTTTCGTCGGATTTTCATCAAAATAATTAAAAAGAACAGTGAAAAACTAGAGCCAATGCTTAATATAAGCAATCAGCTTTTTTTGACGGATCCAGAGTTCATTTTTGTGAGAGAGGTTAAAAATCCACTACCACCTTGTTAATTACACCATGGTCCCCGTTGTAGTACGGTGCGCACAAACGAGAATGTAGCTGCTGTAGCCGAGAACGTGAGACTCAATTCACGAACATCAACACGCCATCGATCTCAATAACTCAACATTTCACGCATTAGCCTGAGGAAAATTCTGCACAAAGATATCTAATTATTCGCTTACAAGGTCCAAGTGACTCAGCAATATAAGGCGCATGACCATTCGCTTCGTTATTGCTTCGCAGTTTGGTCCATAGAGCAGCTTTAATTGGACAACAAGTTTAGGCGAAAAATCATATTTTCTAACGAGGCGCATTTTCATCTATAAATAAAAATAAAATACCGCATCTGGGGCTCGGAAAACCCGCACGTTATTGTCGAGAAGCCAATGCATTCACAGAGTGACAGTTTGGTACGGATTGTAGAGTGGTAGCATCATTGGACCATTTTTCTTCGAAAATGAGGCTGGGGACAACGTTTCGGTCAACGGTGGACGTTACAGAGCCATGTTAACCGACTTTTTTTCTACTGAATTTGAAGACATGAATTTGGATGACCTCTGGTTCATGCAGGATGGCGCGCCATGGCACACAGCCCATGCCACAATCGAACTTTTGCGCACCAAATTCCCAAATCGTGTTATAAGCCGTCTTGGCGATGGCACTTGGTCGCCTCGGAGCTGCAACCCCTTTGGACTATTTTTTTTCTGTGGGGAACCGTGAAAGCCCGAAGTTATGCCAACAATTCGGAAACTTATGCTGAAATCGCAATACTGCGTTAGGTCGGTCGTGCGCCGATCGTACTTTATATCGACGTTTCAAAACCTTTACGAGATAAGCTGTCAGAACGCACGACCTTCGAATTTTGCACTCCCAAAATAACGTTAGTAGGTCATGCGTCTGCCACTTAGATGATGCCAATTAAACCAGACATGCAAGAAATCCCACAAAAGTTGTTTTCCCAACAATTCTCAATCCCGCAATTTTCTATATAAATGCTTTTAATATTTCGCGCTTAAGGCGGTTCGTGAAAAGTATGGCAAAAAGTATTGCTGTAACAGCATGAGTTATAAAAAAACATTATATAAATCATAAATCTAACGATGATAAACGAAATCCCATGAAAATCTATCTTTGCCAGTGAAACTATAAAACACCCACATACTAAGCTCTTTCAACGAAAATGCAACTCTGCTATAGCAAGAAATGTCAAACGCACGAACGAGTAGAAATTGTCTATACTCATCTCGTTAGATAGTTCTTTGATCGTACTTTACTCCTTCGTATGATATTTACGATCAAAGTACGATCAAAGTTTGAGGTCGAATTGCGAATTGCTGCATATAACACGTGAGTTTCTACTCGAGCTGTCAACGCACGACCGACCTAACGCAGTATTGCGATTTAGCTATTAAGCAATTTTTATCAATATCATACCAATATCATCCAAACAATTTTTTGCTTTTATTTTTGCTTTTGCTTTTGCTTTTGCTTTTACTTTTGATTTTACTTTATTACATTAACTTTAGCACCATGCAGTACATTTATGCAATGTTGGTACATTTTGGTTATGTACGATTTCTTAATTTAATTAAATTTGAGTATTCATTACGCACGGACGTAAGAACTAGGTTCTTTAGTAGAAAAAAAAAAAGAAACCAACGAACTTAAGAACCTCCTCCTTTTTGAAGTCGGTTATAAAGATATAAAGATATATATAATAGACTTAAATGCTATTATTTACTTCTATTTTTCTTCTTATAAAAATCTCATCTTATTGTCATTCCATAAAATGAACCTTAGCGCCTTCAGACACAGAGTTATAATTCCATGAAACGCTTTTGAATTTTGGTTGCATTCTCAATACATAGGGCGGTTGTCTCCGTGGTGACCATGGCGCCAAATTTTTGTTTTTATTTTCGTTTTAGGGCAAAGATTTCCTTTTTGTTGCCGTTAAATAAAATAACCGTAGCACATTTTTATGTAAGAATTAATTCCAGGCAATAATATTGCACTTGTGTTATATTATGCTGGATTCGCGACCTGATGACCTCATAATTTACATTTTTGTTTTTGTCATAAGGCCAAGTACAAATGTTTTGTTTCCATTTCATAACATTTGCCGTAGCGTAAACACTCACCGAGTAACAATTCCATGCAACGCCGTTGCAGGATTATTTTATTTTCAATCTTGTAGTAGTTCTCTCGGCTGCCTCGACGTTATTTTTCTACATTTTTTTCGTGAGGGCTGTGAATCAATCTGTACTGCCGTAGGAACCGTATACGTGAACGTAGCGTGTAATAAATCCATGTAAAAACTTTCTAGTATCGTTGCTTAAGCAGCTCCCTAAGTGGCGGGATGATATCAAAATTTGAATTTTTATATTTCTGTCTTGTTGTCAAATAACTTAAATGACTGTCGTGCCATAACTTTTCTCTAAATGGCTGCATTCAGCGAGTGACAATTCCATGCAACGCCGATGCATATTAAAAAAATGCTTTTTGTTGGAAATCTGCGAAGTAAAACGTAACGTTTTTACGTTAAAATTGGGAAACTAAGTTAGAGAATGTTAAAACTTCGCCAAAGACAGATCATTTATCATAATATATTTAAAAAATATTCTTTGCTCCTGACCATACCTCCTATGGCCATACTTTTATTATACTTCACTACTCTTCAAACAACATCCTTTCTCATTTCAGTAAGCTTTTAAGACCTTAAGAAAATCAAAAAAATAAAAGAGAAAAAGAAACAACCCAAAAATTTCATGTTTCGGTTGCACTTTATGTGCGATTGTAGACACTATCTACTTCCTTTTTTTTTTTTTTTCTTCTTTTTCTTACTCCTACCAAATCGACACTCGGAATTTGCATACAAAATTGGAAAAATGCAAATATTTTTATTGTCATGCGGTGTATAAACAATATTTCTGTGACCAAAAAAAAAAAAAAACCAAAAACAAGCCAAGATAAACGACAAATCCAAACAGAGTAAAAAGAAAAAAGAACAATAAATATTTTGCATAAATAGCGAGCGACAAACTGGAGCAATTGCGAATGGTCAGCAAGCATAAGACGTCCAGACAATATGAAAGTATTGGGGAGTTAAAGCCGACATTGGTATTACAAGCAAGTCAAAAAACACAAAAAAAAAGAAAAAAATAGCTGCTGTTAACTTGGCTGTGTTGAAAAATTATTATCGAACACCTGTACCCCCGATCATTGGGCATGAAGACAATACAAGCTCCTACACCAACACACACACAAACGCACACACTGCCATACTCACGAGGAATGTCTTCTTGGTCGTGGCTATGAAGATTTTCTTGGAACTTTTTGCATATGAATGGACAGCATTTGTCTTGGTCCACTGGGAATTACTAGTTGTTGCTATACTGCGAACACAAGTAGCTGAAGGTAATAAAGTTAAGGCTCTGCTCATGAATACAATGTGCAGTTATGGTGAACTGCTTTGGAATGGTTGTCAGTTAGTTGGGCTTGGTTCTTGAGTTGACTTTGTGTGCCGAAAAACTAGACTCAACGAAGCAAAAATAAAACTGTTGCGGAAAAAGTGCAAAACAGTCCCATGGGTCTAAGTGTTCATATGGCGATCAAAGTTGCTCTTCGCGGTAGCTGTTACTCTTGGCTACAAATGTGTTGACCACTGGGATTTAATTATTTTTAATTGAAATTGAAATGAAGGATGAACTTTCCAACATAGGGGCAGGAACCTAGTTTCTCCACTTCAGCAAAATTTCAACTTCAGGTGTATCAACAAGATGTGTACGGTTGCAAAGAGGTATTAATACGCAGCTAATTGCTTGGTAGTTATTAAATGTTGATATTTGTCATTAATATTTACGGGAAACTTACCATGAATACTACATACTACATAGTGAAAAAAAGAATACGATTTGTTTATTTTTTACGTTCAATTACAGTTACTGTCCTCAAAATTCGAGCAAATTTTCCTCTTAATCATGTGCGTTTTGATATTTATGTGCGCAACATTATTCCAAGAAACTGACTTAGTGCAAGATATGAAGACACCGAAACCATTTTACCCCCCATTTGACCGAAAATATCCTCGCAGTGAAGGAGAGTATTGAAGATGACCCAAACACCTCAATTCGTCACCATACTCAAAACCTCAATCTGTCCGGGTCCATACACTTGAGAATATGCCGAAATATTTTGCTCTGCATTAGGGATGGGTAAATGCACAAATTTTCGATTTTGATACCTAGGAACTCTAAATTTTGTGAGGTTCGAAAAAAAAATGCTATTGTAAAAATAAATTTGGGCTCTGCTGAAGTTAAGTTCTGACGTATTGCTGGTCAAAGTAAGGGAAAATTGGACAAAAACATTCATAACTACCCAAGAGTTGTCCTAGAGTTGGTTAGTTAAGTTGTGCCACATCGCGGTTAAAGGTGAAGGGGAAGAGGGGAAAAATTAGACAAAAACACCCATAACTACGCAAGAGTTGCTCTAGAAGGGTAAAATGTTAGACCGTCCCTCATTAATACTTCCCAAAATTTTTCTCCAATATATTTACCTCAATATATTCCAAACCGTAAGGATGCTTCTATACATAATTGATGTTTATAGGAATCGGAAGGGTAAAATGTGAGACCGAACCCCATTTTTTTTCCTCCCCAACTTTTTTCCGAACATACTTACTCTATTTTAAACCCTTACAAGGGCCCTCAAGCCAATTTTTTATTTTTTCTAAATTTTTTTATAAAATTTTCTGATTTTGAGCTAATTACTTTATTTGTAATGCGACTGTAATTATAATTGAGTCTAAATAAGAAATTTTATAATTATAATTGTTTGAAAATGTGATTCAATTCACTTTATTTTTATCATGCGATGGATATTTCTTTCGATTTTCGGCGACGACCTGTAACAAAAATATTTTTTCCTCCCCATTCCGGCATAACAAATGGTTAAAGTCCTCTTTTAATTTTAAGCCTCTTTCGGCGGCGTCATAGACAACATGTAATTTACGCAATACTTCCAGTGTCTTCGCGCTCAGTTCAGGTTTCTGGATCGGCAGCACAAAAATTTGTTGAAAATCCGAAGCGTACGAAAAATTTTGCTGTCTCAGGGGACCTCTGAATCAAATAGGGCAAAAACCATAGCTGAGAGATGTCCATAGATGTCTACAGAATCTTTTCACTAATTGTTGTGATACAATATAATTGAAGCGTAGCCATTCACCTTCAGAAATTTTAAATCTTGATTTGGGGGGTTCGATTGCTCTGTTGTTGCTAAACCAATATTTCATGTAAAATGTCACGATGAAAATGCAAACGTCGCGAAGTCCACTCAACTCCTTTTCCACTCGGGACAAAAACATTTTTGGACTGGATATGCCTTTGGCCATCCATCGAGCTTGACTGATGAGTCATAGTGAACTGAAATGATAATTTTAGAGACGCTCACCAAGACACAATAGAACGATTTCAAGGAATTCCTTGTAGTCGCATCTGTGATGTTTTTCATTCAACTGAGCCAAGCAAAACAATTAAGGAGTCAGTAAAAAAGATTTTTGTAAAAATAAGAAATTTGTATGGGAGTTCCCTTTAAGGCAATGATACTCAACCTTTTCAGTGTTCGGGCCACATACATACATTTGTAAAGTTACGCGGGCCGCAACACTATACTGGTATGACGAAAAAAAAGCATGAAACTCCTCTTTTTGTAGAAAATATTTATTTTAAAAATGAAAAACTAACCCTGCAAACATTTTTTTAATTGCCTCAAAAAAAAATTACTCTTAAAAGAGTCTCATGCCTGTTCTATGAGTAAGCAATAAAAAGACTCCTAAAGGAGTCTTTGATATGATTGTAAAATGACTGCTCAAAAATAGGACACTTCAAAGAGTCAATATTATGCTTACTTTATGAGTTCTCGACGGAATTATGATTGTTCATAACACAGACTCACAAAAGGATAATAATTCCCAGCAAACATTATGACACCTAAAAGACATTTTTAAGACTCATATAAATGAGTTATTATCCTCATACCTTTTCGTAGGTTATGGGCTTCAAAATATGATTCATAATAATGGCTGCTTTATGTCTCATTTTGGACTCAAAATTAAGACTCTTTTAAAACTCATATTTAATACTCTTTTAAGACTCATAATAAAGAATCTTTAAAGACTCATAACAAAAACTCTTTTAGAACTCATATAAATTAGCCTTTTTGGACTCAAAATTAAGACTCTCTTAAGACTCATATTTAATGCTCTTTAAAGGCTCATAATAAAGGCTCTTTAAATACTTATAATAAATACTCTTTTAGAACTCATATAAATTAGCCTTTTGGACTCAAAATTAAGACTCTTTTGAAAACCATATTTAATACTCTTTTAAGAATCTTGTAATGGAATCTTTAAAGACTTATAATGAAGACTCTTTCAGAACTCATTAAAGTAACATTGATCCGTTTAGGTTGAAATATATTTTTAGATTCAAATTTATTTAAAATATTTTATGATTGAAAAATAAAAAAAAAGGAAAATTGTAATTTGCAACCTATCACTTGCAACCTGTCACCAAGATTGCACAATTACTTACTTTAGTACAATCTTGGATACTTTTTTAATCCTTAAGTACAGGGTACCAAATTCTGTTCGTCAAAACCGAAATGAATCTCAAGATATCTGAAATTTTGAACAATTTTTTTAATCATGTTCCTGATAACAAATGGCGGGCCGCATGCGGCCCGAGGGTCACAGGTTGAGTATGGTTGCTTTAAGAGTTGGAAATAGAGGATAAGTATATTGGGATAAAATGTTGGGGAGGAAAACTTAATAATTTTACCCTTCTAGGTGCACCCTGGGAGCGGTGGAGACCGATATCCTAAAAACATCAATTTCGTATGAGAGCTCCCTTAAGGGGTGGGGATAGGGGGTAGGTATATTGGAAAAATTTAGACGAAGAAAAGTTAATGGGGCTCGGTCTAACATTTTACTGCTCTAAGTAACTCTTGAGTAGTTTTTTTCCAATTTTATACCTTTTGCTTTGCCTTCAACAATTAAACCCTGGTCAGCCCCAAATTTTTTTGCAAAAGCATTTTTTTTTTAGCCATACAAAATTAAGAGTTCCTGGGTATCAAAATCCCGTTACTAAGAATCTCCATACCTAACTATCCCACACTCCATGAGTACAAGGTTCAATTGACACAAGAACTGCAGCGTATACGCATACGTTCTCTGTTTTTGTCTTGGGAAACATGTATATTGACGGTAATTTTTACAAAAAATCGTATTTTTTGATGAAGCTAATATTTACATTGGCGGTTAGGTAAATAAGCACAATTGCCACATTTGAGGATCCGATAACCCGTGAATAATTCATAAGACTCACAAATTTACTCAAAATGAGTGACTGTTTAGTGCGGATTGTGGGCGACGGTGGACGTTACATTCGCTAGAGTGCGCTACAGAGTCAAACATAAACAATGTTCTTTGTTCGAAGCTCGAACAAACGACCAAAAAAAAAAAAAACACCAAACCTCTCAATAGTGGTGCTACATGCCATACAAGTCGTTAAACAATCGAGTAATTGTGCACGATGCCCCCTGGTCGCGTAATTTCCAGTTTTTTAACACCGTAACACTACTTCTTTTGAGTTTATATTAAAAGTAAGGTCTACACTAACCTTACGCAAGCGATTCCAACTCTCAAAGCCAATACTGACGTTGCCTTCGGCGAAATAGAGCCCCAATTATGCGAAAGAGTGATTATTTCGAAAAGAGAAATAAAGGCTACAAGCTAAGCCGAGGTGGTCATTTGAAAAATTTTGTATTCCATACATAATGTTTACTTTATATTCCAGAAAAAAATTTAACAGAGATCCAACAATTCTTTATTTTTGTTCAAAAACAAATCCAATACCTCTCGTTGAAACACCCGTTTCAAGTTGTTGGGCCAGCTAAAGACACAGAAACCTCCTGTTAGTACTAGTTGTAAAATTACTACTTCTCTAAATAAATTTCTACATAAATTGAGTACCTTCCCGAGTAATTCAGCAAAAACAAAAATGTGCAAATTTCCAAAATAATGCTCTTAAATTGAATTTGTGTACCACATTCATAACCTAGACCTCCACTTGGGCCATCACACACAATCGCACACACACTCGCACATACGTTCTCATCTAAAGCAATAATAATAATGCAGCATGTCACATTAATAACGGTAAGTAACGCAGAAATTAATATAATAATTCATGGTAATAATTTAACTACTTTCATGCGGTTTACTTATGTGGTCCACAACAAAACCACTTGCTGACAACCATGAAAAATGTAAGCAAAATAAAATAAGAACAGAAAAAGGAAGCAGGAAACCACAAAAAAAAAAAAAAAAAAAAAAAAAAAAACAGAAAAGTAAACCTAAGGTTTATGTGAAGACATTAATTCATTTAACATATGAACCAGGCACTATAAGCGCTGCAAAAGGTAAACAACACACATAGGGGGTTGACAGCCTTACAGCAAAAAGTTGCGATAGCCCTAAATGTCATATGTATATTTGCCGTTTTTTTTTTTTTCTTTTTTATTTCACTCTCATTATTTCGATTATGCAAAATATATACAAAAAATTTTATGTTTTTTTTTATTAGAGTTCACTACACAGAATTAAACAGAACTCCTTATGAATTATAACATTAAGAATAAAATTCGAAATCTGCATAAAAATTGATTTCTAAATTATTCTGAAGTTTTAATCTTTTTTTATTTAAATTCTGTTGTAAACAATATTTTGCTAAGAACGTATTAAAAAAGTGTAATTTAACGCACAAAATAGTTTTGACTTTTAATGTATAATTTTTAAAGCAGAAAAATTATGTAGATAAAATTCTTTATGCTGTGAAATACTTCCATTGAAATATAGGGCGTTTTTTCTTTTGTATTTTTAAACTGTCCTTCAATTTCATTGATAATTTAATATCCAACAAATAAAATCTCCAAATTTAAGAAAATGCTTTCACGACATTGCTCTGAACTAAATCTCAAATTGTTTGTTTTTTTCGGGGCGCCCCCTGTTGAAGTAAAGGACCAAAATGCATTTTATAAAAAATTTTAATATTTTTTTTTAACCTTTGAACCAAGGATTTCATGTGCTAAACCTATTCAATCAAGTCTGCTTTGGTTCGAAATGAGGTGATTAATGGGAAGGAAGGCGCAATCAAGTGAGTCATGTGAACATATTTGGAGCTTGGTATAAAGCTGAAGAAACATGTGAATTAGAATCTGAGGCAATCTGTTATATGCCTTTACCTCAGTCAATTCAAGTTATAAGACAATTTCATCCACAAAATTCTATACCACCAACTACAACTTCAAGTCATAAATATTGGTGAATTTTTACTTGCAACTGATTAGAAATAAGGAAAGAAATGCCTCAAAAACCTCATCGACCACCGAGGCCGCCAAAGAATAAAGCGAAACTCTTGATATTTAAAAAACTTTTTAACAAAAAAAAAAACCGACTTCAAAATCACTACAAAGTAAAAAATAATTTTAAATAACTTTTCTCATTCATTTGTTGGTCATATCTTAAAAGCTATTTATATGTATTATAATATTGGAAATCTTATCATTTTCATTTTTTCTATTTTGTATTATTATTATCAATATATTAATTGCTTTATGTACATAAAAGCTTTGAAGTCGGCGCTTATCTAACTATGTCGAAATCTTTTTATTTTAATTTTTTCTAATTTGTTTTATCATAAAAATATTATTATCTTTATGAATATAAAAGCTTCTTAGCGATTTTTTTTCTTTCAGTTGGCAATTTTTGAGTACGCTGAATGTGGCCAATGTGTTCCATGCATTATTTGTGCAGCTGTTACACACTATGTCATATTCAATATGAGCTTTACAAGCTCACCCAAACCAGTTTAGTGAGAAATTTAATGTGTACAAAGCTTTTAAAATTACTTCTGTGTCACCAAGGCACCAAATAGTGCACGGATGGTAAAGATCATGATTGTGTGTCAAAGAAGAGCGCCGACTTCAAAGCTTTTATGTTCATAAAGCAATTAATATATTGATAATAATAAATCAAAATAGAAAAAATGAAAATGATAAGATTTCCAATATTATAATACATATAAATAGCTTTTAAAATATGACCAACAAATGAATGAGAGAGGTTATTTAAAATTATTTTTTACTTTGTAGTGATTTTGAAGTCGGTTTTTTTTTTGTTAAAAAGTTTTTATTTCTTCCTTTTTAGAGAATATGAAATATTTTATGTAATAAATTTCCTCGTATTCTTGAAGAAAATTTGAAACATGAAACTTTATTCTTAAAAAATTTGTTTTATTAATTCCTGAAAGTTTGATGGGTATTTTCCATTTCTGTTTCTTTACAATTTTTAGTGCCACGCCCTTTATCTAATTGCGCCCACTTTATTTACCGTACCTTATAATGATTCTACCTAGCCCTGTGCCAAATTTCAGTTTCCAAGTATCAATATTAACCATAATATAGTACTTTCCTGTGTACAATCCCGCTCACTTTTTTAATGAGTCTACCAACCCACCTACCTGCATACCAAATATTAGTACGCTAGTGTCAATATTAACTAAGAAATTGTATTTTTATTATATTGACACGCCCCTTTGTTGAATAACACCCACTTTTTTGGCCGTAATTTGTAGTAACTGTACCTACTCATGTACTAAATTTCAGCACCCTAGTGTCAATATTATTCGATATATAGTGTGTTTCTAATATTGCCACACCCATTTGTCGAATAACGCCCATTTAATTTACAGTAATTTTTAAAAATTGTGTCTACCCCTGTTCTAAATTTCAGTACCCTTGTGTCAATACTATTCGAGATAAAGTGTTTTTCCAATATTGCCACACCCCTTTGTCAAATAACGCCCACTTTATTGACTGTAATTTGTAATAACTATGCCTACCCATGCACTAAATTTCAGCACCCTAGTGTCAATATTATTCGATATATAGTGTGTTTCTAATATTGCCACACCCCTTAGTCAAATAACGCCCACTTTATTTACAGTAATTTTAAAAATTGTGTCTACTCCTGTACTAAATTGCAGTACCCTAGTGTCAATACTATTTGAGATACAGTGTTTTTTTAATATGACCACACCCCTTTGTCAAATAACGCCCACTTTATTGATCGTCATTTGTAATAATTGTGTCTACCCGATTATTTTTACTGTAAATTTCAGTACCCTAGTGTCAATATTAACTGTAATACAGTGTTTTTCTTATATTGACACGCCCCTTTGTCGAATATCGCCCACTTTTTAAAAAAGGACCTCCGCGTTCATGGTATCTATCTGTTGACAAAAAATTACGGAAATCGGGCAAGTGCTTTAGAAGTTATCGATGTACATACATTTAAAAAAAAAAAAGCGCGGACAAACCAACGAACTTGAGAACCTCCTCCTTTTTGAAGTCGGTTAAAAAGGATCACGGTTAAAGGATCTTCGTGTTGGACAACAATCAGGCCGGCCAAAAAAACTTGGTACTCGCGTTTAGTCTATTATAATACAGAAAATCGAGAAACAGCCTCGAACTTCTGCCGTAGAAAATAACAGGACCCTTCGGAATATTACGACATACGAGTTAGTGATAAAACTGTTAACTGGACGCTCAGAGTTGCTGGTTACAATAGAAGAACTCTTCTCCGAATTGGCATTATTTTTCTTTGCTTAATTTTTGGCAGTTGTTTCTTCTATTTTGCTCGTTCATATTATTTTCGGTGTATCTTGTTGCAAAAATTTCTTCCAGCACCTTTTCCATTAACAACCTTTTGGCATCCCTTCCGTATATCAACTACGTCTGTAAAATTTTCGTCTTTGTTACTGCGTCAGGCTTTGACAATAAGGCCTAAATATTCTCGATCAAAAGAGATTCCGTACGGCTTGTACTGTCCTCCTGTCACGTGGAGCAGCAATTGTTTGTTTTACCGTAGAAACTGGTAAAAACTTAAAAATTCTAAAAAATAAAAAAAAGGTAACTTTCAAAATAGTTTTTGCTCAAACATTAATTAATATGAAATAATTACGTCTACGTGCTACCCATGATATCGACTAAAAACTGTTGGAAATTGCAACAACAAAACTGCAACAACTATTAGATCAACATATTGGATACCGTTATTTGCGTCTTTTTAATACCTTTAGTTTGAGTAGTAGTAGAGTTATGGTAAAGAAAACAAATTTTTGCTGATTTTGAAACGCCATTTTGAAACCCTAAACATTCGATTGAGCACATATAAAAAAATACGGCAACCTTAGAATTTTATTTTCTAACACATATCCGAAAATCATTCAAATCGGCGTCTGACACTTGGGGACTTTTCCTTGTAAGTACAAAGAAAACTATCACAAAATGGATGTACAGAATATGGATATAAATGGATATAAAACTATAAGATTTCAGTTATACATTTTCAGATTATTTTTTAATATTCCGAGTAAATACAAATACTCTATACAAAACTATCCCCTCAATAAATTAATGCGTCGGGGACGGAAAAAATCGTCCAATACTGCTCCTACACGAACTTCAACGTCCCGATGAATATTAAGTGCAGCCAATCCGTTCAGCCGATTTTCGCTCATAGCTAGTAGAACGCACGTAATTTTTTAACCGGCGTAATATTGAAAAAGAGCGTTCGTTCGATGATGTCGTTACTGGTAACGTAGCCATTACCAGCAAGATTTAGTGAACATTTGGAAAAGCAGTTGAATTGCAGATGTCAAGAGCTTCGATAGGACTGTTGATATTTTTAGCAATAATCCGTCTTGGCCAAATTTTCAATTCATTGATCTATACTTCGAAAGAATCGTCATGCAAAATCATGAAGTATTTCTAAAATAATTGGTTGCAGGCTTCTTCATCTAGGTTTGAAATTTTTGATGGAAAAAGACATCTAAAATTCGATAATATTCCACACTGCCCGACACTGCTTTAAAACTACTTACCTTATAAAATAACGTTACATAAGTTGGATTACTTTTCAATAGAGTTGCCATGTTTAACTTAAACTTTGAAAGGGAAGCCTCAATGATGAAGAATTATAATAAATCATAATAAATATAACTTTTCTTCATGGAAATTTTTCATAATCAGACAGTTCTGTGGATTTCACAAGTATAGTTCGAAACCCTCCTGAAGGGTTTAAACCCCCAAACCCCCCCGTGTGCACGGGCCTGGTTGTTACGGAACAGAACATCTCGTCAAACTGTTTCGTTTAGTTTCAATAAGTTTATGTTTGTTTATTTTGGGATACAACATTTAAATGCATTTTAGCGAACATTTTCGTCTTCACTCATTACGGAGCAAATCGTCTATTTTGGTTAGGCGTTATGGCGTGTACAACTTAAGAGAGTGGTAGTTCCTCCCAATTCTAACTGCCAACTGCCAGATTTGCTTCTTTATGATCACTAGTCATTAAATAAGGGGATAAATTAGAAATCAATCTTAATTTAAACACATAAGTAAAATCTTCACTAGCGCTTAGTATTTAGGTTTCGCATAGCACTACAATTTTATACAAATTAGGAACTTATATAGGTTTAACCTACCAATAAAGGAGACCAAATTAAAATGTTATAAGCCTTACCAAAAGAATATAGTGCACTATTCGAAGGGAATTCCCCTTACTAACTAAATCTCATCTCGCTTAAACAGTAACCAGAATTCCTCTAACCTTCCTTACCCAGAATTCAGCTGACCTCACCTTAACTAACCTTCGTTACCTTGTCAATGAAACCTTTTGAAATAAAACTCAGCGTTATCAGCATTGGTTTTTTATGCAAATTCTGATATAACTCACTCATTTGATATAGCTCACTCATTTCCCACATGCAATTAAGATGCATTTAAATATTTCCTTATTAACTTCTGCAAATATTGCGAATTATATCTGCATGCGATTTTTTTTGTATTTTTTTTTTTTATTAATATCCGCAACGTTGTCGCATGGCTTTATTTTTCCATTTCGTGGTCATAATACGTTAATTAAATATTTGTCGCGGCATCGTTGAAATCTCAACCAAAATCTACATAAATAAATCTCAATTTTTCTGCCATCTGTCCCATTGTTTGGACAAACGTTCATTCAAAAGAAGAACAGAGCGCTGAAGAACAACAAACAGTTTTTTGTAAATTTCGCGTGTTTTTTTTTTTCCTTTCTTGATTTTCATTTACATTCCCTGCAAAAACATGGGACATGGCCAACACTTTGGCATCGCGTCAGTTGCTAGGCAGTCAGAGCGGATTGCCTGTCGCGTCCATTTACGATATGAATTGGATTAACAATTCAAATTCCATTTACAAATACAAATTCGAATTTATAGTATGTAAAAGCTGACAGTTCTTTTAGCGTTCGTCTGCCTAAGAGGCGTTGGTGTTAATGTGGTAATGGTATTCGAAAAAGTTAACGAACTAGAAGTAAAGTGTTTTTACACTTCAAATACAAAAAATTAAGAGTGAGCGATAAACGAAGCTATAGAATAAATGACAAATTTTGAATAATTGCTTAACAAACAAAGCAATAAACAGAGTTATTTTTCAAAGGATATTGCTTCTTTGTTGATTTTTTCTCAAACTAATTGGTAATGATATTCTTAGTTCGTAAATATGTTGAAATTGAATATTAAATTGATTTACATTTTTTTTTACAAATTACACGGTGTAACAGTGAAAATAAACTCGGCTCGAGACATAGTAGAGGTTGTAGATCTAGTTGAACATAAGATAACTGCATACTTAGTTTTTTGAATATACCCTCAAAATCGGGATTTGTGGTAAAAAAACCGATTTTAGGTAGGTGCAAGTATAGTTTGTTATGTAACTCCGTTATATCTAGCTCAATTTTAAAAATTTAAACATTGATAGAAAGAAGAAAAATATACCCTTAATATAATACATAGACCGTTTTTTACAAAGAGAATTGACAAAGTTACAGGTAAAATCATTTGAAAATTTCTCATTTTTTTTTAATTTTTTCAACTTCAACAACGTTTTGTTAACAAAATTTGTTTTGTCGCACTATTACTTTTAGCAGGATTCTGAAAGCCTGTTAAATTTTGCGTTCAACAAGCTATCATTTACTTCAACTGGCTGAAATACAAATGCACTATCGAATTTTTAGTATTTGTAATAAAATACAAAAAATTTTAATTTTTTTTTTTTTTCTAAAAATGTTTATTTGACCTTTTTCGTTTATATATATTATAATCGATTTCACGTTTTAGGGACCAGCAGTAGTCTACCAGTATGTTTATGGAATTTTTTCCCTGAAAGCCGGTTTCTATAGCTTCCATCTCCTGGTGGAACCTTTCTCCTTGTTCATCACTAAACTGCCCAAGGCTATTCGGGAAAAAGTTTTTATGGGAGTGCAAAGAATGTATTTCGATTGACATATTGCAGCCCATTTCTTCGTAGGCACTTAAAAATTCATTTACAACATCTAAGTAATTTCGACTCTTCTTCTTGCCGAGGAAATAAATGCATAACGAAATATAACTACTCCAAGCTCTTTTTTTCAACTGGATTTAATTTAGAAACGAAATCAGTGTCCAAGAAAATTTTCCGAATTTGTGGCCCCACAAATAAACCTTAGAATAACCGAAATGAATAAATAACTTTTATAAAAGATTTGAACGTGCAGGATACTTTCTTGATTTTGGCCTCAATTAACCTAGGAAACGCTGCAATCACATTTTTTTTTTTTTTTAGCTTTGAACCAAGGATTTCAGGGGGAATACCTATTCAGTCAAGTCTGAAGTTGGTTCGAGGTGAAATACCTATTCAGTCAAGTCTGCCTTGGTTCGAAAATGGGATGATAGATTAGTGGGAAGGAAAGGGCAATCAAGTGAAACACGTGTAGGATGTTCTAAGCGTGGTGGAAAGCCAAAGAAAGATATGAATTTGAATCAGACGCAAATGTTATGCCTTTACCTCAGTCAATTCAAGTTATAAGTCAATCTCATCCACAAACTTCTCTACCATCAACTACAACTTCATGTCGTAAATATTGATGAATTTTTAATTTCAGTTAATTAGAAATGAGGATAGAAAATTAAGAAAGGTTAAAAGCGAAGGACCATGGCCTGGCCAGGAATCGAACACGGGACCTCTGGGGTGGCAGTCGAGCACGCTACCAACTCGACTACCGAGGCCGCGGTAGGATTACATTTACAGGTCGCACCAGTGGAGTATTCAAAACATATTTTTTGCCAACTTAAAATGAAGCACGCAGTGGCTACTCCTTTTGCTTATATTTATTAGTCGCACGACTATCCCATTCGCAAATAATGCAAGGATACTTGGTATATCCACCTTGCATTCCAAACAGTATTGTTAGAGCCTTTAAGTCGGCGATATACATATATCAGAATTTAACATATCAAGAATCACACAAAAAGTTTTTAAATAAATCATACTCTTGCAAGATCCCTCAATAAATAAACGCCATTCATTCGGAGCGTGTTTGTGGTTAAAAACTGAAAACAGTTCCGTCACATCCGGGCAATACACCAGCTTTATGATAATATATATAAACGAAAAAGCTCAAAAAAACATTTAAAAAAAAAAAAAACATTTTTTTGTATTTTTTTACGAATACTAAAAATTCGATAGTGCTTTTGTATTTCAGCCAATTGAAGTAAATGATAGCTTGTTGAACGCAAAATTTAACAGGCTTTCAGAATCCTGCTAAAAGTAATAGTGCCACAAAACAAAATTTGTTAACAAAACGTTGTTGAAGTTGAAAAAATTAAAAAAAAATGAGAAATTTTCAAATGATTTTACCTGTAACTTTGTCAATTCTTTTTGTAAAAAAACGGTCTATGTATTATATTAAGGGTATATTTTTCTTCTTTTAATCAATGTTTAAATTTTTAAAATTGAGCTAGATATAACGGAGTTACATAACAAACTATACATGCACCTACCTAAAATCGGTTTTTTGACCACAAATCCCGATTTTGAGGGTATATTCAAAAAACTAAGTATGCAGTTATCTTATGTTCAACTAGACCTACAACCTCTACTATGTCTCGAGGCAAGTTTTTTGATTTGTTTTCATTTTGTAACACCGTGTTATTTTAGAAGAGAAAGATTTGGTATATAATAGTTTCCCATAACATTAAAGCACTTAGAATGAGTAAATTGAAATGTAGGCCCTATCAGAGGAGGGCATAGCAAGACCGTTTGGCCCGGAACTCAAATCATAAGGCGACCCAAAATAAGAATAAAAGGGTCAATCCAAACATTTCAGGGAAATCTTCATTTCTTAATTATACTTTACAGAGAACCATAGATATCGTTTAATCTTTACAGAAAAAACTAAATTAACAACATTCAAAAATTTTTGTCAGAAAAATTTCTCAACTTTTATTTTAAACAGGCCATATATGTTATTACGGGAGGTTTTAGGCAAAACTTTTTTTTCAAATCAATATTTTTTATTCATTATTGTTGTGCAACTATTCCATAATATGAAAAAAAAGATACAGTAGTTTCGACTATGTCGTAACACAAGACGTAGAATTATTCAATTCGCTTTTGATGACATCTTTTTTAAAAAATATTTAGCAAAATATTTATTCCATACATCTGATATTATAACCTTTAAGAGAGTGCCGGAGAGGGTTAATATGTATGATCGACACATATTACTTTTGCAAAAGGAACATTTTTGCCCTTGACACCTATTTCCTCCGACCACTCCTTAGGGGGGCTAGCATACAAATTTTATGGTTTTTTCATATTTATTCCATTCACCTGAGCATATGACCTTTAAGAGAGTGCCGGAAAGGGTTAATATGTATGACTGACCCCCATTACTTTTGCAAAAGGAGCATTTTTGACTCTGACACCTATTTCCTCCGACCACTCCTTAGGGGGGCTCCCATACAAATTTTATGGTTTTTGTTTATTTATTCTATACACCTGAGCATATTACCTTTAAGAGAGTGCCGGAGAGGGTTAATATATATCATCGACCCCCATTACTTTTGCAAAAGGAACATTTTTGACTTTGACACCTATTCCTTCCGACCACTCCTTAGGGGGGCTCCCATACAAATTTTATGGTTTTGTGGATAAAACCGGAAACTGTCGATAAATAGGTAGCAAGTTTAAGCAATCAAAAACATCAAATGTTGGCTTTATATTTCATGTAATTGTGTAAAATTTATATAAGTTAGAGAGTTTCTTTTTATAAGTTAGAGAAATGAATTTTTTTCCCAGGGAGGATCAGGCAGACCAACAAGTGCTAACATCAACATTGTACGATCAGTACTCTAGGCACACCAAAGACTCAAATTGTGATATAAATACCGACACCTGATCACTATCAACCACCCTACTTACCTCCGAGAATGACGTATTCTACGTCAAAACTTTAAAAAGATATACATACATTCAAAGCTCTATTTTCGAATGATTTTTTTTTAGACAATCCAGAGCCGAGTAATGGTGTGATTTTCATCTTTTTTCAACACTCCATCTTTTTATTTGCAAAATATTTGTAAATATTGAAAAAAAAATTTATTTTTATATATTTTGCAAAATTTTGTATATATGTAAAAATTCAATTTTTAATTCGTTTTTAACATCAGTTGAAGTTTGATGTGGCGTCCGTGGCGTAGTTGGTTAAAGTGCGTGGCCGCTATGTCAAAGAACTTTGGAAACCCAGGTTCGAACCCCAGCAGCGACAGAAAATTATTTGAATTAAAATAATTTTTCTGTACGGCCGCCACCTCTCTGCAGACAATGGCAAACCTCAGAGAGTAATCAAAATGCCATGTAAAGCTTCTTGAGAACGAGAACTTTCCGTTCATCGCCGTTCGGAGTCGGCGTTAAGCATGTAGGTCCGGTTCTCGGTTAATTGTGTACAAACTTAATAACACGCACAACACAATTGATCATAAGAAGCTAGGTCAAAGTCCTTTCAAGGGCTGAAATGGCCAGTTATTTATTTTATTTTTTTTTTTATGAAGTTTGATGCAGAAGCAAGGGGACGTTTTTTTAAGTTTTTTGTATTTTAAATGTTGCAATGTTTCGAATGTTATAAAAAGTTTTAAGTTTAAATGTATTGATATGAAATGTTTTGGAGTTTAAAACTCTTAAATATTTCAATGTAAACTCACTGCAAAAATTTTTCTTGTTTGATTTCGTTCCTGATAATGATTCTCGAACAGAATCGAAAGATCGAAACAAAATAATTTATAAAAATAAAAATAAAGTGTTTCTATTTGAACCTTGGGCCAGAAGAAAACCTCAAATAAATTTTAATTAAAAATAAAAATAAAAATAAATTAAGACTTATATTAAAATTAAAATAAACAAAGAAATGAAAATGGCTCCTGTTTCCATTTATAAAAATATATATAACACTTTTTAAATTAAAATAAAATAAAAATGAAAATAAAGAAAAAATTATGATAAATGAAAAAACAAGGAAAATGAAAAGTAAAATAATTAAAATGGAGTTTTTAGTCAAACTTAAAATTAAAATTTAAACAAAATTTTTCATTAATATAAAAATAAAACCAAATTATAATTAAAAAATAGAAATAACAGTTACAATAAAAATAAATATAATAAGTACAAAAATATTAAAAGAATTAAAAATTAAAATTCAGTTAAATGCATAGCCATAAAAACTAAAAATAAAATACAAAATACAAATATATAAAAATAAATTGAAACTCAGGATAAAAATATAATAGAACAACTTAAAAAACATAAAAACATACAAATTTAAAAAAAAAAAATAAAAATGATAGTAAAAATTAAAATCAAAAATACATATTGAATTTCTAATGAAAACTGAAATAACACTTTATTAAATTAAAACATTATTAATAAAAAGTAAAATAAAAATTAATATATAATATAAAAAATTAAAAGTGAAATAATTTTAAAAAAACTATAAATAAAATTAAATATTAAAAATATAAAAATATAAATGATATATATATAAATATATATAAATATATATAAATACAAATAAATATAAAAAAACTAAAAACTAGAAATAGAAAAATTTTTAATTTAAATTAAAAACAAAATGAAAAATTAAAAATATTATAACAAAAAAGAAGAAAATAACAAAAAAAAAATGTAATCTTAAAGAAATTAAAAAGAAAAAATGACACGTGGTATCACAAAGATTTTTAAAGGTATAGGCACAAGTATTTGAACAATATATGAACCAGAAATTAGAAAAAGATAACCACTAAAAATTTGGATAGACTATTATGACAAGATTTAAAACAAAGACTGGGACAAGAAGTGGGTCAAGGTTTGAAAAAGAGATTAAAACAAGAAATTTGACAAGGATAAGACATGGAGCAAGACAATTATTTGGACAAACATAAGACTTTGGTTAAGGATGAGGTACAATTTTAGGGACAAGGTATGAAAGGTAGGAAAGTATACGGATTGGCATAAGGATCAGATATCTGCAGTGAGTCGCTTTTTCGCTGTTCAAAGTATATTCATCAAAAATAAATATAGGTATATATTCAACCCTCAACACTCGCTACTCTTATTCAATTCACTAAAACAAAGGAGACTAAATCACTTCAGCACTGGAATCGTGGTGTAATTTCGAGGAGTCGTGGTCACTTTTTTGTTATTGTTTCTTGTTTGTTGTGTATGTTGTTTGTGTAGTGGGTGCTGTTACCGTATTATTTTTAATTATAAAATCAAAAATTACAGGAATTTCCCGAAACTACCGAAGAATTTCTGGCCACTACCAAACAATCTGGTTACGAGTACCACCAGAAAACTATGATTAACATTCGAAACACTATAAAATAGTAGAGCGAGTATACGGGACTCATAAATAACTCGTTGTAGATCTCTGATTAGAACAAGGATAATGCTTCTTTGCCAAGTCAAAATATCTACGGGTGTAAAATAAAAATAAAATAAATAACTGGCCATTTCAGCCCTTGAAAGGACTTTGACCTAGCTTCTTATGATCAATTGTGTTGTGCGTGTTATTAAGTTTGTACACAATTGACCGAGAAATGGACCTACAGGCTTAACGCCGACTCCGAGCGGCGATGAACGAAATGTGCTTATTCTCAAGAAGCTTTACATGGCATTTTGATTACTCTCTGAGGTTTGCCATTGTCTGCAGAGAGGTGGCGGCCGTACAGAAAAATTCAAATAATTTTCTGTCGCTGCTGGGATTCGAACCTGGGTTTCCAAAGTTCGTTGACATAGCGGCCACGCACTTTAACCAACTACGCCAAGGGCATGCTTCATCAGCTGAACATTCTGACGGGCCCTTCTCAAAAGCTTTTCTTTTAAAAATGAGAACTGTCTTAAAAGTTAAAAAAAAAATACATTAAAAATTAATTAACTAAAATATTAAATTAATTCATAATTAATATAAAAATGAAAAATATGCAACAACAAAATTTTAAATATTCATAGTATTGTACTTTTTAAATCATTGTAATTTGAAAAAAAGTAAAACAACACTATTTTCTTGTTAAGGACACTTATAATTCCACGTTGGTTTTGTCGAAACTTGCCTTAAGTAGCTTCAAAATTAGTAGACTGTTGAAATCATAGAAGACATATTATTTCAAACGGAGTTACAAAGCTAATATACCCCTTATTCAGTACGCATGGGATATTAAAATATTGACACGTACCATCTGGCCTCGATCATAAAGAAACTTTGGCAGTTTAATATAGAGTTCATCCATTCACCATAGCTTAAGACAAGCTTAAACTAATAGTTGGAGTTTTGTGTCTCTTTCTCTCAACATAAAAACCAAAGAGCCATAACCTCTTATTTGACCCATGAATGACCGATAGTTGCATTATAAATCGTTGGCAACATATGTTTCCAACTCCCAATTACAGTTATTACACACACATATCTTCCTAATTTCCTACCCTCCTCACACGCTTCAATTAATTAGTCCAACAACCTCTCTCTCCAGCATAAAACTTGAACTTTCACAAATTCACATTTAAATGAAAAATTAACTTTTAATTAGCTTTGTAACGCATTTTGTGTAAATACTTAAAAGTGTGCACTCCGTCCATCCCTACCACCGCCCCACTCATTGCTGTGCCATGGCTAATTTAAGCCAGCTAACAGCCAACAATTTGTTGCAACTCAACTAAAGCGAGCAAGGAGCACGTGATGTGTGATGGCTCTAATGTTTGACAAACTTATTTATTTCTCTGTGATTTGAGCGTTGATGATTTTAGCTGGATGTCCTTATTTGAAAAGGGGTTGAAGTTTGGGTGTGTGTATGTGTGTGTGTATACTTTTGTGTGTGTATTTTAGGCAGTTTTGTGTAATTATAAATAATTGGAAACAATTTAACGCACTTGTTGTAAGTGTTGGTTTTTTGAAGTCCTTACCACAGAACGCATTGAATGAATAACTTAATTGACGGTTATTAATTATATTTGTTTGAGTAATTACTTTAACTCTCAACTTTGTGTTTAAATGTGTATGTGTAGCTTATAAGAGAGAGCTCTAAAGAGATATCCTGAAGATATTTTGATTTGAAGTATATCATGACACTATGTTAAAGTTCTTAAAATGGAAAGTTTTAATTTAGGAAGGTTTGACGCTTAAATTCAATCGTATGATTACAGTACCTAACAAAAGTATTAGGAATTGTTATTTTTTAAATCCAAGCCCATATATATCCTCGTCAGTCCCAAGCACACTTCTATGAGAATTCACCTTCAAAAGTGTATTTTTTTTTTTTTTTTTTTGGTTTGGGACTTTTTTGCTAAGTTTCGCCTTTGTCATGTACAAGGATACTAAGATTCGTCAAATTTCCTTGTTGTTTTGTCTCATCAACGAGCAGTTTGGACTTGTGGTGATCCAATCATCGTCGTAACCAATAATACTGGCTTATTATTCAACCACTTAATGACACACATTCTGTCAAAACTGACACTTCCTTTTTTTGAAAAGGCTTTATCTGTTAAAAATTTCTATCGCCTATTTCTTCGGAAGCCTATTTTGTTGAATTGTGCCTGTAACATAAAAAACTCCTCCAAGAAGAGGATTCAGTGCATTTATTAAAGTGAAATAGTGATCTATGAACACTAGCGTGGCCGTTATTTTTTTTTTTTTATTTCTTATACTCTCTCCCCCCAAATCGGTTCAGTTTTATGTAAAAAAAAATACAAAAAAGTTTCAAAGCGATAAGTTGTGTTTAAGGGGTGTCGCCCGCCCCCTCAAATTTGGCCTTCAAGCCCATTTATTCAAATATAATTTGTTTGTATATGAATATCTTTTTAAAAAAACATTTTACAAGAATATGATGTATGGCAATATTTTAGCTCTTTTAGTCAACAACATTAGCCTTAAAGAACGTTTTTTGATAAAATCAATATTTTAGAAAATAATGAAGAAAATAACCAACAAAATACCAAAAACTATATGTACCAAAATTATATTTATATGGAAATTATTTGTTCTAAGCATGTGCGTTAAAAGCTTATGTCTATTAAATTATTTCATACATAGCTATACTACGCATAGTCAAAATAAAACCAAACAAAAACAAAATTATTGAGTTATATTAAAAAATTTATAACTCTTGACTTACAGTAGATTTCTTAGAGTTCGAAAACCGGCGACGATAGTCGCTAACAACCTGCAGTACAAATTGTTTTTGCTCTTCATTTCTTGTAAAGAGCTTATTATACTCCTTCATCAACTTCACTCCTCTTTCGGCGGTATCATTGAAGACTCTTAATTTTTTTAATGTTTGTACCGCTGTCATATACATAGCAATCCTGCGCAGTCCACTCGGACGGAGTTAATGTCATGAAAGACGTATCAATTTGAAATCTCTCGAAAAAATGTCTTGTTTGAGAATAAACAAACTGCTCAAGCCCACCACTAATGAATTTTGAAACTGTTTGTTTCCCATTGTGGCGCGGTTAAAGTTAATTTGTTTTGTTGCAATTTTCTTTTGTTGCATCTACGACATTGTTGTCAAAAAACGCAAATGCAATAGCCTCCCCATTTAAATACCATAACTGGTTTTTGAATTTTTTGACGGCAACCTGCGAGATTCCTAAATCAATATTTTCAAAATCTTTTAATTTTGACAAAACATTTAAGTCGGTGTATGGTGCTTGTATTGCTAAGGGAGCAGAAAACCAGGCTTCAACATATATGGCGACAATAAAAATGCAAATTTGACGTAGTCCAATGCTTTAGATTCTGTCAAGTTAAACTCTTCACGGAACAAATATATTTTCAAGCTGTAAATAGCTTTTCCCATCCAACGCGCATGATGATAAGCACCCGGTGAACAAATTATTACACTGTTTGGCGGTTTTTTTAGCTTCTCACCCAGGAATAGCAAGGTAAGTTCTAGTAACTCCTTTTTATCCTCTCTAGGTTGTACTTCTTGTAAGATTGTGTTAACAAAACTTACAACCCGAGATTTTTTGATTTTCAAATAATTATTTACCACTTCATCTTGCATTCCTTGCTGCCAGTTGTTAACGTTTAATTTTGGCCATGCATTTTTAAATTTTTCAAATATTGTTACGTTAGGGCTTGAATGATTTTGAAATTTTCCTCAAACACACTTCTCAGTACAACTTCATAAATGTGGTCGCTTCATAAAACTTCATAAAAGAAAATTTGGTAGCTGCTTTGAATATTGAAAAAGAAAAACAAATTCACTTTAACCGCGCCACAATGGGAAAACAAACAGTTTCAAAATTCATTAGTGGTGGGCTTGAGCAGTTTTTTTCTTCTCAAACAAGAAATTTTCGAACTCTAAGAAATCTACTGTAAGTCAAGAGTTATAAATATTTTAATATAACTCAATAATTTTGTTTTTGTTTGGTTTTATTTTGACTATGCGTAGTATAGCTATGTATGAAATAATTTAATAGACATAAGCTTTTAACGCACATGCTTAGAACAAATAATTTCCATATAAATATAATTTTGGTACATATAATTTTTGGTATTTTGTTAGTTATTTTCTTCATTATTTTTTAAAATATTAATTTTAGCAAAAAACTTTCTTTGAGGCTAATGTTGTTGACTAAAAGAGCTAAAATATTGTCATACATCATATTCTTGTAAAATGTTTTTTTAAAAAGATATTCATATACAAACAAATTATATTTGAATAAATGGGCTTGAAGGCCAAATTTGAGGGGGCGGGCGACACCCCTTAAACACAACTTATCGCTTTGAAACTTTTTTGTATTTTTTTTTACATAAAACTGAACCGATTTGGGGGGAGAGAGTATAAGAAATCAAAAAAAAAATTTTCTCTATACAGCTAACGGCCACCCTAATGAACACTCTAGTTCCTTTGGAGACATTTTCAGTAAGTCTTTCTACAACCTTACCTCCAATGCCCAAACTTTAACGTGGTTTTCCACATGGCCAGGTTTTAGCTCCCCTGATTAATAAAAAAGTCGATCACGTCCACACCAGTTGTAGCCAAAATAAAATTTTTGACCAACTCAATTCGGATTTCTTTTATATATTGCTTCAAATGGGGTGGTTCCAATGAAGGGGATCATCTGTCTTCATCTATGCTCAACTTCTTGTGTCATCTGTCTTACTAAGAACGATGTCAATGACTGATTAGACTTTCCAAAGTTTGTTGTTTTGTTTTTAGTCTTCTGCTACATCCAAATTGTTGAAAAAGTACATATAGTTTCTTAATTGAAAGATACGATCTGTTGGGTTATTGTTAGTTCCCTTATTGATGGTCAATAATACATTCTAGCTCTTGGTAGCTTCATGCAACCTGCTATGATGTGCGCTCCAATTTTTTTTTTTAATTTTCGTAATTTTTTTACTCATTAGAGGGGAGTTTACAGTTTTGTTGGATTGTAGTGCATACTTATATCATGTATTACTTTGTTCACTTACAAAACTCCAAAAATCATCGTTGAGTTACGCTGCGAAATACTCGAAAGGTGTTAAATTTTCTCGGTTACCAACTTCCCATAATTTATCTCGAACATTCTCAAAATTCGACTCAAAGGTTTTGGAAACCCACTTAAGGTTTCTATGTATGGTTGCCAATATTTCAGCCGCTGCTTCAGTACTTTCGATAGCGACACCATCACCATCCTTAAGATCTCCGTCATCATTGTAACTAGTATCATCACCCATCAAAATATGAATACATTCATCATCGCTTTCATCATCTGAAAAAAAGCTTCTACTTCGCTTTTAAACAATATTTCGTTAATCTTCTGTCCTTTGTAACGCTTTCTTGATGATATTTTTTTCGCACTTGCTTACAAATGTACAGCGGGCTACGCAAAGAAAAAAAAGAAGAATAAAAGGTAAAATTTCACTTTTCAGCTCACAAAAGTATTTGGAATTCAACTCTGGAAAAATAAAAATTTTATTTCGTGTGCCATATCCCATCCAATCAGTCTAATAACCTCCTTTATGCGTTGTGGCCTGGACAGAATAAGCTTCCGAGTTCTATCCGATGAAATTTTCGTGCATTCTTCTATTGTTGCTTTGATGTTATAGCATGCTTTGCATGCTTTCGAATAGATCGCTCTAAATTCCACGATAAATGTTCGAGCGAATTCAGATCCAGCGACTGAGGAGGTATTCCTTAAATATTTGGCGTATTGTACTGGATCAAAAGTCGGGTATTCTGAACGATCCGAAAGTATTTCAAATTGTCCTTAAAAATCTGCATGTGCTGTTGATGGTTCATTTTGTCAGTTATGAATTGGATGTTGCCAACTCTATTTGCACTCATGTACCCCTATAACACGACGTTAAAAACTTAATGTTCAACAGGAGGGCACATATTTTATTGGGTGCAATTCAGTATTCAGCTTTCTCCATACTTTATCCCACAATACGGTCCAAAAACGTTCAATTTTGTTTAATTGCTGAATATTACTCGTGACCAAAAATCATTGTTGTGATTTTTATATTTTGTTTTTTTTTTCACAAATTGAAAGCGTTTGTAAACGATTTCTTTTCACTTATTGGTGATTTCTTCACTTATAGTCAATACACTAAGAAAAAAGTCTCTCGGAATATGATAAAAAAGGCATCATATTTAGAGAGAAATGGTATAGGGTTTCCTCCAGAAAATGCTTTTCTCTGAATGTGACACCAAAAATTCCCTAAAAATGGTAAAAAGCTTCCATGAAAAAGAGAAATATAAGAAAAATATATCGTTCTTAGAGAAAAACACTTTTATTTTTGAGAAAGGATTTGTTTTTATTGAAGAAAATATGTCGCATAGTGAATTGTTTATCTACAATAGAGATAAATATTGATTTTCTAGAAATTTTTATCTACACTAAGGGAAATAACGCATATTAACATTATCCACGCCTGAGTATAAATTTTAGTTATATATTTACGTGTATAAATCAAATATTTTCCTTACAACTCGTTTTTTCCCGTATTTAAATTTTATTTATACCACACACGTACACACATATTCCATACAAGCAAGCAGCAACAGCATCGCACACGTACACACATATTCCGACAAGCAGCAACAGCATCGCACTCTGTTCCTGCAGGTTTCTTATAGTTCTCATTTAGTTAATGTTGCAAGGGTAATATAGCGTGGATATTTGGCCAAGATGATTTGTGCATGCGATGGGTGGTCGCTGTATGAAATGATGTAGGGTTGAGTGACAACTTGATATTTTCTGGTCGTCATTTACCTGCATATTTTGCTTCTTATAAATTTTAATTCTTATGGAATTTAAAGATATTGTTTTTTAAATTCAGTATTTTTATATAAATTTTCTTTAAATGTGATAGTCTTATTTTCAAATATTAAATATTTGAAAGATATTTTAAAAAATTCGTGCACAATTTTAATATATTTTTTATTAATTCTGTTTAAATATTTAAATATTTACGTAGTCGATTTATGCAAATGCGTTATTGGTGCAAAAATGACTCGCTTTTTGGATAAATTAAAAAAGTTTTTGGATAAATTTAATATTTTTTTCCCTTAGTGTATAAATGAGAATTTTTTAGTGCGAGAAAAATACTTATCATTATTAGAGACTTGAAATATTTTCATTTCCGACAAGTGAAGAAATATTTCGTCAAATATATGAAAATTTATTCTAATTGAAGGAAATTTTAAAAAATATAAATTTTTTATCACAAAGAGATAGGGCTTTTTTTCTGAGTTAACCGTCAATTTAGATGGTCACACAGGAAGATGTAAGGAAGAAAATGTTTTGAAATAATGGGGTGTATTAATTTCAATTTTTTCGAGTTTTTTTCTCCTCCCCCCCTATCGTTACTTATCTTAGTAGGTATTTTGTAAAATGAAATACATGTTTGAGTAAAACGTTATGGTTTTTTCATAAAACTTTTGAAAATAGCACATTCAAATATTTTTCTCATCAACATATTAATATTGGCCCTCAAGCAACCTTTAAGGCACCGTTATCATCAGGTGGTCCCATTTGTAAATAATCAAATTAATCATTTAACGCAAAAGAAAAACAAAAAATTGATTTTAACAACTAAGGGTTAAAAAATAGCAGTCCCCTGTCATGTCATTAATCACAAAATTGGTGTTTAAGCGGGTTATATTTGTTGACTTCTGATAGTACATGAATGAAAACAAGTGTTAAAAAAAAAATAAATCCTTGAAAATCCCTAACAAATGCTGACTCAAACATGTATTATAAAAAATGAAAGGAAATATGATGCAATTTTTAGCGAAAAAAACCCCTTTTTCATTCCTCAACATATGTTGCTGCGTTTAATTGCGTCGTGGTTTTGTTTGTTGACGACATGACGTTGCACAACTACGATTTGTTTTTGTTGGGCTTTATTTTGTGGTTTTTTGAATTTTTTGAATTTTCGGTGAAAGTGTCGGTGTGAAAGAAGTGATAGAAAAACGCTACAATCACCAGTGGAACTCATAGCTTAAATGCTTAACTTGTCGTACATGTCAACATTGATGCTTGTTGCTGTTTTTTTTTATTTTGTTGTTGTTGTGGCTTGTTATCCTTGCCTTCAACTTGCCAGGATTAAGCTTGACCAAAGCGTCATTAATGCTTCATCAATATGGCTTTGTTATTGTTGTTGTTGTTGTTTTTGTTGTTTGCTACAATTTCTTTTTCAAAGTCATTTAGTACAACATGCGGCGCCGCAAAGTAGGCAACAATAATAACGAAGACAGCGTTACACAGTGTGGCCAGACAGTAAAAGGATTTATTACAAAAACAACAAGAACAACTACCACAAACACCACCATGACTGTAGGGGAGAGAAAGTGCTAATTCGTCAATGATAAGCTCAATTTGTTGTTTATTGTTTGTTGTTCGTTGTTGTTGGCATTCGTGTTGCTGGACTTTGGGCAAAAATTTTTGCATTGTATGCCAGACAAGTTATTAAAGCAGCATTAATGTCATAAATGTCAACAGCAACAGCAACAACAACAACAACAACAACAACAACAACAACAACAACAACAACAACAACAACAACAACAACAACAACAACAACACCAACAACAACAAGCAAAACCACAACAATAACAAAAGTAGCAGCAAAAAGTTTTCTTGCTTTCTCTCTAATGTTGCAGCTTCTATACAGCTGGCGTTAGGGCAATTTTTTGAAACACTACTATCTAAAGTTGTTGCTGCTATTATTGTTGTTAAACCGACTCTTTCCAGCGTCAGACTTACTGACTTTATTATAAAAGTTTTTAGCCAAAAAAAAAAAAAATGTTGCAGACAACGTGTTTTGTTTATTAAATAGCCAGGCTGGAAGAAAATATAACAAAGTCTTTTTTATCATTACGCCAGACTTCAACCAGAGGTGTTTCGACTATAGTCAATCAGGCACAAACACACTCTCCCACATGCCATCTCCAAAGTTACACAGACAGCCACTCATCAGCTTGATTGTCATGCAACATGTGACTGAAATCTTTTTCAATGCATTTCATTGTTGTCAACAGAAAATTCATCATTAGTTTTAG
This sequence comes from Pherbina coryleti, assembly GCA_943735915.1. Taxonomy (NCBI): domain Eukaryota; kingdom Metazoa; phylum Arthropoda; class Insecta; order Diptera; family Sciomyzidae; genus Pherbina; species Pherbina coryleti. Next base: position 21,914,461 of record OX030952.1, read on the forward strand.
TTGCCGGTCGGTGTTGCTCACAAAAACGCAGAGCAATGAAAATGTTGTTGCTGCCGCATGTTAAGCCATTTGAGGCAGCACCACATCTGCTGCATGTTGTTTGTGGGCGACACAAACACAAACACACGGGTATAAATGACGTGCTAGATTAGTTTGCAGTTTGCAAATCCGGTAGTTGGCATATTTTGAGTTCGAAAGCTAGTTTTTTCGCTAAATTTTTAATTTTTTTTTTGTCCATTGCTGTTGGTTAGTTAGGTATCTTTGTCAATGGAAATAAAAAAAAAAAATAAGAATTATTTCCAATTTCCATTTCATTATGAGTTTCAATATTCTGTAACTTATACTTCCATAGCTAATCTGTATTAATTGGACCACACCCCCTTTTCCAATGCCTGTCCAAGTTCTCTTAAAGAAGGACATCAGCAAGTGGTAATTCCATTCTGAGTTACAATGTTCTGTTACTTTTACTTCCATAGCTATTTTGAATCGAAAATTTGGCTTGTATGGGCGAAGCCACGCCTTTTTTCCAATGCCCGTGCCAGTTTTCCAGTAGTAATATCTGGCTAATTACAATAGTTTGAACATCATACACACATTTACTTCCAAAGGTATTCGATATTCAAAACTTTGCTTGTATGAGCGCAGCCACACCCCCTTACAAAATTTCCATCCTAGTTTTCTAGTAAAAGGACATCATCAAGCGATAACTCTATTATGAGTTTCAATATTCTGTGATTTTTACTTCCAAAGCTATTCGATATCAAAAATTTGGTTTATATGGGCGGAGCTACAACCCCTTTTCCAATACACGTCACGGTTTTCTAGTAGATTGATATCACCAAGTGGCAATTGCATGCTGAATTTTATTGGAATGCGGCATTTAGTTCCAGAGCTATTCGATACCATAAATTTGATTTTTATGCGCAGTGCCACGTCCCTTTACCAATGGTCACTCAATTTTGCAAGTCAAAGGATACAACTTTGCGTTCTTATCGAGTTAAATTGATATGTGACTCTTAAATTTGGTCTACTGAAAAAGTGCCACACCCATCGTCCAACACCCATAAATTTTTACCAGTGAAACGGCAGATAAAAATTTAATTCGAATATCGAATTTTGCTGATGTGTGACCTATAATTCCAAAAATATTCGATATCGCTGATTTGGGTTGTATGGAAGGTGCCACACCCCCTTTTCCTATTCCCGCCCCACTATGCCTACAACCCACTATGCCTACAACCAAATGCAAGCAATAAGTTGACAAAGTTTTATCATAATCGGATGAACGGACTTTCAGGAGGAAAATACACCGCCACACAGTGGTTGAAAGGTGGAAATAAATACCAAAATTCATGATCTCTTTTTAACATTTTTTTAATTTAATTTAATTTAGCATAAATCCAAATTATGTTTTAATAATATTGATTGGTTTTTTTTCTAGAAGCCCTCAAACTCGAACAATGCAAAAAAACTGAAAAAATTATGTAAAAAGTTGAAATTTTTACAGAGTTACTACAAAAAAACGGAAAGAGGTATTCCACTCCTGTTTTTTTATTTATTTAAGAAAATGTTCAAAAATAGTTCTGCGTATTTAAAATATATTATTTACCTCGTTTTTTAAAAAATCCCAAATTTAACGTGGATATGAAAAAAAAAAACGTAAATTTATTTTTTAGCAGAATGTGTTACTTTGTGAGCTCCAAGTAGCGCTAAAAAATCTTTCAACGGAATGTATTTATTGATCTTTTACGTAAATGCTTCAAATAATAAAAGTGAGCTCTTTTGAGCTTTTTTCACAAGATATGACAATAACTAAAACCGTTTTCAGAAAAATATAGAGTTGCTCAGTAGTCAAGGCTTAGTTCTTTAGCAATTATCCTTAGTATACTTTCAGGCTTGGCTTGTTAAGCCAAACTCTTCGTTCAAAAGTGTGACATACTTTATCTTGTTTATTATGGCACCAGCAATATTTCACTGTCTTATTAACCATTTAAAGCTCACAAACGAATTTTTATATTTTTATAAAAAAGATGAAAATTTTTCTGTAAGATTAGCATGATTTATACGCATAAAAAGCTACAACATGAACTACGGATATGAACATTGATAGCAGATTTTACATTATCCCTAAAAGTATACTCAAGCAAATTTTGAAAGTTGCTATCATCGCTTATGCAATAATTATTAAAATAATTATTAAAATGTTGCATATTAAAAGGTTCATTCAATTTTTTTTTAAATAATAGCGAAACGGCGTCCGTGGCGCAGTTGGTTAAAGTGCGTGGCCGCTATGTCAAAGAACCTGGAGACCCAGGTTCGAACCCCAGCAGCGACAGAAAATTATTTGGATTAAAATAATTTTTCTGTACGGCCGCCACCTCTCTGCAGACAATGACAAACCTCAGAGAGAATTCAAATGCCATGTAAAGCTTCTTGAGAATAAGAACATTGCGTTCATCGCCGTTCGGAGTCGGCGTTAAACATGTATGTAGGTCCCTTTCTCGGTCAATTGTGTACAAACTTAATAACACGCACAACACAATTGATCCTAAGAAGCTAGGTCAAAGTCCTTTCAAGGGCTGAAATGGCCAGTTATATATTTATATTTTTTTTTATAGCGAAACGGGACAAAATATTTTTAAAATAATATTTTACAGTAACATGAACATCTTATTTTAACGGTTTAGATGGTATATCATCTTGAAGTTTAAAATTTGGAAAACAAGTGGAGTGAGGGGGAGACAATTTTTTGGAGGAGGTGGGCATGGCGGAATGTTTTTTATTAAACACTTTAATTTAAGATTTCTGACAATGTGGTTTATTCATAGGATAAGTCATAGAAAAAATAAAGCGTTTTTAATTTTTATGTTATATGGGAGGTAGGCGTGGTTGTGGGCGTTTATCAAAAAATTTTCGTTTTTATCTTGATACAGTCAAACTGAACTCATGTGCCTAATTTTATTGATTTACGACGATTACTTCTACTTTTTGACATTTTTTGTATGGGGCTCAACCACTGTGCGCCATCTGTTGAGAATTTTTCGACTTGTCTTTTATCCTAAACCTTCGCGTAGCAATTACGATCAAGCCCGCAGAAGGAAGTATACAATTTGGTCCAGTCGTTTTCAAGTTTAAAGCATATGAACAAGCCAAGATTAATTTTCTTATATTTAGATAAGAATATAGATACCCAGCAGTCAGGTATCAGCAGTCAGATTTGTATGCGCTTTGCCTGCATGCAGATTAAAATGCGCTTTGTTGTCATTACGAATAGCGCTGAATCTATAGCGCTGCATTGGTAGCACTTTTCGAAGCTATTGGGTAGCACTTGAAAATAAAAGAAAAGAACATAAAGAAGTGAAAAGAACAAACAAAAAACACGAATTTGATGCATAAGCAAACTGAAAGACAAAGCAAAGCAAATTAAAAGAAATTTAACCAGAAAACGTGTCGCTCGGAAAAGTTTTTGTGAAATAGTGAATTTTGACACATTTTTACATTTTAAGTGGTATATTAATATGTTTAATAAAGACAAAGAAAATAAAATTTAAAATTAAGTAACACTTAAGCAGAAAACGCGTCACGTGGATTAATTTTTAGTGAGTAAAATCTGTATATTAAGGTTAAGGAGAAAACGCGTCGCGTTTAAAGAAATTTGGCATTTCAAGTGGTCAATACAGTGAAATTATGAGCTACTAATATTTGGGGTATAGTAAGCGGTACTTTAGAAGGCTTGTGGCGTCAAAAAAAGATGTACGCGTGTCTAAGGCAGTCCCCGCAGAGTCACCAAAGCCACGCCTCACATTGGTTGAAGAGTGGCCGAAATTAATTTTTTTCATGTTCGCCGATTTGGAAAATGATTCCTTAATATTAGGCTGATATATTCATTATTTGTTTGGACAGACATGCTCGAAGTTCATATATGTTCGCTTGTTTAAAATGGCATGCAAATTTACTGTATATTCAATCTTTTGGTACAGTCACAGTAATCTTATCATTTGACTTTGTTGTATATTTTCGTAAGTGACAGTTGTCATAGATGACATTTGCATTAAAAAAAGTTGGAAAAAAAGCCATATAAAAAATTTCGTAGAACGAAATATAAACAACATCACAATTTCTATGTTCATCAACTTCAGTGTACTGCATCTTTTTAGCCCTGTGGAGCCCTGTTTAACGAAAGATGTCAAGTTACAGCTTGAAGTCTCAGCTAAAAGTAAAAAAAAATTCAGCTGCTCCTACTTGCAAATCAAAAAATTGGAGTACGATAATGATGTTAAAAAATTATTAAAAGACTATGCTTGAATTACTTATTCATGTTTGTTCTATTTGTTTTTTTCTATGGGAGGTGGAAGTAAAAGTGGGCGGATCAGGTATATATTTTTAGGAGCCCATTCTACAATTATAATATATATTTTTTGTGAAAATTGAGTTGATGCAGCAAAAATCAAGGGAGTTATGCCACTTTTTCAATACAAGTTGTATGGGAAGTGGGCGTAAAAGTGAGCGGATATTTTTCAAATTTCACACAAATGATTCTGAGTGTTCAAAAATGATATGTGCCAAAAAACAATGCCGTAGGTCAAAATTTAATTTTCTCTTTGTATGGGAGGTGGGCGTAAAAGTGGGCGGAACATTTTGATTTTTCCATTTTTTTCTTGATTCAAACAAAAAATGCCTATGTACCAAGTTTCATTGTCCTTCGATAACTTCTTCTATTTTTAGCCGCTCGTTCTATGAACTTCAACCAATGTGCGCCTTGAGGACGTGGAAGAATTTGAAGCAAGCAATTACTTCCCGAATGATTGCAATGAAGAAGACAGACAAGCGTATTCAATAAAGGAGTGGATTGTGGAATTTGGAATAAGGCACCGTGCAAGTGATTGCATATAAGAAATTTTGAATAAAGCCAATATAAAAGTTCCACGTTCTACGGTCCGAGAATTCCCTATTCAAAACAGCTAAGATATGCACTCGCGAGGTAAAACCAGGTCAATATTTTCATTATGGACTGGAAAAAGGTATTTTAAATTGTTTAAAGCTAAATATACCAGAAACTATGACGACCCTCGAATTTGACGTGGGAATCGTCGGGCTTTCTTTGTACAAAAGCTCCTCCATGGCGTTATGGCCAATTTTGGGATCAAGGTGGAGTTCTTATTCCGTTGCTGCACCACTTTTAAGCTATGTTATCAATGGCCTTCAATTTCCAACAAAATACCGGAATTCCAATGGCTTCGTACAATAACTTGGAAGCGGCAAACAAGGTAATTTAGAAGAACAATAATTATTATGAAACCATGAAAAAATACCTTCTATTTTTTACTTTTAGAGAAGATCAACGAAGATAATTTTGCTGTTCTTCAAAGAATTCAGCAAGACATTTTAGACATCAACAACAACTGCGCTCATCAGCGAGTACTTCTGGAGAAACTGGTGCAGAAACTATTGCCTAAGCAAATAAATCTGCACATACTACCATTTAAGAGCATTGAAGAGGTTAAGAACGCCGATCTTTATTTGAGTACTCATTCACAACGTGACTTGGTAAGTCTGCAATAACTGGAACTTTTGAATATTTCAATTACAAAAAATTTGATTAAATTCAAAATGAGTTGTAAAAACGACTGCATTAGATAGTACATAAATACAATCAATTTGTTTCTTTTTGCAGATATCTTACGTCCAGTCTATCGTGAGTAACACTTCGATTCGAAAAGCGTTTCACTTAATATTTACAGAAGAAGCAGTTCTTCATACCAACTGGGATAGACGGCAGAAGAAGTTTGCAGTTAATAAATTAAAATTTGTTTCTGAAATTATATTCTGTAAGTATGAGGGATTTCCAAATGTTCTAAAAATTAATAATGTCTTCTTTTGCAGTTGCTGTTAATGGGCCGGAAATGTCATTGCAAATTTATGAAAAACAAATGAAGGCAGGTTTCCGCTCATTTAAGAAGAGATCTTATAGAAACATAAGCATGGAAAAAGCTACGAAAGCAATCGAAACACAAAACACACAATGTATTGATATACAAATTAAAGATTTATTCATGCTCCTCTAATGACTATTCTTAAGTGAGCAGAATCCTGCCTTCATTGCCTTTTAATAATCACATAAATTTAACTCCATAACATTTTTAATTGTTTTTGCAAACTAGATTTTTTAATTGTCTTCCTATATTATGGTAACTTAATTTAAACTATAACTATATTTGCTTAGGCAGTAGTTTCTCCACCAGTTTGTCCAGAACTTCTCACAATTTAATTTAATTTATAATCCTAATATCTTGAATACGGCCTTTCATTATTTATATTGAATACAAATTTAAGCTACAGGCCAAGCATGTTGACAACAAGACAACATGAAAACAAAGAAGGCAACAACCAACAACAACAACAACGGCTCTGTATAGAGCAAATCACACAGCTTGACTATACAGACTGTTTCGTTGGCAGCTACACCAACTCATCAGTAGTCTTGTATGACTTTTCACTGTGATCCACTCAAGCTAATTACTTTTTACTTGACATGACATGCCAATGTTAAAAAAGGCTCTATCCATAAGGAGAACAAAGCGCTCTTTTGCTTTTTTGAGAGCGCTTTAAATGCGATAATGAAGCACTTGGTTTCTTGCTGGGTAGATATAAATACTATAAAATGGGGGTAACTTCTAGCATATTTATAGAGCTCCCCCCCCCCGTTGTAGTTCAGTTGCCAACAGTGATCGTATGAACTAAAGTATTTAATTTGATTCTAATAAGACCCAAGCCGTCTGAAATATAAAATATTCATTCATTTCTGGGCGGTAAAAGGGTGTGCGGCAAAAAATTGTACGTACGAACCATGGTACGGCCAAGAAGAACACAAAAAAGAGAACCCCAAGCAAATCGGACGCTCCGTTCTTGATTTATGGAATTACAAACACAAATCAAGACTTTGTTATATATAGATATGGGAAAATCTTTAACATAGCTCCAGAACCACTGAGTCGATTTCGTATAAACTCCACATAAACCTTCTATAGACCATCCCCAACGTACCCTAATATTTTTCGACCCTTTTCTGCAGTAAGTGGTGACATCAAAATGTACACTTCTTTTTATATATGTAGGTACAGACTGTTTAGTAAGAGCGTGTACGGCATAATTTATCTAAAAATTTATTTAAGAAAAATTTACATGTTCCGAAGCACGACGCAATCATATTAATAAGATGTCCAATCACCACCAGCGTTAATAATCGCTTGACATCTCCGCGGCATACTTTCCACTAAATTTTCGTCATATTCGACAGGAAGATCTCTCTAAATGCGTCGAATTTATCAGGAAAGCTGTTTTAAAGTATAGGTGGGCGTCCCTCGAAACTTCTGCTTGATGTAGACCCAGAAGTTTTCGATGGGCTTAGCATCAGGCGATTGTGCAGGCCAATCTAATGTGACGACACCTTTTTCGAGTTTCCAGTTGGTGCAGAGCCGGCTGCGGTGTTTGGGGTCATTGTCCTCCTGCAGAATTCAGTCTTCGTTTTTGATTATAAATTGGCATTTTGCAGTCGGTCATAAAGCCTTCTCATAAGTTTTGACCTTTCTGGCAGCATTAAGGTTCTCGGTAAAAAGATGCAAAGTGCCGAAGCCCTTTTTTGAGAAGCATTCTCAAACATGAGTTTTAATGGGATATTTAACGGTGCTCTAGATAAAATTACTTGACGACGAAGACCCCAAACAGAATATTCGTCGGAGAAGAGTACGTTACTCCAATCGCGATCAATGTTTTCTGTTGCCCAAGCCATTCTTTTAGTAACGTATTTTTCAGACAACAGTGGGTTCTTCATTGTAGTCGCCATTTCAAATTATTTGCAAGCAAATGGTTACGAATAGTTACATGCGATATATTTAGACCCTTTTTGCCTCAATTTCGCTTGCCCTTGACTTAAGCCAGGATTCCGCGAAAAGAAACTCACTATAATTTTTTCATCCTTCTGTGTCACGTTCCCTGTTGAGCCACGATCGGGGAGGTCATAGTCGTTTAAGATTCCTTAAAGCGTTGCACTCACTTCTGGACAAAAGCCTTTGACTTTTTCAAATACTTTGCCGCCGCTGCATAGGACATTTTTTGTATTTTTGATGGTTGAGTTCTGCGTATCCTGCACTCATTATGCCTAACACACTTTTCTGACGAAGTTTCGTCCAATTTAACTTTTTTACTAGTGCGTCAAGGGCAGAGGTTATGTCTACTTGTTGACAAAATTTCAGGGTTGCACTATTTACCGACTGCGAATAATGCCGTACACGCTCTTACTTAACAGACTGTAAATAGATTATTACTTTTGATCGAAAAAATAACGCTTACAATATGATTTCTGCTAGAAAAAATAGCTTTAAAAAAATAACTTTTATTTCTGATCGAAAAAATAACGATAAAAAAATCATTTTATAAAATGATTAAAAAAAACGATAATGAAATAAAATCATTTCGTTGACGATGAAATAACAATAAAATTTTCAATAAAAAAATAATTGTTCTAAAATGATTGATTGATAGCGATAGCCCTTATATGCGGTCTCTGGTAAAAATGAATTTCTTGAAAGATTACTGCCAAGCATTTTTGTCAAAAATTTCGAAAGTAGAGAATTTCCTTCATCCCTCATCTTTTTAGCAGTTATTTGACGAAAAGACACCATTTTCAATTTTTTCGTTAAAGATATTGTCGTTTTTAGGTCTTCAAAGAGAACAGGATGCATGAAACCAGTGGCGGATCTACATATGGGCTTAAAGGGCTTTAGGCCCCCCTTGGAGAATTTTTTGTGTGGAAAAAAAATGAAAAAAAATCTAAAAATATGTTTCAGCCAAGGCGGCATACAAAAGTTTAGTTTCAGCCTCCCCCATTGGCATATCCTAGATCCGCCACTACATGGAACTGAAAAGTTAAGTTTTTATCTAATTCGGAAATCACTTTAAGTAATTTAGAAAAAAATCATTGGTTTTAATCATGCACCCTATCCAAAATTCATAATATTTACAAGTACTGCTGAAATTCTTGTCTCGATGGGCTTGTGAAAGGCCATTAAAATCAATGTTCCTTGGAACTCAGACTCAATTATCACGCTCAACAGCAGCTAGTTTCACACACACACGTTTTGCCACATTAAGCATCGCGAGTGTGGAATGTCAAAAAATGACAATTGTTGGCAAATTAAGTGCAGCCTCCAGCGAAGTGCCGCTGCGTTTAAATATCGGAACCGGAAATGCGTTCATAAAAAAACCCTTTCGAGCAAAACTTGATGCAATTTTGCAGCATGTGCAACAAATGTTGGGAGTTAATGTTGCAGCAGCTAGACTGCTAAGCAATTTGAAGGTAATTTGTAGCTGATGTTGTTATTGTTGCATAATTTTACACGCTCGATAGACGAAAATCAGGACAATTTTAAAATGTCAACTTATGAGACAGAAAATTAACATTTGAAGTACATGTGGCGGCAGATTGTATCCTTGAAATCGTTGTCAAAAACAATAATAACTACTCCTAAATAACAGGGTGGCGCAAACATTAATTTCATTACCTTGGTTGTCAGGTTTTTTTTGCAATTTCAAGTAGCAAGGATAGAAAAAAACAACTTTTAAAAAATTATAGACTTTCGTTTAAAAATGTGTGTTTTTTTTTCTGGCTGATGCAAAATTACAACTCAAAAGATTTCTTTGATGTTGCTCGAATTAGCGGCACGTTTGCGACTTATTAAAATCAACATAAACGCCACTTAATCAGCGTATTAATTAGCTCATCATCAACATTATCATCATCATCATTATTAGCTTCACCACTAGTGGGCTGACAATCATCAAGATGCAGCATAAAAAAAAATTTAATTAAACACACAATCAACAGAAAAAAAGGCACAATTTCCTCCCCAAAGTTTTGTAGCAACGGCAACACCTGCGAACATTTTGTTGTTGCTCTTGCCTAGGTTGACCTTTTTCTCCATGATATTCTTTATTCAAGATTTTTATTTTTAGATTTTTTTTTTATATATAGGTTTCCTTATAATTTTTTTGTTCTTTTTTTTGTGCAAATGTTCTACTCTGCAACGGAAACGGAAGTATTTATACAAGTTTCAAACTTCAAAGTGTGAAGATACAATCAAATTATCAAGCAGATAGAAAAAGTGTAAAAAAAAACATAATCTCGAGAGCTTAAAAACTCAAAAGATGATCGTCGATTTTTCCACTTAAGTTGATTTAGAGTTGGGCGATACAAGGCAGGGTTAATTGAGCGCAAACGGCGGGCTTTTTGAGAATTTTGCGCCCTCTAAGAAAGAGAGACACAAACTATGTTCTTGTGTAAGTGATGCAATAATATTGAGGCAAATTTTTGTTTTAAAATATTTATTAGTTTTTATTTTTTTTTTTTTTTTTGACGTGACGAAGTTACGTTTTACCGCGCAGGTTTCCAAAAAACTGGAAAAATGCATTTTTTCAAAATTCATGAGCGTTGCATTGAATTGGTACTCGCTGAGTATAAGAGCTATGATTAAAAAAATGATACAACCGTAAAGGTTAATTCTTTGACTTCATTATAAAAAGAAAACAAAAATTCCAGACGTCATCGGGACGCGGTGGGCGCTGCTTAAGCAACATAACTGAATATTTGTTACATGGAATAATTACTCGCTGAGTATAAGTGCTAGGACTAAAATTATGATACACCAATAAAGACCTGTTCTAAACAAAATTAAAACTCACAACAAAATTAGACAAAAAATTTCTGTCGTCATGGGGACACAGAGAGAGCCGCTCAAAGATCGACAATGCCACATTCATGCAGCGGCATTGCATTGAATTTTTACTCTGTGAGTATATAAGCTACGATAAATGTTTGGAAAGGAAAATGAAGGATTTACACTTGGCCTTACGATAAAAATAAGAAAAAATATTCTGACGTCACCAGGTCGTGAATATAGCAGCATATGTAACAGAAATATAATATCGTTGCATGGAATTATTACTCACTCAGGAGATGAGCTGCGGTAATTTTTGTTTTACGACAGCATAGGTGTGTTATTACGCTTCACAATTAAAATACAAAAAAAAAATTCTTATCGTCATGATTTCAGGGTGACAACCACATAAAGCAGTAAAAATGCCACAACCATGATAAAACGTTGCATGGAATTTTTACTCTGTGGCAACTGGCGTAACGGTAAATTTTAAGAGTCAAAAATGAAGGTAAGGTCTACGGGCACATGATAAAAAAATTGATGTCGACATCAACATCAACATCAACATCAACATCAACATCAACATCAACATCATCATCAACATCAACATCAACATCGACATCAACATTAACATCAACATTAACATTAACATTAACATTAACATTAACATTAACATTAACATTAACATTAACATTAACATCAACAACAACAACAACAACAACAACAACAACAACAACAACAACAACAACAAAAAACAAGACACAGCCAACTCCTTTTTTTTAATTAAATTTTGTTCCTGAAACATAAAGAAAAGTCCCAGGTATGTTTAAGAATGATGAAAGACCTACCTGATAAAAAAAGAAAATAATTTTTACTTCTTTCTTTAAAGTGCGTTGGAAATAAGAGGAGTTGCCACTTTCGCAGAGATAGGTAGTATTACAGTACAAGGGTTGTCTTTTAAGTCTTGCACCTAACAGTGGAAAAACAATTGTTAATCAGTGAAAAGCTTTTTATTGTATGTCAAAGTATTCTCCAAGATGATCAAAACTCTTTAGCATTCGTTCGAACCAGTTTTCAAAATATTCGCCACTCTGAAGTTGGTATCTCCGAAACCACGTTTTTTTAAGGCTTTGACGGCTTGGTCGGACGTAGAAAAACTCTCGCAACGCATTCATTTTCTTAATGTGAGGGAACAAGAATAAATCATTGGGTGCCAAGTCGGAAATTCAAGGCGGATGACCCATAATTTCCACGTAAAAACTCTTTATTTCAGTTCTTTACTCGTATTTGAGGGAAGGTCTTCCTTTGGTGGTTGTTTTATACTTAACTGACCAAAGACTTCCGGCAAACAAATGGTTGTTTACCATTTAACATTTAAAGTACTCCATTGCTCAATTGATACATTAACGACCGGTTTTTCTAAAAGAACTGGCAACCATATTCTTGTTTACGCTACGTCCGCGGACTTTTGTCCAGTTTTGCTCACTTTGAAAAAGCCAAACTGTGGATTGCTGTTTCGTTTCGGAATTATAAACATAAATCAATGATCCGTCACCTATTGTTATGTCGAAGACCTTTTTCGAAACACTCACGCTGTATTTTTTCAGCATTTCCTTGCATCAATCAGCACGAGGAATCCTTTTTGAGGAATCCTCGAATTATAGGGTATACAAAGGGAACAAATCTTATTGACACTTAACGGCTCATATAAAATCGAAAGTATGCTGGATCCAGTAATGCCCAAGGAAGACTCCATCTAATGGTATGTCAAATGCCTGTCTGTTTCCAACAGTTCACGCACAGCATCAATGTTTTCTGTCACAACAACCGTTCTTAAAAGATCTTCGCGAAATTGCTCTTGAATATAATGACGACCACTCTCGAACTCATTGAACCAGGGTTTATCACGTCGTTTTATTACCAAAAGTCGAACTAAACTGATCGATTCAATCTGTTCTTGTCAATCCAAATCGAAAATCGTAAAAAAATCTTCACCCGAAATAGTTTACGTGTTAATTCCATTTTTTTTTTTTTTTTTTTATGTTTTTGCTGTAATATAATTTTTAAACCACTGCACAATGGGGAAAATGTACGATTTTTTGGCATTAACCTTATTTTTCAAGATTTATGAAAAAGGTTAACAACACTTTTTTTGCAAAGTAGAAGCTCCAACCAAAGCAAAATAATGATTTTTGCTTTCTTTTTGCGATTTGCCGTTACTTTTTTAGCTGCTGAAGTGAAGGTTTTTGTTTGACTAGAATATGGCTGCATAAATTGTTGAATTTTTGTTGATAATAAAACTAAGTTGTGTAAATATTTGAATGCGTATTTAAACTAACTAAAGAATGGAGATTAAGGCTTATGGTATATATTTTCGATATGTGTATAAATGTATTAGAAAAATTTGTTTTAGTTAGATAATAATGTAATGTTTACAACAAAACTTAAAATTAGGAGATAAAAAACAAAATCTTCAATTTTGGAGAGCTAGAACTTTTTTGAAACTCCTAGCAACACAGAGATATAGGTACAGTGATATAGAGCGAAGAATTTTAGAATAGAAAACTCTAATGTGGTTTGCGGAACTTTGCGGAAGGTTAATGTTTGGTATGTTTTATTTGAGGCACCTACCATTTTAAAAATGCAGATTTGTATAAATTGTGGCGTGAAAATGTACGTTCATCATGCAAGGCAAAGGAGAAGGCATTACTTTACTATTTTTTAAATCTGCTGCAACAAAATATACGCGTTTCTGACGACTTTATGAAAATTATTACGAAAACTTTTACGTAATCTATATCTATATATAAATAGGAGTAAGCAAAACAGTTAAGAACCATTTTCTCCCGTGTTTTTCAACCGATTTTGACAATTTTTTTTTAAATCAATTAGAGTAGGGAGAAGGAGTGCACCAAGTATATATGGTGGGCGTGGCACATCCCTTTAGAGTTATAGGTCACAAAGACTCGGAAATCAGTATTCGACCTCAAATCACAAGTACCATTCCACTGGCAACACTTTATGGGTGCTGAAAGAGGGGCGTAGCACTTTTCAGCAGCACAAATTTTTGGTATAACTTTCGAACTATAAGTCACAAATCAATGAAACTCGGTAGGAACTTCATATCGTCGTATTCTTCGACTGGAAAAATTTAACGAGTTTAGACAAGGGGGTCTTAACGAGTTTTATATAGTGGCACCACCCATACAATTCAAAGTTTTTATATAGAATAGCTTTGGAAGTATTCGATATAGCTTCGATATATGGTGATTCGAATAGCTTTCTATAATACACATCAGCCCATACGGAAAGTAGGCGTGTCACTTAACCCATGTCTCCCATTTTTGGTAGAAACAAAGGTGTCTAAATAAACTGTCGTTAGTGAAAATTTCAGAGCTGAAGCTGCTTAAATATAAAAGTTATGAGTTTATGCCAAAAAAAGTGGAAAAAACCCCAATGTGCACTGTACACAACAAATTAAGCGCACATACACCAAAACGTTGTGAGTACGTTTATGCTAGAAAATATAAAATTTTCCAATGGAACTTTCAAAATTCATCTGGCAATGAATTAAATGTAATACGACCATTTTATTCAATTATATTGAAAATGGATTGTAAAGCTTGAGGCCATGTATGTATGTTAATGAAAAAAACAACTAACAACAAGAACGACTCTATATAGAGCAAATCATACAGCAGACTAGACAGACTATTTCATTGGCCGCAACACCAACTTATCTCTGCTTATCTGGCAATGCTTAGTGTTGCCGAGGCGCAAGGCATTCCTGGTACTACACTGCATTCCTGTTCTGAAATGCAACTGCTGAAGACACGAAGTACTTGGAAGCATGGCAGATGGCTTGCAAGTAATTTTTATTATGCTTGTGCCGCTCTGTACTAGATATACAGCAAAAAGGAAGTTGTACACATGCAAAACCCACTGATAACTGAAAAAAAAACTATTAAGTATATGCTTGGATTATATGATTAATATGTACATCTCAATGAATCACCAAAAACTCAATATCTACATGGAAAAGCATGAACATGTGTGTGGGGTTTAGTCGAACCTCGTAAGACCTCATAACTGATCGCTTTTATTCTTAACCCTCTACTGCATAACAATGCCTTTAGACACACTTACGTTTGCATTCAAATGTAGAACTTAAAACCTTTTTTCAAAATTCAGAAGTCAAATCATAGATTATATATCGGTTCTATGCACTTCGGGTAACATAAATTGAGAATTTATAGGGTTCAAATGTTTCTCAAAGTATTTTACATAAATCCTCAGAACATATCTTTTACCCAAAATGTAAGGATAACATGATTTCCTATGCCGATTCAGTATAAGAATGTTAACAAATAGCAAAATTTAAATCCCCCCTTAAATAAGACTCATAAGCAAACATTGAAAACAGTGGCGGATCTATATACGGACTGAAAGGGCTTTATCCCCCCCCCCCTTGAAGAATTTTTTGTATGAAAAAAAAAAATGAAAAAAGTCCAAAAAGACGTTTCAGCCCCTCCTTGTACATACAAAAATATAGCTTCAGCCCCTCCCTTTGGCGAATCCTAGATCCGCCACTGATTCAAAACGCCGAAACACTTTTATTTTTTTTTGTCCCCCTTACCAGAATCCATTGTCGGTACCTTGTTATTTTGGAAAAAATTTATTTTGTTGTTCAGTGTAATTATTCAAAATATTAAAAAAAAAAATAACTAGCCACAACTTTATTAGATAAATGCATTTACTCTACATGGTGATTTTCGTTAATCAAGTACAAAAATTTTACGGAAATTTTTTACACCATTGAATGGCGTATGGGACAAGAGGTCACCAAAAATTTCTGTTTTAAGAGATATAGAGCAAAATGGACACGAAGTATCTCAGTTTCCGGAAGAGATAGCCAAAAACAGATTACAGATTTGAAAAAATTGGTATCAAAAAGCATTATGCGTGGTACCATTAAGGGGGACTATATACCCAGAGGCCGAAAAAAATGTCATGTTTGTGCATTTTTTTAAGGAAACCTAAGCAAATTTTTAAATAAGGGTTTTTATACCTTAAAATACACACATTCCTCTTGACTTTAGTTTTTCTTTATTAAAAAAAATTTAATATTAAGGTAGATACAGCATTTTTTGTAGAGTGCTCTGAAAAAAAGGTGAAATGCGGTGACAAAGACTCCTAAATTCAACTGATACAAAAAAATTAAAAATATTATTAAACTAGATACTTAAAACTCGTACTTGTCATAGCCGATTTTGAAAATATTGATTTTTCACAAAATGGCGGACTTCCGAACGTAAATTAACGATTTTAGACCAAAACTTCGTCATTATTTTGCTTATAAAAAATGTACGAAGCTACGAAAAAAAAATCCTATGACAAGTACGAGATTATTACACGGTTCAACAAAATCAAAATTTTTGTTGCACCTATGACAAATTCGAATTTATTCTGAAAATAGACGTTTAAAAAAAATACACGTGTCTCGTCATTTTCTTCCAGCACGTAATTTTTTTTTTTTTAAATCGATTTTTAAAGTTTTTAATGATTCATTTTTTTATGATCACAGTTGACGCTCTTAAATAATAAAGTAAGACCACAAGTTAGAAATCCCCACTTATTTTTAATTTATATGCAAGACTTTTTTTACTCAGAGGCCCCTGATAATAAAATTAAAAAATATATATTTTCGCCGCTCGACGTGATCTGCAAATTTTGAAGAAATCGTCAAGGAAATGATGATGAATATAAACATGTCGTTAAAAATTCATTTTTTACACAACCATTTGGACTTTATCCCGTCAAACCTAGGAGACTTCAGTGACGAGCATGGTGAATGTTTTCACAAAGATATATCAAATATAGAAAATTGTTTTAAAGGAAAAGACTCGAGACACATGCTAGGTGAATATTGCTGGTCTTTTTGTCGAGACACAAATCCTGCAGAAAATAAACGAAAAAATAGTCGTCCAAAATTTTTAACAAGTCGGAATTAAAATATAATTACTCCTAACAAAATGGATTTTTATTTTAAAGCTTTTATTAAATTTTGTTGTGTTTTTTTTTTTGAGTGTTGAACTGAAAATAAAGTTAGGTATGGTACTTATTTTCAATTTCAAAAATTTAATAACCTTTCTTAAATGCCTTCATTCATTAAAATCAGTCGACTCTTTTATATTTTATACCCTTATTTTGTTATATAAAAGCGTCAGATGTGATCATTTCATCACAGAAAACTTCGAAAATCGATTAAAAAAAATTCTGAGGTGCTAGAGGTAAGTTACGAGACACGAATTTGTTTTTTTAATGTCTATTTTCAGAATATATTGGAATTTCTCATGGGTGCAAACCTCTGTCGAACCGTGTTATGAGTAAAATAAGACTGCAAAAAAAATCAAAACGATCGGTTCACTGAGTTTCGAGAAATCTTGGTCACCGACTTTGTAAACATGGTCTCGAGAAAAACGCGTTTTAAAATAAGGGCAAGAAGGCGGTTCACTTACTAGGCTATAACTTTGTTATTTTTTAAGATATCGTCTTGAAACTTTTACCACATATTATTGAGACTAAAGCTTTAAGAAAATGAAAAAACAAAATTAAAAAAAAATGTCTGGGTATATACCCCCTTAACTCAAAATTGTAAAAATGGCGTATGGAGCGCGTAAATCCCCAGACGACGATATGCCTTTACCTCAGTCAATTCAAGCTATAAGGCAATATCATCCATTAACTTATCTACCACCAAGTAAACCTACCCGAGTATTTATTTTAACTAAACATAAGATGTTTACTATCAGCAATGAAGAAACAACAAAACAAAAAAACGCTCAAATCTAGGATGTTGAAAAGTAGTGCTTATTGAGTGCCAAAAAAAACAACAGCTTATTAACGATAGTGTTGAAAATGCCGCGTCAAGAATTATTGAAAAATTAAATTTGTTTTTTTTTTAAATTAAAAAGAAGTGTGAACAAAATATCGTTATAAATAAAGAATTCGAAGAAGTGTGTAGCTTAATTTTAAAATTTCTGGCATTAAATAAAATAAACAGAAAAAAAAACTTAGAATTTGCTGTTTTTACACCCACGCCGAGCGGTGCAAAAATCTCATCAGTTGGAAACTCTATAAATTACAAGAAGCTGCCAACTGGCAAGAAATTAACAAAAGTTGCCAAAGCAACTAAAAGAAAAATAAAACAAAAACAAGAAAAAACACAACAT
The DNA here is from genome assembly GCA_943735915.1 of Pherbina coryleti. Classification (NCBI taxonomy): domain Eukaryota; kingdom Metazoa; phylum Arthropoda; class Insecta; order Diptera; family Sciomyzidae; genus Pherbina; species Pherbina coryleti. The sequence goes on from OX030952.1 coordinate 21,932,405, forward strand.
CAACAAACAAAAAAAAATATAAAATAAAAAAAAACAAAAAAAACCAACAAAAAACCATGAAATAAAGCAACTAAAAATATTGCTCATTTATTAAACGAGTGAGAAAATACAGAAGAGGTGCTAAAACAGCAAAAAGCAAAAACAAAAAAAAAAAACATAATAAAATAAATAAGTTACATAGAACTAGAGACAAGAACAAACGGAAAAAAAACAACCAGCAAGTATTTAATTTTGTCGTCCAAATAAGTTGCTGACAACATAAATAAAATGAAGAATCTACTAAAAGATTAAGTTTACATAAGCAAGAAACAAGTTCCTTAGAACAACTGCTGGCAAAGGGAGGCAGGGTATGAGACAGAGGAAATCATAGCAGAAGGTGTTGCAGAGCCTTGAAGGCGGACTAAAGGAGCGACCAGAAGCGATAACTTCAAGCAGAGGAGGCTCCAAGTATATGAAAAAGTAGGCGACTTTACAGAGACATGCGCAGAATACGAATTGGATACACGTTCCACTTGAAATTCTATATGTACAGCTGTATATATATATGTATAGCTATGTATATAGTTGGTTATTAAACGAGTGTATATATCATAAGCTACACAAAAAGTAGAAATTAAGACGGTAGCAAATGTTTGAAGACACCAAGTAGCAAAAGTAGCAGCATAAAGTAAAACCAACTAAAAAAAATTACTGAAAGTAATGGGGAGAGGGTAGAGAAAAACTGCATTTATCTGTGTAAGTAGCAAAAGTTGCTATTATAAACTGAATTTTGTACAGTAATAATTTATGCTGTAGCGTTACTTTAACGAGCAGTAAATAAAAAATGAAAGCCCAACTCAAGACATGTCAATCGCGCAGCAATGACCAAAAAGGCGTTTATTGAAAGCTGCTGCTGCTGCTGCTATTGCTGCTGCAAACACATAACAGCCAATTAAAGCCAAGTCAAGAGAATGTTAACAAAAAAAAAAAATAAATCATTTCTCTTTGATTTAAGGACAGCAAAATTACTGATAAAAAATTAACAAAAGAAAAATAAACAAAACAGAAATTTAAAAAAAAATACTGGTTTAATAAATTTACAAAAAATAAAACATTTCATTACAAGGAAAATACAAAATCAACATTACGAAATAAGAATTTTAAAAAATTCTTAATTAGCCCATGTTTGGCAGACTGGTATCATTTGCACCCTACGCTAATACACGCCGCACATTAGCACATTTTCTGTATAAGATATTTATAATTTTTTTATATTTTTGTGTATTGGGTTGAAACTTAAATAATCAGAAAACAATAAAACTTTAAAAAATATTCATACCTTTTTTATAAAATATAAATAAAATGTACTTTTTTACATATTTAACTCAGTTAAAAGAGAAAGAACGAAAGTGTTTTAACCTTTTTTCCGCTTTAGAAAGGTATTATTGGTTCCTTTGTGGGATATATTATTATACTAATAAAAAAAAATTGTTGCTACAAAGTGCCACTGTAGGAAAATTTTAAGAAAAACTAAAATGGTATCGGAAACTATAAAAACAAAATTTTCTTAAATTTTTTATGTGTTTAGTACCACCTACCACCCAGTATCCACAAAGTACTTATGCACGCTCCTTCTGTGGCAAAGAAGAGCATGCTTCCATTGGGTCAGCTATCTGAAGAGCTTCTTGAAGCATCACATAAATATACAAAAAAAATTTAGAAATAATAATGCCAGGAGGATGTCGCGGCTGGCTGCAAATGAGGATATCTTTGATAGGTGCATCTTATATTTAGACCCGAAAATCTTTGTCGGCAAACAAACCAAAAAAAAAAATTAAACATTTATCTCCAGATGTTTTACTTCAATTAGAAGAATAGTTTTTTAATATAAATATTTAAAATAATAAAAAAAAAACTAATATTTTCATAATTTTGTTATTGTGTGGACCTCAGATTCATTATAAAGAACATTAGAAAAATAATAACATCTAAGAATTTAGAAATCTTAGCTCAAAAATTAGGTCATGGCCGCCAATTTGAATTTCGAAGTTATGATAAAAGTTAGCATAGTTTTAAGCCAATATTTTAATTTCGAATTTTTGAATTTAGATTCGTGATCAGCGACTTCGAAAACTTTCGGGGCATCAAATTTTAAATGCATAATATAGTTATTATGAAAATTAGCAAGTTTATGGCTGCCATTCTTAAGCACCATTTTGAATTTAAAATTTTTGGCTTCAGATTCGTGATCAGCGACCCCAAAAACCTATAAATCACAATTTTCATGCAGATTAGACAACGCGTTGAGGTTTTGGCCGTCTTTTTTCGATTTGGAACCATTGTGAGCTGGTGCGTCAAATAATTTCCCAGACAAGATCTAGAAAACATAATGAAAACGCGATTTCTGTTTATTTTTCGGTGTTTTTATTCAAAATATTTTCCTCCCGATTCAATGCACTTGTGACAGCGATTCAATAGTGATGCAAATGCCTGCTCTAGCTCATGCTGCAGGATTGCCTACAAAAAGGACGGATCGTAAATTTGTGAGGTCCTAGTCTAATGCTATTTAGGAGCTTATCTAAATAATTACTATACTTCTATAGTGATGATGGTATGCGGCAAATGTTTGTAGCTCAGTGCGTACAGAGTTTTCTTTATATTCATGAATTTGTGAGTTTTTCAGTTGTTTAATTTTGAATATTGAATTTTGAATATGTATTTAATAATTTCGTATTTTGCCAAAAAAATCAACGGAGAGAGAAGAGAATGAATTTATATTGCATTGTCATCCAGTTCTCAACTATATTTTAAGTTTGAAACCTCTAGCTCATCGAGAAGTTAGTTCAAAATAGACTCCAAGGTTTGTACGGGACAAACACAAGAAATGAAGCTAATGAAAACGTGATCAAATAAAATAAAAAAAAACTACCTCATCGAGAAGTTAGTTCAAAATAGACTCCAAGGCTTGTACGGGACAAACACAAGAAATGAAGCTAATAAAAACGTGATCAAATAAAATAAAAATAAAAAATTATGGTTTATAATATTTTTTACTAGCCTACCAGAAGCAGGAAATCTTTTCTTATGCTGATGAAATGCTATGAAATAAAATAAGAGAAAGTGCCGGACTTTATTACTTTTATGTTATCACATTACTTATTAGTAAACTAAGTTCTTACAATAACACAGTCACATGAGTTAAAAAATTGTGGCATTTTAATATTTTATAATTCTTTAAAAACATATTTCTTAAAAATTATATTTTGAGCTTTATGCCAAATAATTCATGAAGCAACAGGACGCTACAACAACAAAAAGTTCTTTGCAGAACAAACCGAGCAGACTAGACAGTGGCTTCGTCGGACGCTACTCCGACTCATCTGTAGTCTCTGGGGTTTAAGAAGTCCACTAACTTTGACAAGCTAATAAGCGCAGCAGCAATAAAACCGAAGCAGAATTATAGATGCGCTATTCACTTTATCAAAGCAGTGTTTTTCTACTCGCAAAATTTCAAAAAGGAAACAAAGACCCCAACAACAAAATCTTTGCAGAATCAATGCAGTCAACTTTTTGAAATTTTGCGACAGGGAATTCCCCGTTCCGTTCGATATCGGCTGATGAAGTCGTCGATAAAGCTGAAGAAGTTGTTTTTGTTGATTTTGACAATTCTTGGTACTGAGAAGAGAGTAAGATCAGCCCCGAGACAACCTTATTAATTTAACCATGCAATTATATAAGGTGGAAGTGACAGTTTTTTTCGTCTTGCACCAACTGACAAAAATAGTATAAATTAGAGATCGAAAAAAGTAGAAAACAAAATAGAAAGTAAAATGTACAGGCAAATGACAGTCGGTGCAAGACACTCCTGAGAAAATAGCCAGTTGTCACCTCTACCTTGTATAATTTTATAATGGAGAAGACGAACAAATCAAATCAAAAACGAAACAAAGTGTTACACACACAGGTTGATTGATATCTGTGTTGCCAACCTTATGATTGAATTTTTTAAAAGTTTTGTTTTTTTTTTACTTCACAATATCGTTTATTGTTTTCAATGGGGGTTAGGGCCCTTTGTATCCACGGGGCCCTGTGCTGCAGCCCAAAAATCCCTAAAGTAGATCCGCCTCTGGCCTCCAATGCCCGTGCGTCTTTTCATCGCTCTTTATTCTATTGCCTTGCAAGTGACTAATTTTTTTCTTTTGGCTGTATGACGAACAATGGCTGCTTTACAACAACAAAAACCGCATCATATGCTTCATAAAAACCTAATAAATATACACACATAAAAACAACCCAACAAATGCATTAATAAACACAACTGCGCAGTCTTCAATTGTTGATTGTAGTAGTTGTTGTTGGCAACAATTCTACCAACTTCAACTATTTCAAGCCGTTAACTTGTCAAATGCTACTTTTGACTTAACGCATTTTTTCTTTTTTTTTGTTTTTTGCTTTTTTCTCTTCACTATCTTTGTTTATCTTAGCAACTATTTTTCAAAGAAAGACGCTCTTAAGACTTCTTTCTGCTGCTGTCTGTCGTTGTGTAGCTGGCGTTTTTTGCTGCCATTACCTTTTTAACTCATGGCTGATACTTTATTTAGTATGTGCTTCATGTTAACACAGTTAAACGGATACTAAAATCACTTTTGTGCTCACAAAGCAATCAAACATTCGGACATTTCTATGCGAAGGTTTTTGAAATGGTAGCCAACACATGATGGCCAATGCAATATGGCTTGGCACCACAGTGGGCAAGAAGTTGATAAAAGCAAGTCAGAATTATAAATACTAATTAATACTATTAATTAATGTTGGTAGTTGAAAACTAAGGTCTTGTTTCCTTGCCAGAATATATTGCTGCTTTTCCTGTTGGAAAGTCCAATTTTTTCAGGACTTTGCTTTTCCATAATTTTCGAAGAAGTCCTTTGAATTTCAAGAGATCTATTGTCAGAAGTAGTCCTCCAAATCATTAAGCTACCACCGCCGAAAATGCGACGGAAGAAATATCGCGATTCTCCACGTAATCCGACCCATGAAATCTATTCGGATCATCCAGATTGAATTATTTCTCATCTGAAAAAATAACCTCGAAACATTTTTTTATGGAGAATAAATAGCAATTACCTAAAAGTAACTAACCGAGATTCTATAAATTACAATACACCCTTCTGCAAATGTCTAGTGCGCAATCAATATGTCTTTGCAAAAGCAGTCTTTGACCTTCTTAATTTTGCACTCCTAATATGGGAATTTCATTTAAGAGCCCCTCACACTGTTTGTCGGCACACATTTACTTAGAAAAGAACTGCATGTTGCTTGCAACTCTTCGTGGAGTTACTACCTTCTAGCTTTCTTTTTCTGCCAGCTTTCCAGCTCCTTTTGCACATACATAGCTTCCAGAATTACGTAAGAAGCAGCTTACTTATCCCTGACCTCAACTGACTCTTTGAGAAATTTCACGAATAGCAGTGCCTTTCGAATTTGAAGCAATTATCTTTATTCCCCAGTTTCTGAGAAATCATCAGATATCTTGGACCTTTCTGAGAAAAATTTTTTTTAATTATATGATCATCAAATGGTTAAATATATGTTTTGAAAAGTAAAAAGATTACATTTCCAATCAAAATTGCAAGTTATACGATTTTTGTAAGTTTAAGATGGTCAGAACGGGCGTTGTTAAAATTGGAACAAAATTTATTTACAAGAATTTAAAGCTTTATCTCGACAATGTGTGCACATTGCTGTTTCCTTCAGCATGTCAATTGTTTAACACTCCATATTTGGCATCACGCTGTTGGAAGAAACATGTCTTTAATAAACATCCCACTCTATTGGAGCATGAAATTGGCAATAATTCAGCGTCCTAGGCCAAATTATTGAATAAACCGACTGCCACCTATGCTTGCCAGGTAGCCGGGACTCGCCGGGATTGTCCCGGTTTTTCAATTGGTGTCCCGAGTCCCGGTATTTGTCTAAAATTCCCGGAATTTGCACAAAAGATAAACGCACTCAAAACTCCAAACGATTTCGATTGAAATTCGTGTAATTTTTCCCGTATCTCAAAAAATACTTCAATTTATTTGTAGTTCTTACTGGGAGGCAACGATGGGTGAAAGTATTCCCGAGTGAACAGTGCATTGGGTGTGAAACAGTATGAAAATGAAACAGTATAGCAGCACTTTAATTTTAATCGCAATTGGCAGTACTTGTTTTTGACAGTTCTATTTGACTCATCTTCTTTTTGATTCACTTTCGTCCCATTTGTGATTTTCAATCTTTTAAATTTTGTTCCTTTGTACCTAAAAACCACGAATTGTTTCTCCACAATTCTGATATTTTTCTACAACTCTCCAAATGATATTTTGTTAGAAACCCAAAACTTTCGACAATCTGTTTTCTCTGGCTTTTTTGCTAAAAATGTCCCGATGAGTTCTGTAAAATCTCTGAATTTTCTAAAAATGTCCCGATATTGCCCTTTTCAAATCTGGCAACCCTACTGCCACCCCAGAGGTCCCGGGGTTCAATTTATTCATTGGTCTACACATTCACCTTTCTGAATTTTCTATACTCATTTCTAATAAACTGAAATTTAAAAAAAATCAGTTCTTTTACGACGTGAAGTTGTAGTCAGAGGTTAAGAAGTTTGTGGATGAGATTTCCTTATAACTTGAATTGACTGAGGTAAAGGCATAATACTTGCCTCAGTTTCAAACCCACATGTTTCTGCGACTTTCTACCACGCTTAGAACATCCACACATGTTTGACTTGATTGTCCTTTCCTTGCCACTAATTTATCACCCCATTTTCGAACCAAGGCAGACTCGACTGACTAAGTATTACACCTGGAATCCTTAATTCAAGGTTACAAAATAAAAACAGGGTCTTTTGTGAGAAAAAATTGTGCCTCCAGAATAACTTGTGTTTTTTTTCTGTATATCAAATGCGCCAATTCTACTTATTGACACGTCCATTGGGCCAAATATGATCCTATTTACTGAACCGAATATTGAGGAATTCTGATGAATTTTCCCACCAAAATACAACAATTTAAATTTCCTTCCTATTGCTGCCGGCGGTGATATCATTATAAAACAGGATTAAACAATTTTTTTGTAAACAATTTCTTCTTTAACTTGCTTATGCCATTAGTATCCATAGATAGGATGGATTAATTTCGACTAAGCAGGGATCGTAAAATCAGTGGACTTTTCGTCGAACTGACTTTTCCTTGAGATAAAAAATAAACTAAAATAAATAATTGATTGAAAATTGGCAAGAATTAAATAAAATTATGAATTTGCAATAAAGCTATATTTAATGGAATGCTTATGAGATCGGGTACACAATACATTGCACATCTCCCTAACAATGACTTAACGTATACGTATAGCATCTCCATTTTTTTAATTTTTTGTTTTTTATTTTACCCAACAAAACATAATAATGTGATTCATGCCATGTCATATCTTGTCACTGCATATATCGTACATCGTATTCTTTATATATAAAAAGTTAGATGAACGAAGTTTTATGAACTTTCTTACTTTTTTGTAAATATAAATTGGTTGCATTCTTTATGATAGAGCATATAGCGCAGAACGTATAGAAGTAAAGCTTAAAAATGTTCGTTCCTCAATGTTTATATGAAACAGTTTTGACGTTTCGTAATTGGATACGAAATACGAGCTCAAGAAGTATTTACGAAGTGACATGAAGCACCTGAATAAAGGGTTATGCATTACGGGTTTCGAAAAGTGGAGCCATTGCATTTCGCAGCTGTCAAATTTTCATTCGAACTTGTTTTTATGTAGTTAATAGTTTGCTATTTTACAATACGGCATTTTTACTACCGAAAAATGAGTTGAAATTGTTAGTTTGTTGATTTTTCTTAAATGCTGATTTCTCGCAACAAATTTTCTTCAGCGAGGCCCAATCGCAATAGGTGGATACTTGAATAAGCAAAATTGCTATATAAGTATGGGGCTCTGAAAATCCCCAAGCGATTGTGGAGAAGCCATTGCATACGGGACCAAAAGGGACTGTCTGGTGTGCATTATGGTTGAATGGTGTCATTGGTCCATATTTATCATTGGGCAGAACATTTTTATTTACATTAACAATGTCATTAAGACGAAAAAAACATAACAATAAAATATTACGAAAAGATTGATGTAAAAAAAAGTTCGATAAAAGCATGTAAAAACAAATAAAACATTTAAATTCAATATGAAACGAAAAATTTATTAGCTTATAGCTAAATTTATAATTTTTTAAACAACCATTTGATTTTTTCTAGTGCGAATTTACACTAGTATGGACTCCACGGGTTAGAAACAAGTGAAAAAAATTTTTTCAAAACAAGAACAAAATTGGTGAAAGAAAAAAACATTTGTATTAAAAAAATTATTGTGAGAGCTTTTTACCGAGGGGGCGACTGCAACTCCTGCCCCCCGCTTCCGGCGCCCCTGCGTTACATTCAATTCTGAGCGCTAAAGCCTTATGTTAACCGATTGTTTTTGGCCTGAAATTTAAGATATGGATCTGGACGATATGCGGTTTCAACAAGATGGGGCGACAAGCCACACTACAGCACCGAGTAGGGCTTTGTAGCAACCGAGATTTCCAGAACGACTTATTTCGAAATTTGGCGATATCAATTGGCCTCCGAGATCGTACGATTTGACGCCTCTGGAATTTTTTTTTTTTTTGTGGGACTATGCAAAATATCGTGCTTATGGAAAAAACCTCAAACTCTTTAGTAATTAAAAAACAACATTCGTCAAGTCATGGTAGTGTTCTTGCCCGAGTCTTACACAAAAATCATCGAAAATTTACTCCAAAGAATTGTGTCTTGAAAAAACTTCTTCGAAAGATATTTGAGTGACGTTGTGCCACATAATGGCAACATCTATACATTATAATGAAATAAAAATGTTATCAAAATCTACATTTTTAAGGTATTTTTTTTTAAATCTTATCTTACGAAGGAGAAAATGGATAACCCGTTATATATACTGTTATAGTTTTAAGAAGAATTAATTCGATAGAGCGACCCAACTTACCAACTAATGCGGCCAGCTAGTTAACATACATTATAATTTAAATTTTAAAATATTTTTTGCATTTATTAAATTTTAAGTGCTCGTTTACTCACCAGCTCCACTGTGCACGCACTACGGAAGAGCAATGCTCTGAGCTTTCATATGAGCTTCGAATAACTTCGAATGACGTTTGCTTACATTGCCAATCGCCTCGACTGTCCGCAGCAGTCAGTTCAACAAGCAAACGGAACCCAGGTGGCAGCAAAACAACAACAAAAACAACAACAATTATAATAATGACAGCAGCAGGCAACACCAGACAAACAGTCGGACACAGAAATATTTAGAGAACAAGCACTAACTAGCAAGTAAAACAGAAAAATAAAAAATAACAACACAAGAGCACAAAACAACCATTTTGGATGGAGCACAACAAAAACAACAAACACGTTTCACAGTTGAATGAACAAAATAATAAAGAAAAGTAAACAAAACGCACAGAAAAGCACAACAATAACAATTACAATAACAACAACGAAAACAACAACAACAACAAAGTCAGGCAACAAAGTAAATAAGCAAAAGTAGAGAAAACATATGGCAGCCAAAGCATGTGCGTGTGCGAGAGAGAGTGTGAGCGAAAAATGGCGCATGCAATGAAAAAGCTGCCTGTAAGAGTGAGTGAGGCGCATTCAGTAAAGCAGTAGCCAGAATGAGCTGGCCTTAGTCAGCTACCAATAAATGCTGAGCTAGCTCCAAATGTTAAATAAAGCCAAACAAGGCGGTGCTAGTAGTGGTTCGAGTTTTTGTTCTTGTTTCCACTAAGTTGAGCATTGTTGTTGGTTCCCCATGAATGTGGTTGTGTGTTGCACTGTGCAGAGCGCAAGTTTGTTGCAGTGCAAAAAAATTTCACAGCAGCAGCAGCAGCAAGTTTTTCGTAACGAGTTCCTGTTCAGTGTTCAGTTGAATTTAGTTATGTGCGGGTGCAGACGCTGCGGCAAAAAGTCTATTAAATCGTAACGTCGTTTAACGAAACGTAAGCGGGGCGTGAGAAAAAAAAAATTAAAAGCAGTGAAAATTAACTCATTGCTTGCAGTGATTAGCAAACCGTTTTAAGTTAATTACTTACTTAGTAACAGGAAAATAATTTAAATGATACATTCGCATAAGCAATAAATTAAAAAAAAAAATAAATAAGAAGAAGCAAAATTAAATAACTGCAGAAGTGTAAATAAATTAGCGTGTTAAGAATAAATTTTAATTAAATCTGCATTTTTTGGAAATTCACAACTCAAAATTCAAAAAGCCATCAAAGTTAAAAAGTGCCACCAACCAAATACAACTTTACGCATTTAACACAAGGATAAAAGTCTCAATCTTTGCCAACATATTTTAAAGCTCAAATGTTTAAGTCAGCGTAGCCCGTCGAACGCATTTTTAACTTTGTGTTCCGTCGCCGTTTTTGCAGTTTCCGGAATATTATGGAAAGTAACGCCTTCGGCAACAGTCATTTGCCATCACAAGCTTTAGTTGTCTTATCAGAAGCTGCATCGGGTCTGCATGAGGCTCTAAGGGGCCAGCGTCCATTTCCCACAAGGGTAAGTGAAGCGAGAAGACTGCCTGCAATACACCAAAAGCAAAACCCACATTTTCCATGTTTTTTAAAAAAAATAATTTTGGGTTATTGTGGACCTGCTTGTCTTCATTTGGGCCTGATTTTATGAAATATTTTATTTACCTCTTGCATTTTGTTGATTTTCTCGAAAAATTAGCCATAAGTTATATATGGTAATGTCTTTCCCAAAATTTTTGAGAACGAAATGTATTGAGAGCGTTTCAAAGATGGACAGAAAAAATTAGTTCGAAGTTTGAAGTTTTACATCAAAGTTCGTTAAAATTTTTTATTTTTCAAGCTAGTTCGTATTGAAATGGGAAATGGAATTAAACTGTTTTTAATAAATTCATAGATAATATCCGGTTCAGTCTCTTTAATTCCGGCCCGATTTATATTTTTCTGTTCAGTCGAATTTACAATTGGTTATCCATTTTAAGGTTTTAAAGTAAAGTTTTAAAAAAAAACACAAAAAATTCGATTTCGACAAAGTTTTTATATCGTTATAATTTTTGGTTTTATTTCGAAAATTTTTATTTCGTTATTCCATGTTATTGATATATGAAGTTATTTTCTGCATGATTTGAGAAAATTTGGTTTTTAATTGCTCAAGAAATTGAGGTTTATTCACGTAAACACGATATTTTCTGTAGCTCCACAAAACAAAAGTCCAGAGTCTACAAATCTCTGGTGTAACACAAACCATCTTTCTCTTAATTTTTCCAAATGCAAAGTTTTGTCCATTTCTCGCAAAAATCTTGCAATGGATTATAACTACGCTTACAAATACAGCAGTAGCTTTGAAAGGGTTAACCAATGTAAAGACTTAGGAGTATACTTTGATGCCAAGTTTTTTTTTTATACTCATATCGATTATGTTGTATCTAAAGCCAACTCTCAGCTGGGGTTTTTGAAAAGAAACACTAGGGAGTTTCTATATCCATTTACCTGCAACAGTCTTTATTAGTATGGTAAGATCACTTGTGGAATACGCAAGCATTGTATGGGATCCATTCTACGAAGTTTCAAAGAACCGAATCGAAATCATTCAAAAACATTTTTCAAGATTTGCTTTGCGAAGATTATACTCTTGGGAAAACATGCCGCCATACTGGGTACGTTGTAGGTTACTAAGTTTTCAAAGTCTAACAACTAGAAGAGTTCAGTCTGACATACTCTTTATTAAAGATATAATAGATGGCAAAATAAACTCTCCAGAGTTATTAAAGCTGATTCCGTTCAATATTCCACCTCGCACACTTAGGGATTCTAAGCTATTCTATACCAAATATCATAGAACCAATTATGGACTTAACGAACCTATCTCGAGGCCTTTCCAATTTCCAATTGTGACTTTGTATCAAGCCAGTTAGATTTTAGTAATAATCGTTATTTGTTTAAGAAACGCCTTTTTGACATCTTTCAATGATACTAATTGTAAATGTTGTACAGATCACCTTGCAATAAATATTTTACCTAGTTTTAAGCTAAATATTGTAATCTGTAAGGGTAATAACCCGGTAGATGGTAAATAAATAAATAAATAAATCTCATGATCTCATAGGCCAATTAACATCGCAAAATCTCGAAATAAGTCGTGCCGGAAATTTATGTTGCAACAAAGCCCTAATTGGTACCTCATATCGTGCAGATCCATATCTTCAATTTTAGGCAAAAAATCGGTTAATATACAGCCGTAACGCTATAATTAGTGATAACGGCTGCTCCTTGATCATTTTCAAAAAAATACGAACCAATGGCCCCACCAAACCGTAATGCACACAAAACAGTCACTTTTTCGAATGCAAAGGCTTCTGCACAATCACTTGGGGATTTTCAGAGCCCCGTATAAGGCAGTTTTGCTTATTCACTTATAAGTAAGGTGGATAATTATCCATAGCCCAAAATGAGCCTCATCATTGAAGAAAATTTGCTTTGAAATATCAGCATTCAACAAAAATCAACAATTTAGCAATTTTAACTCATTGCTTATGTAGTAAAACGGTCCATATTGTAAAATGACAAACCTTTATCTACACAAAAACTACTTTGAATGACATGAATAGTTGACAGTTGCCAAATGCTGGGGCTCCACTTTCCGAAACCTGATATGGATAACCCTGTATTTTATACGCCACGCTTATAAGTTTATCACTCCGTTTGCAACGCCCATAGGGAGACGACGCACAATGGGCCCAAAGGGACTTTTGCATCTCAAAAATCTGTAACTTTTTGTCTAAGGAATAATTAAGCATAATTTTGAATATATTATCTATGATATTTAATAAATCGTTTGAAATCCATTTTTTTAAAATCCATGTTGTTTTTTAGCACTAAAATTTTATTTAAAGTTAAGAAATACCCGATTTTGGCTTGACCTGCTCGTTTCAAAAGTCTGTAACTTTTTGTCTTTTGCAATAATTAAGCCAAATTTTAAATATATTACCTGAAGAAATATTTAGTAAATCATTCGACATACTTTTTTTTTAATCCATATTAACTCAAAATTTTTTTTTTTTAATTTTAATTTTGTTTTTATTTATTAAAATAATATAGAAAAATTTAAAAATACACACAAAATTACTGTGAAAGAAAAATTGTTAGTCCTGTAAGCGGGGCCGACCCGAGTATTTGTGGCACCCTACGCCAAGGGTCTAAATTGCGCCCCATATTTTTTAACAAGCAAAAAAAAAGAGTAAGAAACCTCTTTTTAATTTGATTTAAGTACATATCTATATTAATAAAAATCATTTTCTGTTTGTTTGACTACAATACAAATCATAACGGCTGAACGGATTTAACTCAAATTCGGCTCACATATTACTTGAATCCTAACTTAGGTTATGGTATACTAAGTTTTGACCAACCCTCTTCCGCCCCTTTACAAGTAACGCAAATGTTCAGCGAAAATGCTCAACTTATTAATTTTAAGGAAATCCTGTTATTTTGACACCAAAAACATTCAAAAATAAAAAAAAAAAATAAATAACTGGCCATTTCAGCCCTTGAAAGGACTTTGACCTAGCTTCTTATGATCAATTGTGTTGTGCGTGTTATTAAATTTGTACACAATTGACCGAGAAATGGACCTACATGCTTAACGCCGACTCCGAACGGCGATGAACGTAATGTTCTTATTCTCAAGAAGCTTTACATGGCATTTTGATTACTCTCTGAGGTTTGCCATTGTCTGCAGAGAAGTGGCGGCCGTACAGAAAAATTATTTTAATTCAAATAATTTTCTGTCGCTGCTGGGATTCGAACCCGGGTCTCCAAGGTTCTTTGACATAGCGGCCACGCAATTTAACCAACTACGCCACGGACGCCACACCAAAAACATTCACATATCTTTAAAATTGCACAAACTTCTGGTACAACGTCTTTTTCTAATAACACCGTTCCTTAGAATGACAAAAAAAACTATCAGAAATTCGTATATTTTACTTGCGATGCAAATAAAACCGTTGTTTTTGAATACATTTCATTCAAATTTTTTTCGTTGATATACTCAATTCAAGCACTTAATAGAAACAATTTAAAGGATACCGTTATCTTAGCGAATATATTTTAATATTTCTTTCAAAAAAAATTCCAAAATGTTGACTTTTTACTCAAAAAATGACACAAAAGTTGTTTGTGTTGTTAAAATTTTCAAAAGTTGTTTTTATTCTTTTTATATAATAGTTAAGCTCAAAGAATAATTTATGTGAAAAAATTATACCAATATCTCTTTCCGATCAAAAGCTATCGCAATATATATATTTTTAGCCACAAACCAAGCTGTTTTTCAAATCGTTTGTAAAATAAATAATTTTATTTTAACTAACACCAAAAGTTTTTTCCGAGCTTTACTGGCTGCAAAATTGTTGATAAAATCATCCAGTTCCAATTTCCTTACTATATCGCATTCGATGGAAGGGGTAGCTAAACCATCAAGACAATCTTGGAGCATTGTTAATTTATTTTAATAAATTTTAATACGACCTAATTTATTGAAGAAAAAAACTAACAACAACAACGACTCTGTATAGAGCAATAATACAGCAGACTAGACAGACTGTTTCGTTGGACGCTACTTCAACTCCAACATAAATAAATTGGCCATTTCAGCCCTTGAAAGGACTTTAATCGAGCTTCTTAAGATCAAATTGTGTTGTGTGTGTTATGAAATGTTTGTACACAATTGATCAAGAACTGAACCGACATGTTTTATGCCAACTCAACACGGCTCATGTTCTCAAGAAGCTTTTTATGGCATGGTTTATTCTCTGAGGTTTGACATTGCCTGCAAAGAGGTGGCGACCGATCAGAAAATTTTTTATTAAAAAAAAAAATCGCCGCGAGTGGGAATCAATCTCACGCTCCAGGCATGCAAGCTACACACTCAACACGCATGCCACGGCCGCCATATATGTTTCCATATATATTGATTGATCTATTTTTTTTTTTTAATATGTAAGGCGCCCTCATCTGTATGCGCCCCGAGCCCTGGCCTTACTGGCTCGGCTCTAGGGCCAGCCCTGCCTGTAAGAGCAGTAAAGCTTCTTCACAAAACTCTTTTGATTCTACTGTCTGTTGTTTTCTTACACTTTATATGATTGGATCTGACGTCAATAATAAGCGATGGAAGACATCTTCGTTTTTTGCCTTTCTTGAACATTTTCTAGATTGTGACATACTTATTTCTCAGTAATCTGTATTATGTGCCTCTTGGGCATCTTTAGATAGCTGAGCTATCGGTAAAACACCAAAATGCTGAAATATGGCTTCAATATGATTGGAGCGAGCGAGCGAAGCTCGCATGGAACAACTTTCATGAAGAATGTTTAAAGGAGCAGAACTCTGAAATGGGTTGACCGATTTTAATATTTCTTTTTCTAAACTGTTCTACTGATCTTAAATTAGATCAGTGGCGTTCCTAGGCTTGGTGACACCCGGGGCGGATACTCATGGTGTCACCCCTATAAAAAATTTTTAAATGCAAAAAGAAACCAATTTGATGAGATTAAGTGTTTTTATTATTATCTTTATGTTTTCCGAAAAAAAAACAAACAACATATTGTCCGTCCCCTTCATGCCAAAAACACCAATGTGAATTTTAGTGTTTTTTGGGAAATTGAGTTTAAAGATTCGAATGGCTCAGAAAAAGCGAAACATCCACATTTTCCAAAATTTCTTTTCGGAAATGGATGGCACATGTCTTCGTTATACACAGTTAAAATTTGGTTCCAGTTACTCTACAAAAACATTAAAAAAAAAACTTTTTGTGCAATCATGTAACAATATTCCTTGAAAATTGTATTAAAATAAATCTCAAAATCATGAAAAAAGCTCCATCAAAAAAATGTCTTTCATACGTACACAGCAAATTATTATCTTCGTCAACAGAAAAAAACAATCAATGTCCTATCTCATCGGTAGCGGGTACAAACTAATTTTTAGTGAAAAAATGTGCACAAAATTTTGAAAATTTTGAACATGCGACTCTGTAAAAACTTTGGTAATGAAGACAATTGCAAAATTCCTTCTGCAGTTTATTTTTCAAAGCATTGTTAATGTCTTGAACCAATAATTTCAGAAATTGACCTTCTGACCTGGCAGTTATATGGAAAAAACTGAATACATTATCAGAAAAATGCTATTTTTGAGATTAAAACAAATCACAAAAATCGAAATGGACACTTCTTGCCATTTTTTTATCAAAATACATTGTTCTCAGCTTTCTTCAAAAATAGAAAAAAAAAATCATTGATCTATCTCATCACTTTTAAGCTCAATTTTAGTCTCAAAAATAGCATTTTTCTCGTAATGTATTCAGTTTTTCCATATAACTCCCAGGTCAGAAGGTAAATTTCTGAAATTATTGGTTCAAGACAATAACAATGCTTTGAAAAATAAACTGCAGAAGGACTTTTGCAATTGTCTTCAATACCAAAGTTTTTATAGAGTCGCATGTACAAAATTTTCAGAATTGTTAATTTCCTTTATGCCAAAAAAACCAATGTGCACATTTTTTCACTAAAACTGAGCTTGTAACCGCTACTGATGAGATAGATCAATGATTTTTTTCTATTTTTGCATAAAGGTGAGGACAATGTATTCTGATTAAAAAAGGGTCAAGAAAACTCCATGTCGATTTTAGGGAATTTTTAACTCCTAAAAATGTACCATTCTTGAGAGAAAAGTTAATTCTTAGCTGCTACAAAGTAGGAAGACCACTGATTTTCTTCACTTTTGATGGAAAAAAATTATTCTGAACGTATCCTCAAAAGAAAAATGAAAAAAAGTTATTTACTAATATTGGAAATATTTAAAGTGAAAAAATGTGCACATTGGCGTTTTTGGCATGAAAAAATATCAGAAAATCCACATAGATGGTTTTAGCATGGAATTTTATAATTTTTTCTAGACCGAATTAGATTTTCTTGTTTTTGGGGAATATTCTTTGCATTAAAATGCACTACATGCAATTAAAAACTCAAAAACCATGTGTTTTCACATTGGCGTTTCTGGCATAGAGGAGACGATATGACAAACAATAAGAATTTGTAAAAAACAGAACAAAACTATTACATTTCCAGGTGTCTACATACTTCGATATGTACACTAAGGGAAAAAAATATTAAATTTATCCAAAAACTTTTTTAATTTATCCAAAAAGCGAGTCATTTTTGCACCAATAACGCATTTGAATAAATCGACTACGTAAATATTTAAAATTTATTTGAATACTGTTTTAATTAAATTAAATATTTAAATATTTAAACAGAATTAATAAAAAATATATTAAAATTATGCACGAATTTTTTTAAAATATCTTTCAAATATTTACTATTTGAAAATAAACTATCGCATTCAAAGAAAATTTGAATAAAAATATTGAAATTAAAAAAAAAACATATTTAAATTGAATATGTTATTAATGGTTTTATGGTATTATTTTCTTCATATTGCGTTCATCAAATGCCATTGCCTGTATAATTTATTATCGCTTCACTTTTTTCGTTCTCTAATTTATACTATTTTTAGTATAACTGTCAAACATAGTATAAATTACAGAACGAAAAAGTAATGTACAAAATTGTTTAGGCAGAAGCAAATTATGCAGGTAAATGACAATCGGTCCAAGATATTCCTGAAAATACCGAGTTGTCACTTCACCCTACATAATTTAATTTCTTTGCCAAACATGCATAATATATTACTCCTGAAACAATAACTAAATGAGAACTATGAGAACTATAAGAACTGCAAATGCAAAAAATAAACTGCAGAAACAGAGTGCGATGTTGTCGCTGCTTGTCGGAGTATGTGTGTAAGTGTGCGATGCTGTTGCTGCTTGCTTGTATGGAATATGTGTGTACGTTTGTGGTATAAATAAAATTCAAATACGGGAAAAAAACGAGTTGTAGGGAAAATATTTGATTTATCCACGTAAATATTTAAATAAAATTGATACTCAGGCGTGGATAATGTTAATATGCATTATTTCCCTTAGTGTAGGCATAAGGTAAAAAAGACAACTTATTAACTTCGCAGTCTAAAAAACTGACGGAACAAATATATTACATTTTCAGGTACATATTTGTATATGTAGGTATAAGGTTAAACAAAGAAATCTTATTAATGACGTTTTCTTAAAAACTAACTTTTCTTACTTTAAGAGCTGCAAAATTTTAAATAATCTCATCGAAATCAATATTACTTGCAAGCTCGTTTTCAATGGATAAAATAGCAAGATTGGAAAGCCTTGCCTGTCACATGGAAGACCTTAAATAAGTATTCATTAATTTTAGCTTTGAAAAACTCCTTTCGCATGAAGCTACTGATACACAAATTGTTAGAAATAATTTCAACGCGACAAAATGGGACACACATTTTTTAACGTAATTTATTTGTACCTTTCTCTTTCTGTTCGAGAAATAAAAAAAACTAGTAAGAAATGATCTTCGACTGGGCCGAAGTTAAAATACCCCCACGTCCGAACCGAAGTATATTCAAAGTCTTAAGACGTCAATAAAATGTTTATTTGTATAAAACATTTTTGTTATACCTACATAGTTTTAACAGAAAATATTCGCTTTCATTTTTTATAAAATCACTTTGTATGGGGGGTGGGTGTGGTTTTCACTCGATTTGGTTGAATTTTATACACAAAGTGCATGTTATATATCAAAGTTAATAAGCAAAATTTCAAGTCCATATATTTTTTTTTGTGGAATTTAAAGAGATTTTACCTTTTTGATGAAGTCACTTTGTATGGGAGGTAGGCGTGGTTTTTATCCGATTTGGTTGAATTTCATACTTAGAGTGCACTTTAAATATCGGAGCTCATATGCAAAATTTCAAGACCATATATTAATTTTTGTGGAATTCTAAGAGATTTTACCGTTTTGATAAAGGCACTTTGTATGGGAGGTAGGCGTGGGTTTCATCCGATTTGTCTCATTTTCGAACTTGACCTTAGTTTTTTAGATAAAAGCTTAAATATTGAATTTCGTGATGATAGCTTGAAAATTACGGCTGTAATCGTGACGACAGACGGACAGACGGACAGACGGACAGACAGACGGACATGGCTAAATCAACTCGGGTGGTGATGCTGATCAATAATATATATACTTTTCTATACCTACCACGCCTCCTTATGGGCGTTACAAACGGAGTGACAAAATTAATATACCCCCATTTACGTTTTTTAAACGTGGGGGTATAAATATCGATATGGTGTCACCCCTAAAATGGTGGTACCCGGGGCGGACCGCCCCCCCCGCCCCCGCCTAGGAACGCCACTGAATTAGATGCGGATGAAGCCCAAATTTGGAAATTCTGTTAAGTTTAGAAATTTATTGCAAATAATATATCCATATCTTTCTTGCTTGATAAATATTCGTTTAATTCAGTTTGTTGCTTGCCTGCTTCTGTATGTATCCGTCGTTCGCTTCGCTCGCTCGCTATAAATAACCGAACCGCATGGAACAACAACAAAAACATTAAGGCGAATGTTGTTGGCTGCAACAGCTGTTTATTACTAACTGAAATAAATAACTGCTATGATGAAGTTTGTAAATAGATGCAAATACATAAAGATTAAATTGTTTCATGTTTTTATTTGCATGTGTTGGTGAACCCTGCAAAATTAAAGAAATTTGCAATTTTTATAATTTTTTTTCATTATTGGTAATTGCGAATATCGCCCAAAATCGCAATTTTTTCTAAGAAATTTATTATATTAGAAAAAACAAAAAAATTATATAAATTTTTTTCAAATAATATTGAGAGCTGTTAATAGTATTATATATATAAAAGTTCTTATTTTCATATTTATTGAAATAATATTGAGATCTGTAAAAAATTATAAAAAGATACTTCATTTTATACGAGAATTTTTATTGATAAAGAACATTTTGGTAGAGACTATAACTATTTAGAATTTTTCATTATGCAACTTTAAAAATAAAAACTTTTTACAAAAAACGTAGTTCCATTCCAATTGGCGACAAATCGCCCAATCTGGCAACAGTGGCTTCCACTAAGAATGTGCTGATTTTAACACCAACGCATCAAACCATTATCAGATTCTATCAATTTATGACTATAACATACATTTAAATTCAAATAATTAAAAATAAAAAAACAATAAATGTTATAAAATCGTCTTTAGCAGTTTTAATAAAATTAATTTTTTCAACAATATTTGGAAATAATTCTAAGCCTCCATTCCTATCCATGTTGCGATCAATATCACGATATTCTAATTTGTACACTCCGGGAAAAAAATCGTAAAACCAAAGAAAATACACTTTGCCACAAAGACTTTTATTGGTTAGATTGTGCCCAAAGACAAAACATCCTTACGGCAAAGGCACAAAGATTGTTAAATTCCCATGAAAAATACACTTTATATCAAAGACTTAAATTCTTGTGACAAAGATGTACGTCTTTAAAAAAGCCGATTTCTTTAATACTATCTTTGTATGTCCGCCCTTTTTTTCTATTACTCACCCCTTCTCCACTCTCCTTCCCACCCCCTCCAACTACCCCTTGACCATTAACCTACACGATTTAATCTAGTGCTAATTACAACTCATACATATTGATTCATCAATTGCCTTATATAGTACATACTGCCCACCAAGTAACTGCGAACTATAAGCGTGTGTATTTTTAAGAAAAATATGATTTTGTACAAAAAATTCTTTAAAGTTATAGACTTTGTCTTTGAAACAACGATGCTTAGCTTCAAGAAAACAAAGAAAATTTGTTGATTTTGCGTACTTTTTTCTTTGTTAACAAATTCTTGTAAACAAAGAATAAAATCGTTACAATAAATAATTTATCTTTACGGCAAATATTTTTTGATTGATTTAGCTTCAAAGAACTTCAGTCTTTTGTTTCAAAGATGCAGCAGTTGCTTAATTAAAGAATAAATCATTAGTGCAACAATCTTTTCTTTGTAGCAAAGATATGTTGGTTACAGTCTTTTAACAACTTTTTTTTTATGATTTTAAGGCGTTAAATTTTCTCAGAGTAGGTCCTAGGATCTAGGATTTTGTGATATTGATCGCGACATGGATTGAAATATAGACTTAGAAATGTTTCTAAATATTGTTCATTCAAACTGCACTAGAAGGTTTCATACACTCAGAAGCATCAAGAGGGAGTACTGAGCTAGATAAATAGAGATGAAAGTCGAGTCTTGGTTTTTGTTCACACTGCTTTTAACAACAATTTAACACAACAATTAGCAATACTAAATCAAATAAGGAAAGCGTTCGTAATGAACAAGATAATGAGGCAAATTGGACAGAACAACAAACTTTCATGGAATGTTTATTAAGAGTATCATTAGAAGAACTGTCTACAAATCAAATTTTTTATCAACAATCAGCGTTCATCTTTTTTTTACACTGGACCCCCGGTAATGTGGCCCCTGACTAATTCGGCATGGAGTGGAGATTAGTGTGAGGGAAGGGGCAATCAATTCAATTCAATTCAATTCAAGTTATAAGGTTATCTCATCCACAAACTTCTCTACCACCAACTACGACTTCAAGTCGTAAATATTGATGAGTTTTCAAATTTCAGATGATTAGAAAATGAGGAAAGAAAATTGCAAATGCGAAAGGTAAAAGCGTAGGACTATGGCCTAGCTGGGATTCGAACCCGGGACCTCTGGGGTGGCAGTTGATCACGTTTGATACACATGTACCGCATTTGTGACATTATTGTTACCATTTGTTTCTTTGTGACCAAATTGTTTCTAAACGGTAAACTTCCGGTAAATTTCCGGTAAATTTTAGGACACATTTTTTGAAAATTTTTAACGGGAATAATCACTAAAACGCTGAAATTGAAGAAAACAACATTAAGAAACTGATTTCAACTGAGTTTGTTGAAATTGTCCATAACAATTGCGAAAGTGGTCGATTTATAGAGGAATTTCCTTTGTGCATTATGATCAAGTTTCCCAATTATTCTGGACCAAAATAGAACAATTGAAATGTTCTACTTATTTCTTCCGTAGTAGTATCATTCAAAAAAGGATCAAACAATTTTACTCGCAAGAAATTTTCACTACAACTTACTTATGCCATTAATAATAAAAATCGCAAGGATTAACTCTCAATCAAGCAGTTTTCGATATTAGAGAAAGGGAATTAATGTTCTATTCCTTATGATAGGGTATTCCTTATGATGAGAAAATAAATAAAAAGAAAGGATTGGTTCAAAAACGCCAAGAATAAAATAAAATATTGTATTTCAACTAAAATATATTAACATTTTTTTGGAACTGAATGTTTGAGATCTGGTAAGTTTATTGGCAAAAAGTAGAATCCCCATTTAATTGAAATAGCAAAACCTATTTAATATCTTTACTCTTATACTTTTTAGAAATAATATCTTTGCTTTTATAGTTTTTAGAAAAATCTATTGGAGCTAGCAACTCAACTCAATTGCCTCCACAACGTACCAATTTATGTGGCTAGCTAGCAAACGCGTAAGTGTTTGTTAAGCGACTGCTACGACCTAGTAAATAATATGTTTACCGAAGATAGCTTGTCATACCATTTATATTTGTCAACATGTATACAAGCAGTATGCAATGCATATTCACCAAATTTCTGAGAATTCGATGCTCCAAATATATAACCATGATCTCGGATAACAACATATCAACACACAAATCGTATTTGTTGTAAAATTTTGGTATAAACCAGGAAACATAAACCAGAAAATAAATAAAAATAAAAAAAAGTTATCATAAAAACTCCAAAAACGCAAGTTCATAATATGTGATGAATTAGGAAGGCCAGTAAGGCCCCCCTTTGCATCCTCTACGCCACTGGTTTCTTCTAGACAAACATGCATTTAAGATTTTAGCGGAATTATCAATTGCGGCTGCATCAACATATTTTAATAGATATAAAAAACAATATAAAGCTTATGATATATTTTTGATAATGAAAATTAAAATTTCTCAAAAGGGCAAAATGGGAGCAACTTTTTTTTTGTTGTCTAGTTATCAATACACTAAAGAATCAAATGCACTATGAAAGGAACACAGCGCAAGACAGCGCAAATATTTAAGACCTTAATCAAAGATGAAAAAAGGCACAAAAAACAGGTTGATACAATTATTAAATTTATTAAATAAATCAATTTTTTTCGTTTTTTTTTTATTATTTCAAAAAGCTTAAACTATAAGCTTTCCTACGGTACATAATACTTGTATGATCAATTTAAAAAGAGTTGAAAAAAATCGATTAAAAACGTTCTTCATTTCGCTGCTCATATTGCTCACAAGACTGTGTCTTGAAGCGTACCAATCTTTTCATAAAATTTTCATTGCAGTACAAAATTTGACCTTATCTTAGATTATTTTCATAATGATACAGGCTGCAAGAGTAATTTTGAAAAACTCATTTATGAGGTGCAAACTGTATCGGATTCGATGCTGTTTTGTATCGAATTCGATGTTTTTGCAAAAGGTACTAAAAAGGTACGATCACTGCAACCATGATTACATACAATTGGTTTTTCAGTCAGTCTATTGTCGAGCTTAGAATTATTCTGATGCATGACTTTGGGCGTGCTCTGTGCGAGGTTGAGCCATGTGTATGAATATGTTGTGACAATAAAAGTGGGTTTTTTATTTATTTTTCCACTATAAAAAGTGCGTGTGTTTTATTTATCATAAGTGTTACTTATGGAATGGTCCTTCGAGGTAAGCTGGGCAATGGATCCAAAACACAAACGTCCATTTGGGCGCACTGTGCGTCGTTCCAGCAAAAAAAAAATTCGAACAAAACACAGATCAGGACGCCCTTATCTTAGTTGGAAGGATCAAGTGTTGGACAACCTGACGACGCTTGGTGTTTCCAACTGTCGTCAGAAAGCGCAAAACAGAAATGGCTGACACAATTTCCTAAGTAACTCACGAAAAATAGACGTATTTTCAGGAATTTTTTTGTGGCTCAATGAAAAAGTCAATCAAAAATCTGTAAAGTACGTTTTACGTAATATAAGTATAGATACACAAAATGTAGTTCTTTTGAAAAATTACAATAAAAATGGCGGCTGTGCAGCATTTGTTTCAAAGCGCCTATTTTTGGCGAAGTGGTCTATGGACGGACACATAACGTCCTTAATTTTTGATCTGAAACAAAAAACAAAATTTGATCAGTTTTTATACATCAACAGCTATCGACACACGTAGAATTTTTTCGATATATTGATTTTTCGCGAAATGGTGCGTGATCGAACAAAACAGTTACAGTTTTCACAGAAAAAGGCACAAAATTGTTGATAAAACAAAAAGTAAGCAGGAGGCATCGCGCAGAATTGAAAATATGGGCATTAAGGCACTTTTGCCGAATTCTATCTCTTGCTTTAAGACCCTAAAGCATCTTTTAAGCAAAAAAAATTTTTCGATTTTTTCAAAATTCTACTTTTGCTTCCCCCCTTAACAGAATTCTTTAATTCAAAACCGATCAACGGTTGTAAGCGCCAGATAAGGTAGTAAGTAAAGTAAGACAATCATTCCAATAGATAAGAAATCCAATGCTCGTTAACCGTCTGATTTTAGTCCGGTAAGGCTGTATCATCTTTTTTAAAAGTATTTGAGGGTCTCAAGGCCAATCAAATTTTGGAACACATTAGAAAATTTAATATATTGTCTCCACTTCAGTTAAATTTTCAGCCAGTTAGTTGGAAGGTTTCAAAGAGGCTGTAAAATAATCTGTCCACTCCCCCTAATTTGAACCGTAAAGTATCCAAAAGCTCAATTTTAATGTGAGGTCTCGTTTAGATTCTAATACAGTTGTGGTGTGTTCATTTAATAATACAAAAAAATCTTAAAGGAAGTGCCAAGATTTTTTACCATGTGCCATGTACATACATTGCTTAACCAACTTTTCGGACCTGTGTGAAGCCGGGCTAAACAGCTTGTTTTGTATGTAAAGATTTCAAATTTTTTCAAGTTGTTGCCTTCAAGAACTGTTTCCTTATCAAACTTGAAAGTTTCATTCATGTTTTCTGCCGCTGTTGTTTCAATGCTACGCAATCTGTAAACCTCAACTACTGCTCGTTTCCTTGCACCCACCAACATTGGTCATTGTGATAAGTCAACTTTTCAAGCTGCTCACAAAGTTTGGGCTTATAAATCAAGTCCGAATCGTTTAAAATATGCAGCTTTCAAGTCATTTGTTCTGGCTATACTCAAGGTATTCTTTAGAAGCTACTCTGACGTACAGTGCGAACTGCGAGGTTTCAACCAACTCGAGACTTTGTGACGCGTCGGCTACCGTTGGCCGTATTGTAAGCTATTGTTTACAGATGCTTTGAGCAGTTATTTATGAAGGCCTGAGATATACGTAGATAGAGACTGTTGTAGTGTATCTACGCTTGAATGTCAGCCTATATTGCTCTCGCTGATGCTGTTGATCTGTCATCATAAACATGAGCAATATTCTTGACGCTGATGCAACAAATGATGAAAAATATTTACTTTGATCATTTCAATGGTAGTAGCGTCAAAACCTGTGCCACAACAGAACAGACAATATAACATATATTTCAGTAGACTGCATACGACTGCCACCTCAAGGAGTGATGATAAACTTGAAGTTAGTTCGGCCAAGTTTGAAAAAAAAAGACAATAGGAACATAAAATTTTAGAGCTTTTGCAAGGTGACTGTTGTTGTTGATGTTGTTGTTATTGTTGTGTTGTTGCTTGCATAGCCTCTACTGAATGCATGAATAAATGTTGCTTAGAAATTCTCTTAGTCACTGACTGGCCTTGATTTCTAATCCATTTTAGCTTTTTGTTTTTTTTTCTTAACTGTTATAATTCAGTGCAACAAATTCAGCACAACAAACAATTATGTTGTTTTTGTCACATCAATCAGCTATTTATTGCTTTTAACATAAATATGCAACATTAAAACATTTTCTGGCCTCAACAACTCGCACTCAACTCATTGCAGTTGCTACTAATTAAACGCATTTGGCTTTTAATTCAATTAAATTAAATGGTTTCGAACTTATTTATGTCGCTGCTAAAAGCAATCATTTATTTGTTGAAAACAACTAAGTTGCTTGTTGTGAGAGCTACTTTTTTATCAGATCTAGTTTTTGTATAAGCAACCAATCGCGTAAGTTATGATATGGTGGGAATGCGTTTCGCTTCAATTGTTGTTGCTGCTTTTTTTATGCTTAGGTTTTGCGACGCACCGGAAAAATGGGTATTTTTAAATAACTCAACTGTACCTATCATTAATTTTGTTGAAAATTATGTGAATAGATTTCTTTTCCTTGAGATAAAATATTGGAAAAAAAATTGCTTTTCAAGTGGCTTACAATGGATTGATAAGAACACATTAGGGGTATTCACAATCCGGAGCTCTTTGTAGAACTCTTGTGCAAAAGAGCAAAAGTGTAACAAAAAAGAGCTCTACAATAACAAAATACACGTGCTGTCAAAATTGTGCTTTTTACATCAAGCGCGATACCCTGTAGCTCTTTTGTAGTGCACTTGAGCTCTTGAGTTCATTTTGTGAATTTTTGACAGCAAACAAATAGTGATGGTATATTGTTTACACTTCTAGGTACTAACATCTTCAATATAATAATTTCACATCACTTACTTTCAAAGCTGACTGAACTTAACTTCAATTGCTAGGTCTGTGTATGGGGTGTGTTCCCAGTTTGTTGCGCTGTTTTGGTCTACAAAGAGCTCCGGATCGTGAATACCCGTATTAATAATAAATGCTTATCCATTTTAAAGTATGAACACATCTCGGGCACTAGCTCGTCCATGACTTGACGAATATTTGTTTTCAATTGTTGTGTTTTGTGGCTTATGACCCCATCTTGTTGAAACCACATATCGCACAGACCATGTGGACCACATGTGGTAACCACATATCTCCAATTTCAGGCCAAAAATAAAATCGGTTAACTTATGTCCACGTCTTTTCTAAAAATTTAGCAAGTGAGTACCAGATAGTCACTTTTTGCGGATGCAATTGCTTCTCCACAAGCGCTTGGCGATTTTCAGAGCCTCATATACTGCAATTTTGCTTATTTACGTATCCACCTAGCGCGTAATGTGCCTCATCGTTGATGAAATTTTGCTTCGAAAAATCTGCATTTGTTTTTTTAGAACAATTTAATAATACTAACGTATTGTTTGGTGGCAAACTGTTCCATATTATAAACTGGCAAACTTTTGAATACACAAAACCCAGTTTGGTGACATGAACATTTGACAGCTGCCAAATGCCAGGGCTGCACTTTCCAAAACTCGAAATCTTTGAGCAAACATTTTTGATAGCGCATATCTTCATTTTCATGTAAAATTCCCACAACAACATTTGCTACATATCTTCCCTGGATATCGATGGTCTCGACTATTGAAATCCATAGGAAATGATCTTTTAAAGTGTTCTTGATTTCCTTCAATAAGCTAGTATATATCTGATGGATATAAGTTTTGCGCACTGCCGATTCACTTGGAATGAGTTAATTAGTATATGTTCCCAAAAAACTTCTTAGTTGGCGGTTTCTAAGCTTATACATACAAAGGGATATCTGCGGAAATAGAGGTTTCGCATAAATCCATACAAAAATTTGTTAAGACCTGCCGATGCAGAATTAGGACCCAAAGGCTGTGATTTTTCAGAGCGCCGGTTATATAATTTCTTATGTTTCAGACTTTTCAAATGCTGGTCAACTATAAATTTCCTTTCGCAGACCTTTCGCAGACCTTTCGCTTATTGCAAACCTTGCAAAAAAGCACGGCTTCATCCATGAACTAACAAGACCAGATCAAGCAATCAGCAGTGCGAGAAAAAAGTATTTTTTCATGCTACGTCATCGGTCACAAACAAGCTATTGAACTGTCAAATTGCATACGTTTTGCATGCGAAACATGTGAAAACTCAGATTAAAGTGGAAAATTATAAAATTAACAAGTTCAATTCGCGAAAAAAGTGTTTGAATACTTTGTTTGTTTATATTTTCATGCAGTAACGAAATTTAAAGTAATGCTGTGAAGAGAAAAATTGCAAATAAATACAAAACAAAATTGGAAGTTCAGTTTGTTTTTATTATTGAACTGTTTTGTTCAATTTTCTTTTTTTTTGGAAGGAAGTGTTTACAATTTCTTTATTTAAGGATCTTATTTTAAAAAACATTCGTGCGCGGAAAAACAATTTCTTAATTTTGTTGTCACATACAACATGCTCTGCGCTTGCAATGTGCGTCTTCAAATAATTTTTGGTTATCAGCAGCCCTTCGCCATTTAGCTCCACGAATACTTTTTCCAACGCCTTCATATGCGCCATGAGCTCTTCCGTTGGCTTCGACAAGCCGCCCTCGCTTAGATGATCTACCCAACTAAGTGATGCTGCCGCTGTTTCTTCCACCCTTATGTTTGGAACGTCTTTGTGCAACTGATGGCAGATGTATTCCACAAATTCTTGCCGTTGCAGTGTCGACGTTTTGCCGGCAAAAAATCAGCCATTGCTTGCAAGCAATTTCTTCCTTTGGAAAATGGTAAAAACCAACATATTTATTTTTCTTGCTGTTGCAATTATTGCACGTCGCTACAGCACACTTCATTTTTATAAAAAACACAAAAAATTACGAATTATAAGCACTAATAATTCTTTAAAACTTCAAGAAATGATTTTTCACATACAATTGCTACAAGTAAACAAAAGAATTTGTGACCGATGACGTCAGAGCTATCAGCTGTGTTTTGTTTACAATATGGCGGCTCTTTTCTTTGCATGATCTTTATTTCTTGGTTCATGGGCTTCATCGGTTTGAAATATACTCGTGTGCTCAGACACATATTTATTTAAGTTTGAAGATTAAGTTGCTTTGATTTTCGGCATTGTACTCTAAAAACATTATCAAAAGTTTATTTACACGATTGTACAGTAAAATAAACGAATTGAACTCACTTTCCAACATTTAAAAGGTAGTTTGAACAAAATACAATAGAAACTTTTGAACCTAGAAAATCCAGCAGACAGTAACAATGTTGTGTAAATAACGTGTGGTAAGATAGCTACGATTTTTGTTTTTATAGTTCAAACATTGGCAGTTTCACAGGGTGGTTCAGATGCATGTTGACTTAATTGATTACACCATGATTGTTGTCAAACTAATTTTAAAGGTTGTAAAAAAAAAGCTCAAGCCTGTGTTAGAGAACACGGGCGCATAGGTCAGACGTAGAATACGTTAGTCATTAACAGCCTTATTCAATAGATTTCCTTAAACAACCTTTAAACGCTTGTTTAGTTACGCACTGTTTAAGGCTTTACGCAGCTTCTATGCAACCTTACTAACATTGTTATTCATAAACATATTTTCATTTTCTGCTTATGATTGTAAGGTTTGTGTCTGAACTATAGAAAAGCTCTACAAAAATTAAGAATTCCTATGGATTTACAATGGCCGCCGCATAAAAAAAATGCTGCAAAGGGCGCATATGGAGCATGTCTTTGATGTTAAAAGAAAAGACAAACAAAAATCATGGTTGTATTTACGTAACCTTTAAACGCCAATTTCGGCGTTTAAGTTACGCAGCTCTTAAACAACTACGAAAAATGTTTATGAATAACGTTTTCTTGTTTAAAGCCCGTTTAAAGTTACGCTGCCTCTAAAATGTGTTTATGAATAAGGCTGTAAGACATTGAGGATGTCTTAAAGACGTGGCCAACTGGGTAAGCACAATTTTGTTTCTCTGCTTCGCTTATCAATGTTGTGTATGTACACATCGTTCGCTACTTGGTCATTATACTTCTTCTCTTTCTCACACTGGTTCTGTGATGAACACACAGATAATCGTACTGCTCTTACACATGATGTTATAATACATAAAATACAAAGCATATGAAAATTAATACAAAATTTGATTTACTTATAGAATCAAAAAAATTATGTGTAGCAATATGATTATTTAAATACAAATCAAAAGAAGACATATTAAATATGTTACGACCATACTTGAATTTTCTTCAATGCATGCATAAAGTATTAAAAACTTATAATGAAAGTGACAAACATTTTCTCAAAATTTTGTGCTCCAGATTAACACCCCCGTATAACGTATTCTACGTTAAAAAAATTTAAGCAAAGAGCAAAACCACATTTATTGCAAAATATACAAAAATATGCGCAATATATATGCAAAAACAGGAATTTTTTATAAAATATGCAAAACCATACATTTATTGCAAAATATGCAAAATTATGCGCTAACGATTTAATGCCATTTTAAAGGAAATTTTATGATTCGTAAAGATAACTTAACTATTTCCATTTTAAGATGCCCAGTAAAAACAGGCATTTGCATGAGATTCGGAGCTCTAGTAATAACTTATATTTTTCCAATGTAGGACCTATTAAATGGTTTGACAGCACTCACAATTCATAGAGACATAGTTATATCGGCTGAAGAAGTCCTTGAATTAGCAAACAATCTAAACTGGCTGGGTTTTTCGCTCTTAAAAACTTAACAAAAAATATAAAAATAATTTAATAAAAATTTTTTTAATAGACCATGTTATTAAAATTAACTAAAAAGTATGTATAAAATAGTTTCTGCTAGAGTGGGGCCTTTGTTTCTCCTAAAAACGTGATAAGAAATGATATCTTAACCCAAGACAGGTTGACTGCCAGGATAGAATTCCTCGCATGAATGGTAGATTTCAGTTTGCAGCCATCTATTGTGTTCAGTCCAGTAAGTTCTACTTGGCTTTCAGAATTCTTCAAATTTAATGTTATCGAAGTTAAAAAGGCCTACGAGTTTTTTTTTTTTTTTTTGTAAAAAATTTTCCCATCTATGCCTATCTTTGACGACTTATTGGGAAATTATTTATTAGCAATTAAAAATTTTAATATGCTAGTGGACAAATGCTTTCTTAACCATGGTTTTCTTAGCTACATAATATTCCCTATACCATGCGTCACACGTTTTTATGAGAACTAAAAGCCTCACTCTAGCAGAAATTATTTTATACTTTTTTGTTCGTTTTAAAAAAGTGGTATATTAAAAACTTTTTTTACTAAAATTATTATTTTCTTGTTTTTAGTCTTGTGTAAAATTTTACAATAGATTTTGAAGGTTTTATATTTTTATCAGTACAAAATTTGTTTTAAAAAACGAAATGGTTCCATAAACATTAAACAAAAAAAAAAAAACAAAACAAAAAAAAAACTGAAAAAATTCATTTTTTCGAGGCTCGAACTCTCAACCCACGACTATGAAGTATTCGCCGTGAGCTCTGAGCTACAGAAAATATATCATCTAGCAATAATAGCAATAAAGCAAACAAACTACTTTTAACAATTTTTTTTTCCAACTTCTGTGGTGAATTTTTGAAAATTTGAATTTGTTTCATAAAAAAACAACAAATTCTTTAACATTGTCAAGGCTCAAACTGACTACCTAGCGGTTATTATGCTATCGCTTTAGGCTCTGAGATACAGAACTCACACGAAAAGATTTTCTAAATGAGGTAATAAATTCAATTCAGTTGTAAATATTTGAAATTTAAAAATGTCAATGAGTTTTTAATTATTTTTTTTTTTTTTTTTTTTGTTTATTTTTTAATATTTAGCATTTTAGCCAAACAAATAAACGTCAGACTTTTCTAATGAGTATAATTTTTTGCAGTACAGCCAACTTTTTATTTTTTGACGGTTGAAGGTGATTTCATTATCTTTGCAATGAGCTCTCAAAATTAGTTTTTTGTGAGTTCGCTTTTCTGCTAGAAATAATAATGTGAAACAGAATCTTGAAATACTATTTAACCCTGTAGCTTCTCAGAGTGTGAAAATATACCCCGCCTCCAATACGATTTTTTGCTCAACTCGACATCACCTTTCACCTCCGTAAATAACATAGTTGCACTCAGTTGCGGGACACCCTGATAAAAAATATTTTTGTTTAAACGAACGAACTCATAGGATTTTAAAAACGATGGATATATTGTTTGTATAGATATATAGATGATTCTTTAAACATCTGCATACTAAGATTGCGTCAACATTTCAGGTTGAATAAAAGCTGCTGCCTGCACACCGTGCTTATGTCACCATTGCTACTCCAGTAGTATGGGAGGCAGAAGTTGCAGTTGACCGATCACGCCCATTTTTTTTCGGTCAACTAATCAGTCTATCATTCTTTTTTTGACAATCAACATCATTGAGCAAAATTTATACTTTTGAAATGCTTTTGAAACATGACTTTTGTCATCCTTCAATAAAAAAAAAAACGCACTGTGTAGCGATTCGCGCTTGGCACTTAGAAAACTTTCAGACAATTTCATCAAGTTCGTTACATTAAGTATGCAAAACGATCATAAATTGTATTAAATTATGATTTGGTTGTAATTTAATGTTACATTCATATTATTTGTGAAGTTTTTCATAAATATATTTACTTTTTTGCCAGGGGCGCCGGAAGCGGGGGGTCAGGGGGCAGTCGCCCCCTCGGTTAAAAACTCTCACAATAATTTTTTTGATACAAATGTTTTTATCCAACAGATTAAATTTTTTTTAATTTAAATTTAACTTAATTTTAACTACAATATAATTTTTAATTTCTCTTCACATTGAATTTTTGTAATCAGCTGTGAAGCATTAAGCTCTAAAATCACAATTTTAAAAAAATCAGTCATTTACAATCGCATGAAAACTACACATCGCATTGCTTAACGTTCACCCTAAAGAAGCAAAGTAGATGATAATATTTTATTGATATGTTTTTTTCGTCTAAATGACATTTTTAATCAAAAATAATATATACAAGATTATACCATGCGCATGTCTGCCGAGGTCATGATCGACTCATTGTCAAAATCATCAGTTTTTCACTGAGCAAAACAAACAGAACTGTAAATGAAAAATAAATCGCACAAAACTATTTCGCATTATATTTCGCCTCTACTTGTACGAACAGAAAATCAGTGGGAAACACAGAGAAAGTGTATTTTCCTATCTACGTCTCGAAAGACCAAACGTCTTGCGCAGAACAGTGCAACTTTTTTGCCTCTGTAATGTAATAAAAAATGTTCTGCCCCCCCCCAATTGTACTGCCCACCCAGTTGAAATGAGCTTCCGGCGCCTTTATTTTTTGCTCAGTGCAATCTTAACATTTTGATAAAATTATTATATCATAAAAAAATTATGAACTCAAATATAAAAGATAAATATAATCAAAAGATTTTAATTATTTTTATTGAATATTTTAATTATCATGAGAATCTAAGAACAGTTATGATCTCCAGTAGTTATTAGAATCCACTGGGAAAAAAACAAAACTGAACACAGTAGCACGCACCAGCAGGCACGGAGTCAAACTAAGGATCATAACGATGCAGAGTTATAAACGCAGTTGTAAATGAATTAATGTTGGTAACACTGGCCAGCAATAACAACATTGGCAATGTTGTTGCAAGCGCGCGTTAAGCTAAACAAAACAAGCCAAAAGGAATTTATGTACAAAGGTTAACTATGATGGTTGCCTGCGAAATGATAGCTGCATGTGTGATGTGTATACACTCACACATCAACACACTCACATAATAGCAAAACAATTCGGCCCACTGTGCTTCAGCTAGTTAAGTGAGTGCAATGAATTATTGCATTAATTTTGAGCTCGTTACACATGCAGCGACATATTAAAAATATGTTTTTTGCGTGCTATGCGATATACTCAACAAAATTACACACGCAAACACAGACACACTCATAAACCAAAAGTGTTCACTACTAATAAATAAATTAAATTAAAATTTAGGCATTATGTATGTTACATGTGTGTTGCGGCTAAAAAAAAGTCGCAAGTCGAAGAAGCTTGATGGGTGTTTGCACAAAAAAAAATGAAAGGGGGCTAAAACAGACGCGTGGCGGTAAAAGTTGTGCCAGTCAACTCGCTTTTTAATGCGCTACGTTTGCACTACTCACACGAGCTCATGTGACACTTTTTTAATATGTGCTCCCCCACTGACATGTGTCAGTTGCAATGTTGCAAATATTAATTTTTATTAATGTCACTCATTTACTTATAAATAAATTATGTCTTTACTTTGTGTTACTTGGCGGCATTTTAGCGCTTAAAAATAACTGTTATTTAATGTTGCAAATTTGCAAGTCTCGATTTATGCGTTGCATTGTGACAGCTATTGATACAAATGTTTTTTGACAGTCACATGCGTCAAAAATTGATAGCTTTCAAAGTCAATTTGTTTAAACCAATAAATAGTTTTATTATTTAAAGAAAATCAAGCGGAGATTTCACAAAAAAAAAAGAAAATCCAAAAGAAAACTATTTCCTTTAAACAACTTCTTTTTCTCAGAAACAAATTTATTTGATGTACAATTTTAAAAATAAATAACAACATACATATGTATGTTAAAAATGTATCGCCTTTCTTATAAACAATATATCTTCCGCTTCCAATACCACGGAAACATTATTCACATTAGCCAATTGTTAGCAACAACAACAAACAAGCAGCATTGACAGCTGCTGTTGTCTGCTATTAAATAATCCATTCAAATAGGTTTTGATTAAAATTTCAATAAAACTAACAGCGTACAAATAAATATGTTAAAACATTGGCAATTGGATAAACATTAAAATGCCAGCTTGACATTGCAAATACATAACAACAACAACAACAAGAACAACAACTGCAAAATCAGTAGATACAGCAACATGGCTGCAGCTACTGAAGCTCTTAAAAACATTTCAAATAGTACTAAACTTAGCTAGTCCGCCATAAATTATGGCTCTTTTTATGTCACCCTGTTTTTTTTAAAGCTACTGCTGCTACTTCTGCAACTGTTGATGATGTTGTTGTCTCGTCGTTGTCGTTCCTATTGTTTATCACGTTGTTGTTAAGCGATTTTTGTCTTTTCATTACTTTATGGCGTTCAAGTGGGTTTGTAGCAAATCTTGTCAGGGCGAAATAACAACAACAAGAACAACAGCATCAGGAACAACACCAGGAACAACCAACTCCAATCATCAATGTATCTTTTCTTCTTAACTTGCTTTTTAATGCTCTTGCTCCACTTCAATTGAGATTTATTATTGGTGACGTGTGCAATTATGTTACTATTTGATTCCAATGGTGTTAGGAGTGTTTAGCTGTCTCATCGCTCAATAATACACGCAAAGAAAAAAAACGTTTATCGCCAGTTTGCCGCAAACGAACTTCGTTTGTCGTGCTTGAAATCGTTATTTGCAAACGTTTCAACAGTTGTCATAATAACAGCTCAGTTGCGAGAAACGCGTCATATAGTTGCAGGAAATTAATTTCGTTTGTCATAAACGCGAGTGATTTTTAAATTGCAGCAATTGAAAACTACGTTATTCCCAACTGAAAATGTTGTTTATTTTTCCCTTCGTTGTATAAACATAACGCTTATAGTTTAGAGTTACTTTTTGGACAAATTGTTACTATATAAGGAAATTGGTAGTTTGCTTAATACGCGGACGGAGATAGCAACAGAGGTGGAATCCATAAGAAGACGGACGGACATAATGAGAAAGATTATTAATATAATAAATAATAATGACCGAAATAGCTTGCGGTACATATATATAAGATATATTTTTAAGTTATGACAACTGAATATTCGTTTGCGGCAAACACAGCTCGCAAACGAAGTATAGTTGGTGAATTTTTCAGTTGTGGTAAACGAAAAATTTCTTTGCGTGTACAAATGCGTGAGACCAGTGGCGTTCTTAGGCTTGGTGACACCCGGGGCGGAAGCCAGTGGTGTCACCCCTACAAAAACCCCACATGCTATAGAGAATAGTAAGGATTGTTATTAACAATTTTAGTACGTTAGTGAAGAAATGATTTCTTAACTCAGGTCCCTTGACTATCAGCATAGAAGTCCTTGCATGGATGGCAGATTCAAATTTGCAGACATCTATTCCGTTCAGTCCAGTAAGTTCTACTTGGGTTTCAAAATTCTTCAATTTTCATGTTATCGAAGTTATCAAGGCAGACGAGTTTTTTTGTTAAAAATTTTCCTATCTATGCCCATTTTTGATGAATTATTGAGAAATTATTTGTTAGCAATTACAAATTTTAATATGTTAGGGGACAGATGCTTTTTCAACAAAGGTTTTCTTAACTCCTAATATAGCATGCGCCTCACTTTTTTATAAGATCTGAAAGCCCCACTCAAGCAGAAATTATTTTATACTTTTTAGTTCGTTTTAAAAACGTGGTATTATAAAATTTTTTTTACCTAAATTATTATTTTATGGTTTTTAGTCTTGTGTAAAATTTGACGATAGATATTATATCGGTTTTATATTTTTAGTTTTTTATAGGTTTTATATTTTTATATCAGTACAAAATTTGTTTTGAAAACCGAAATGGTGCAATAAACATTAAAAAAACAAAAATGAAGAAATTCCTTGACATTACGAGACTCCAACACCCAACCTCACGATTATAAAGGAAGCTCCGTGTGCTCTGAGCTACAGAACCCATTTTAAGATATCATATATATAGCAATAAATCAAACAAACTCCTTTTTACCAGGGCTGCGGAGTCGGTTCGAAAAATCACGACTCCGACTCCGCCAAATATTGAAGCACCGACTCCGACTCCGACTCCGACTCCGACTCTGACTCCGACCATAAAATTAAAAATCATTTATTTTTATACCCCTACGTTTAAAAAACGTAAACGGGGTATATTAATTTTGTCACTCCGGTTGTAACGCCCATAAGGAGGCGTGGCAGGTATGGAAAAGTATATATATTCTTGATCAGCATCACCACCCGAGTCGATATAGCCATTTCCGTCTGTCTGCCGTAATTTTCAAGCTACCATCACGAAATTCGATATTTAAGCTTTTATCTAAATAATAAAATTCAAGTTTGAAAATGATCCAAATCGGATGAAAACCACGCCTACCTCCCATACAAAGTAACTTTATCAAAACGGTAAAATCTCTTAGAATTCCTCAAAAATTAATATAAGGACTTGAAATTTTGCATATAAACTTTGATATATAACATGTACTCTGTGTATTCAACTAAATCAGATGAAAACCACGCCTACCTCCCATACAAAGTGACTTTACCAAAAATGTAAAATCTCTTTAAATTCCACGAAAATTAATATATGGACTTGTAATTTTGCATATGAACTTTGGTATATAACATGTACTCTGAAACATGAAATTCAACCAAATCGAGTGAAAACCACACCCACCTTACGAAGTGACTTTATCAAAAAAGAAAAGCGAAAATTTTCTGATTTTACAAATAAATACTTTATTGACTGCTTAAGACTTTAAATATACTTTGGTTCGGCAGTGGGGGTATTTTATCTTCGGCCCAGTCGAAGATCATTTCTTACTAGTTTTTTTTTCATTCATGTAATGTGTGTGTATGTATCTTTTTAAAGAGGAAATTAAAAATATGAGGAAAGTAATTCAAATTCATTTAAATTTAAATGAAATAGAGAGTGATTTGTGAGAAATGTTTTTCGTAAGTTACGTCCATTTTATGGTCTCGGCATAATCGCCCCACCGAACAGACTATTCAAGGTATTGTGACAAAATTTCGCACCAGTTTCACTTTATTGGACATTAATCCAGGAGAATATTGCTGATGTATCGGGCAGTGTCAATGAAGATTACGAAATGTCAATTCGTCGCCATGTAATTCGACATGTAATTCGAAATCATACAAAATACAGCTTGTGCAAGAACTAAAGTCGGGTGACTTACTCTAACGTCGCACCTTAAAGATACGCATTTTAAGCACTAAAAAAAATTGTTTACATTTTTCAAGTTTGAATTCCTTTTTTTACAACAAAATTATCGAATCCTGAAAAAAAAATATGGTACTCTATTCAGTAATATTTTTTATTTGTAAATATAAAAGAAAAATTAACACTTCCGTATGTTGAAAAATTGTATTTATTGCCACCAATTTCTCACTGTTCGTAGTTTGTGTGGTGAATGGGCCTTAGAAAAGTTGGATAAAGATCCTCTTTTTTATTGAAAAATTGTCTTTATTGACGAAGCAAATTCTTGACTCAATGTGTTAACAAACAGAATTGCCGAATTTGGTCTGAAGAGCAGCCAGAGGCAATTCAAGAGCTGCCAATGCACCCTGACCGTCATTGGACC
The DNA here is from genome assembly GCA_943735915.1 of Pherbina coryleti. NCBI lineage: Eukaryota > Metazoa > Arthropoda > Insecta > Diptera > Sciomyzidae > Pherbina > Pherbina coryleti. Next base: position 21,970,731 of record OX030952.1, read on the forward strand.
GTTCTTTTTTAAAAATAATACAGGTCACAACGTTGTAGTCAAAATGAACGAATTGGACGGTTCCACATGCCATATGGCACGCGATACCATGGACCTATTGAGAGGCAATAGGTCCATGCAATTAAAAATATGTATAATACAAAAAAAAAAAAAATATGTATAATAAGGTCTTCAATTAATAATATATATTGATTTTTTTTAATCGAAGTCGGTGCATTTTCTAAGGCTCCAACTCCGACTCCTTCACCGAAAAATCCTTACCGATTCCCACTCCAACGCCGCAGCCCTGCTTTTTACAATTATTTTTTTCACCTTCTGTAGTGAATTTTTTAAAATTTCAATTTGTTTCATAAAATAACAAAAAATTCGTTATCATTGTCGAGGTTCGCTTTACGCTCTGAGCTACAGAACTCACACCAAAATATTTTCCAAACGAGGTAATACCCTGCAAACATATTTGGAGTGCCTCAAAAAAATTACTCTAAAAAGAGTATTTCTTATGCGTGTTTTATGAGTACGCAATAAAAAGACTCATAAAAGAGTATTTAATATGATCCTAAAATAATTGCTCAAAATTAAGACTCAAAAAATAATATTTTTTATGCGTGTTTATGAGTACGCAATAAAAAGACTCATAAAGGAGTCTTTTATACGATTGTAAAATGACTTTAAATTTTTCTACTATTACTTTTTATTTGAAATGTTAAAAAAAAAATATTGTTGCCATTTTTTTTTTATTTTTCAACTATCAAATATTTTAAATAAATTTAAATGCAAAAATATATTTCAGCCCAAACTGATCATAATTACTTCTATGAGTTCTAAAAGAGTCCTCAGTATGAGTCTTTAGAGATTCCATTTCATGATTCTTTAATATGACTATCAAAAGTGTCTTAATTTTGAGTCCAAAAGACATTTATATGAGTTCTAAAAAAGTATTAAGTTAAAGTCTTTATTATGAATCTTAAAAAAGTATTTAAAATGAGTCTAAAAATAGTGTTAGTTTTGAGTCCAAAAAGACTCATTTACATGAGTTATAAAAGAATCTTTGTTATGAGTCTTTAAAGAGTATTTATTATAAGTCTTAAAAGAGTATTAAATATGAGTCTTAAATGAGTCTTAATTTTGAGTCCAAAAACAATAATTTATATAAGTTCTAAAAGAGTCTTTATTATGAGCCTAAAAAGAGTATTAAATATGAGTCTTAAAAGAGTCTAAATTTTGAGTGTTAAATGAGGCATAAAGCAGTCATTATTATGAATCATATTTTGAGGCCCGAAACCTACGAAAATGTACTCATAAAAGAGTCTTTTTTGAGCGCATTATGAGGATAAAAGCTCATTTATATGAGGCTTAAAAAACTCTTTTAAGAGTCATAATATTTGCTGGGTAAATTCACTTCAGTTGTGAATTTTTGAAATTTTAAAATGTCAATGAGCTTTTAATTTTTTTGCTTGATTTTTTATATGTATGTATGTATCAAGTTAATTCGCATATTAGCTAAACACGTACAGACATAAAAATAAGTAAATATTGCATTGTTATCCAGTTCTGAGCTTCATTTTAAGTTTCAAAACTCTAGCTCATCGGGAAGTTGGTTAAAAATGGATTCCAAGATTTGTACAGGACAGACAAATGAAGTAAAGCTAATAAAAACGGTTTAAAATAAAAACGTTTTAAAAATATAACAAACTTAAATATTTTTCAAATTTCATAAAAAGGCAAAAATACAGTCTCCTCGGTTCATATAATAAACGAGAAAAACAATTTCATTTTTGTTAAATACATATAATGTACTGTACATTAGGGCGTATCGAATTACAATTTTTTTTCGATCTTCACATTCTAAGAGGTCTCAAAAGTTGCATGGGGTTGTCAAGATTACCCAAAAAAAACTTTTAATGAAAAAAAAGGATGTCTTCCTGCCCCGCAAGGACAAAGTTGATTTTTGAGGAAAACAGTAAAAAATAACGACCTGAAAATGCTTTGACTTTTATAAAAAAAACTACGTTTGTCTTAAAGCAAAAGTAGGTATAGGTTAAACTAACAATAAATTGATAAACACGATGCCACTTACGATTGTTATCCACAGTGTCCTGTGTGAAGGATATTCGAAGCAAAAGTTGTAATCGAGATAGCATAGAACTTTTGATTGTTACCCAATAGTCTAAATTTTACTGGTATTGATTATACTGTCAACGTATTTCTTAAAGTTGCCGACTTAATAAATAGCATAATTTTTGCATATGCATTTTCCTATTTTTGAGAAATGTATACTGGAATGCAATTTTTTAACTTTTTCAAAAAATGAATATAAGATTTTATATCTCGGGTACCAGAAATGGTACCGAAGAAACTTTGCTCAATTTTGATTCTTCAAATATTTCTTAACAACACCCTGTCTAAAAGTATTATTTTAAAATACCAGCTTGAGGCCACAATTTTATTGTGTTTCGAGTCGTTTTAGAGTATTGACGCAACTCGAAAACGACGCAACTTGAAACGATGCAACTCGAGGCTCTAGTGCAGGCCTAATCACAAAGGTGGCCCTTGTGGCCCTTGTTGTAATAATTGGCCCATTTATGAAAATTGAAGAAAACTCACATTTTGCTTGCGCCAAATTTACGACGAAATGTACTTGCGAAAAGGAACTATAACAAACAACAACAACATACGCATCGAAACGCACAAGGGCGCGGCGCGACCACCAAACATACAGCATTGTTGTTGTGCGTGTGTTTTGTTAGTGGAATAGAAACCCAGCGGCAAAAGAAAAAGCGCTCCTAGAAACAGCGCATTTTATGCGCATTTTTGATGCGCTTGAGGATGCGCTTTTCAGAGTTCAAAGTTGTGGAGCTCATATTTTTATATACATTTTGTTCACAAGTAATCAAGCAAAGAAATAGCAGAACGTTAAGACATTTGACTGTAATGCCAGCAGTCCGGGTTCAATCCCCGCATTTGACAAAAAATAAAATTTTGTCGCTTTGTTTTTAGTCCAAGTGCTCGGTTCTCGCTACGTTTTGATATTTACTATAATGAGAGCGAAGCGCCTACATCTGATGACATGCCAATGTTAAAAAAGGCTCTATCCATAAGGAGAACAAAGCGCTCTACTCCTTTTTGGGAGCGCTTCAAATGCGCTAATGAAGCGCTCAGTTTCCTGCTGGGAATTCAGACGATCTCGTGTTCTGCTACGCATGCTTGTCGCGTATGTATTTTGTTTTTGGGATTTTCTTATCAACACATTCTTTGCACTTGCAAAAAGCAACAAATTAGGATGGCGTCGATTGTGGTGACGCTAGCATGTTCGCTTTTGTTGTTGTTAATGTATTTTGTTGTTTATTTTAATCAGGCGATTATCTTTCTTAATTAGGCTTTGGCCCTTTTATTCATTTCGCTGATTAGGCCTGCTCTAGTGTATATTGCTTCGTTCATCCTGTGGAAATAAGACAAGACCATTTCTTTAAATCAAAACTTTTTCAAGAGTCAATCCTTTTTTTGCAGGTAAATTTGTGTTGCGTCAGTTTCTTTTTAGACATCAGCCCAAATGAAAAGAAAACAGATTAGAGTTTAGTCATTTGTGGAATTTAACCCCTAAGAATGCATCTGCAGTTGCGACCTGACCGGTTTTTCTGAAAAAACTGGCAACCATTTGCTTAGATTTGCTCCATTCGCGGACATTTTTTGTCAGGTTTTGCTCACTTTGAAAGACCTAAACAGTGGATAGCAACTTTCCATGATATGCCATCTGTGGTAATGTTGTAGACGTTTTTGAAACCACCGCCGCTGAATTTTTTCAATATTTCCTTGCACCAATCGGCACGAGCCTTTTTTTTTTTTTTGAGCGACCGTCAGATTATGGAATATTCAACGGGAACAAATGAGCGTTTATGTTGACTAAAAGACTAGAAATAACAAATTGAAGCATAAAAGCTGGATATATGCAAACGATTAAATATATTCCTTCCAATATTGCTTTTAATGGTATCTCAAATCATGTAAAAATTACAAAGTGTGTAAACTTCAATAAAATCTTTAAAATCCCGCATTAATTTATGACGTAATCGTGCCAAATACTTGGTGCTGAAAAATCCTTAAAAATCACAACTTACAGCGGACGAGCTATGTTAATTTTCTACACTTCGTACACCCGACAGGGGCTCATTTTTGCACATGTCAATACAAAAAAAATGAAAAAAAAAAACGAAAAAGGATCATTTCGTTACATATTTTGCAAATGATATGAGCATCAACACACTTCCACACACACTGACAAACTTAATCGCTTGATAAACCGGATAATAGCGCGTTTCCTATCTCTAAGGATAACATGTGCGAGCACATGTGTAACACTTTGTCTGCATTGACAGTTAGTGTGCAGGCAAGAGCAGCAAACAACAACAACAACAATAACAACAACAACAACTTGAAAATGTTGAAAATATAATAAAATTGGGAAAAGTGTCATTTGAAAATTTACATATAAATGTGTTAGAATTTATGTGCTTTGAAGTGTGTGTGTGTAAATATATGTATCTATGTGTAATTTGTTGGAAAATATTTTGTAAATATTCTGTAATCAACAATGTCTGAGCATGTGCCTTAGTCTGAGTGGGTTGGCTATGAGTTGTCAATAAATAAGGACATCATCACACAACAATTTCATCACTATCATCACCAGCATCATCATCATCATCATAATCATTTTTAAATTGTTCTTCTTGTGGTTGCAAAATTGAGTTGAGCGGCATAACGACAGCAACAGCTCAAATACTAGAGCTAGTTTTGTTGAGGGTTCGAGCATGCAGAGAAACATTTACAATTGTAATTGCTTGGAAATAATTTGAGGGTTATTCTTAGCTATTTGTTGGTGTAAAAACACTATTTTAGGCAATAAAAATATGAAGTGATGTGGAAGTGAAAATATTTTCAGTATTTATGTGTATGAGATGAAAAGACTTTTTGGCAACCGGGTCACTTTGCTTTTTTAAGAGTTTTTGGCACTGGGTCACAAGAGTGGTCATGTTCTCTTGACAAAATAGAGAAAATATAATTTTCTTTATTTATATAGAGTGTATCAGCAAAAGGTGTATGATTTACTTTTTAAATAAAACAAACAGTTGTTTGAATATCTCTTAAATTTCTATTGAACTATAAAGTAAAGACATGGAGAATTTGTACAAAATACAATATCTTTCAAGTCCGGCGAACGAGCCAGCTGTTAGATATTATGCCTTTGCAACCCTATATATCTTGTATTTCTTAAATTGTTACAAATTTAATAAATTTTCACTCAATTATTTAAGAGATAAATTATTGCAAAAATTGAAAATAAAATTCAAATGATTTCAAAATTCCAAACCTTTCTATATGTTCTCTTACTTAAACACCCATTAGAGTTGCGCTCTCTAAAAATACTCTTCAGTTTCATATGATTTATAATAGCAATAATTAAGTAAAGCTTTAGGTAAACTTTTTGTCAATATAGAGTTGCCACGATGTCCTTTAATGTTTACCACATGCTGCTTAGTTAGTACCTCATAAATTATGACTCATGTGTGTGAGTATCTATGTGAAAACAAAAAACCATAATTATTTTCTCAAGACGATGCAACTCAGGGTGAAAATCACACAAGAAAGAAGTAACGTTGTTGATAAAAAGGATTAAATTGATTTATTTGCTCTAAAAGACAAACACTTCCACAAAAATTAAGATGTCACACATTTCTTAGTAACTTAATTTGCGGTCCCAAAAATGTTAAAAGAAAGAGAGCAGTTGACCAGCTTAGCTTATAGGTAGAAATTAAGACGTTAGGCCACTCTACACTAAGGGAAAAAAATATTAAATTTATGCAAAAACTTTTTTAATTTATCCAAAAAGCGAGTAATTTTTGCACCAATAACGCATTTACTTAAATCGACTACGTAAATATTTAAAATTTATTTAAATACTTTTTTAATTAAATAAAATATTAAAATATTTAAAATAAAATTAATAAAAAATTTATTAAAATTATGCACGAATATATTTAAATATCTTTCAAATATTTACTATTTGAAAATAAAACTATCGTATTTTAGGAAAATTTATATAAAAATATTGAAATTGAAAACCAATTTATTTGAATATTTCCCACGAGCTGCGACAATCAAATGCCATTTGGTGGTATATTTTAGTCAATTTTTTACTTTTTTTCGTTCTCTAATTTATGCTATTTTTGACAGTTGGTGCATTATTATGCCATCAAATGTCAAAAATAGTTTAAACTATAAAAAAAAGTAACAAATATAACAAGAAGGAAATTATGCAGGTAAATGACAATCGGTCCAAGACATTCTTGAGAAAATACCGAGTTGTCATTCCACCCTACATAATTAAGTCATCCATTGCACTCACCATCGCACTCACAAATCATATTTGCCAAAAAACCAGGCTATATTACTCTTGAAACATTAACTAAATGAGAACTATAAGACTGCAACTGCAAGAAATAAACTGCAGGAACAGAGTGCGATGCTGTTGCTGCTTGCTTGTGTGGAATATGTGTGTACGTGTGTGGTATAAATAAAATTCAAATACGGGAAAAAACGAGTTGTAAGGAAATCATTTGATTTATCCACGTAAATATTTAAATAAAATTTATACTCTGGCGTGGATAATGCTAATATGCGTTATTTCCCTTAGTGTAGATGTCGAAAAATATGCTCTCTTTGCATTTTTTTTTTTTTAGAAATACTACACAATAAATTGAAATTCCAAATATGAAAGTTTATTATACAAATAAGTGACTGTTTATAATAATTTTTTTAAAGCAATTAATTTAAAAATTGCGACTATGCAGCGTTTTTGCAATGATGTCTCCGTTTTTTCAGGGTTCACGGCCGGATAAAAGTTCCTGTAATTTTTTAATTATAAAAAGCCAACGAATTTTTTTCGATTATATATAATATCTGTTATAGATGTACATAGGATACTTTTTATAAATTATTTTTCGGCCAAGTGACTTTTAAAATGGAAAGTGAAAAATTTGCCTAAAAAATCATCAGATTATTGTTAACAACAAATATGAAAAATAAAAAAAAATATAAAAATAAAATATATAAAAAAAATACATAAAAGTGCAATATAACAAATCCTACGTACTTCCATACACAATATATTCTTCAAGATATATTCAAAATGTCAAGTGAATCGCTTCAAAATTGTCTGAGTAATGTTTCCGGCCAGCTTAAAAAATGCAGTTTTGAGATAAAGGAGTTTGAATTTTTGAGTAGTAGTAGTAGTAGGACCAGACGGTCTTATACTAAATATCAAATCCAAGTACTGAGAAATTTTTCTCGGCCATAATCTTTTGAGACATAATTTTTGAGGTCATAAGGGACCATTTTAAAAACAAAAACATTATATATTTTTCGAAAATTCTAGAGTGATCCCTTAATACCATAAATTAGTCTTGAGCCCCAAACCATTCAAAACTTGGTCAAATTTATTTACAAAATTATTGAAACTTGGAAGGTTTGGATATAATTTTCACAAGAAAAAAGTATTTTTAAAAGAAATCGCTAATGAGAAATAATCGTTTGAGTGTAAACTGATAGCCTATTTGCTTGATTCAAGCCAGATCTGTTAGTTTGAATTCGTTTTCACTTTTCATTCTCTTGTATGAATTTTCAAAAGCTGAATCCTTTTTTGTAGCATTCAGAGTGTGAACTCTTTAGGCTTAAGCCTCTAGGCTGAATAAAATTGTTTTCAAGATATGAATTGCAAAACGTTAGGAACTTACACTGAATTGAAGTATTAATGAATTTAGCCACCATCGATGGTTGCAGCCGAATTGAAATTTTAATGAATGCAGCCGCTGAGGGCTGCAGCCTCAAAGATTTGTTGTTGCGTCTGAAGTTTCTTTGTGTGTATGTGTGTATGTGTGTGTGACGGTTGGGCCCGAATGTGATGGGTTACCATTGGCTTATATCATATATAGGAAAAGTATTATATACAACAAATTGTAGAGGTGAATTTTTATACATTTTGCTGAGAATATTTATTGTTAATAAGAACTTTATTATTCCAGAAAATGTCAAAAGAAAGACAGAAGCTGTCAAGCATCAAGATCGGCCTTCGAAACCAAATGACGACATAAATGCAAAATGCTGCTTTATAGTTTGTAGGATTTCATGGTAGTAAATAAAATGTCGAGTGTTTCAGAGTTGAAAAGAATGATAATACTCAATGCATTCATCATATTTTTAAGCCTACACGAATGGGATTGATATGTCCATAAGTGCCATTCCCTACACTAAGGGAAAAAATATTAAATTTATCCAAAAACTTTTTAATTTATTCAAAAAGCGAGTCATTTTTGCACCAATAACGCATTTGCTTAAATCGACTACGTAAATATTTAAAATTTATTTAAATACTTTTTTAATTAAATAAAATATTAAAATATTTAAACAGAATTAATAAAAAATATATTAAAATTATGCACGAATTTTTTAAATATCTTTCAAATATTTACTATTTGAAAATAAAACTATCGCTTATAGAAAAAATTTATAAAAAATATTGAAATTAAAAAATAATGTGAAGATATACATATATTTAAAATATTTTTCATGAGCTGCGTCCAACAAATACTATTTGCTTGAATATTTTATTTTCTTTTTACTTTTTTCGTTCTCTAATGCTGAAATCGCAATACTGCGTTAGGTCGGTCGTGCGCCGATCGTACGTAATATCGACATTTCAAAAACTTTACGAGATAAGCTGTCAGAACGCACGACCTTCGAATTTTACACTCTCAATATTGCGTTAGTAGGTCGTGCGTCTGCCACTTAGATGATGCCAATTAAACCATCCATGCAAGAAATCCCATAAAAGTTGTTTTCCCCACAATTCTTAATCCCGCAATTGTCTATATAAATGCCTTTAATATATCGCGCTTAAGGCGGTTCGTGAAAAGTATTGCAATAAGTATTGCTTTAACAGCATGAGTAATAAAAAACATTATATAAATCATAAATCCAACAATGATAAACGAAATCCCATGAAAATCTATCTTTGCCAGTGAAACTATAAAACACCCACATACTAAGCTCTTTCAACGAAAATGCAACTCTGCTATAGCAAGAAATGTCAAACGCACGACCGAGTAGAAATTGTCTGTACTCATCTCGTTAGATCGTACTTTGATTGTTCTTTACTCCTTCGTATGATATTTACGATCAAAGTTTTAGGTCGAATTGTGAATTGCTGCATAAGAACAAGTGAGTTTCTACTCGGGCTGTCAACGCACGACCGACCTAACGCAGTATTGCGATTTAGCTATAATTGAAACTATTTTTTACAAATGCCAAATGTCAAAAATAGTTTGAATCAGAGATGTAAAAACAAAATAAGAAGCAAAATATGCAGACAAATGACAACCGGTGCAAGACATTTTTCAGAAAATGCCAGGCTGTCACTCTAACCTTACATAATGTTATGCGATCACCCATCGCACGCACAAACAATCTTTGCCAAAAATCCAGGCTATATTACCCTTGCAACATTAACTAAATGAGAACTGTAAGAAACCTGCAACTGCAAGAAATAAACTGCAGGAACAGAGTGCGATGCTGCTGCTGCTAGGCGGCTGCTTGGCAGCTGTATGGAATATGTGTGTCAGTGTGTAGCATAAATAAAATTTAAATACGGGGAAAAAACTAGTTGTAACGAAAATATTTGAATGAAATATATACTCAGGCGTGGATAATGTTAATATGCGTTATTTCCCTTAGTGTACAGAACATTGGGTGTGCATTATTTTTTTTCTTTAAAGAATGGTGAATTGTTCGTCTGTAATTCATTGCCTAAGATTGCAATCTGTGTGACGCAACTTTTAAGTGCATTAAAGGTGTGTGAATTCCGAAATGATTTAATCCTTTTACAGCTCTTATTCAAGAATAAAATGTTTGATTTTTTCAAATAAAAAAAACAAAAAAATTGCTCTCGGAATTGCAAAAATTTGGTATCATTCGACAGATAATACAGGTAACCCTCCTACAAACTGAGGGTTAGGTTTCTAAGAAATGCCGCATTGTAAGAAATCGCGTTGTAGGAGATATTAACTCCATACAAAAATCAGAGTTTGGTTACAAACTGAAAAATTGGATTTTGACAAAGTGGACAAATTGTATTTGTTTGTATTATATAATTGTATTATATAAATGTAACATATTATATAATTTGATAACACTTAATTTATTTACACAAAAACAAAACAAAACAAAAATAAAATTTTTATTCTACGTAACATGTTCAAGTTGAAACATATAATAACCCAGCAGTTATTTTGTAGTCAATTGAAAAAGTGAACTAGTTCATTTCTAGCGCAGTTCGCAGTAGCTCTGAAAAAGTACAAAAGGCGTTCAGTGTAGAACAGTTATCTTTGCTTTTGTTTTCAAAAGTATTGCTGAAAAAAATAAACGCGTTCTGGCTACTTTTTAAAATTTGCTGCGCACAGGAAAAAATAATAAAAAAAAATGTTTGTATACAAAATGTTTTCTGAAATGTGGGTGGAAAAGATGGTACAAATGAGATCTTTAGGACCTTTCCGTTGCACTAAATTTTTACACTTTTAATATGTTCACTTTAAAACTAGTTAAAAAAATACCACTTTCAGGCTACTGCAAAAGCAACCAGTTTAAAAATGTTCCTAATGCAACTAGTTCAAATATGGGGAAAAAGGAGTGTTTCAGGGGACAATTGTCTTTTCCTATGACATCAACCCGCAAAAAGCGTCAGTTCGTTCAATGTTAAAGGTTATTGTAGTGGAACTAGTACTGGTCCTTTTTGGAACTATTTCAAATTTCAAATTTGGTCCACTTTTCTGCTGGGAAATTAAAACCAAAATAGAACCATAATTTTCTACTCCTTCTCATCATTTATTATGATTTGTCTCTAACGTTTTGTTCGTACTAGTTCAAAATCAGAGCTTAATTCACTATCAGGGGCCGAATCGCCGCATCTGTGACGTAACGGCTTTCGTATGAGAAAAAATTAATCGTATGAGAATCTCATGAGATTAATTTCGTATCTCATGAGATTCTCATACGATTAGTTTTTTCTCATACGGCGATGCGGCGATTCGGCCCCAGATTCGGGCATCCTTTCAACGATTATTGGTTTGAAAAAATTTTTTAATGAAGTTTGTTTGCTTTTATTTCGTAAATCTTTATAAATTTCTTGATAAGGAGCTTTCTTGTTATTTTGAAGATTTCGTTTAAATATTTGTAAATTTTGCGTTACTAAAAAATTTTCTTAGAAATCGCGTTGTAGGAGGCGCGTTGTAAGAAAATTTCAGCAATTTGGGAACCGCGTTGGAGCGAAAAGGCGTTGTAGGAGGGTTATTTTTGCTTCTATTAAAGTGAATGCAAAATATTTTTTTTTAAGAAATCACGAATGTAGGCACGGGCATTATGTAAAAGTTTAATTTAAAAAACTTTTAGTTAAAAAGTCTATTTTTTAAGTAATTAACAAGGTGGTGTCCGATGTGTTTTTAATGCTCAGAAAAAATCCTCTAAAAATTAATTTGATTCCAAAAATTCAAATGAAAAAACACGTTTGAAAGAGAAAACTATATTCCATTTAAGATTTTTAGAATTTTTGAAAAAAAAAATAAAAAAAAATTTTTTGTGAGTTTTTGAAATAAAACACAAAACTATCAAAAAATGTAAATTTTGCAAATTTTTTTACAGACATTTACTAAAAAAGTGGTCAATATTAATGCCGGTTTATTTTTTAGTTAATTTCATTGGACTTTCATCTTATAGGATATGAAAGGGCAAACTCCGCTTTTTTTCGCCTTTTAAAATTTCAATTTCAAAAAACTTTAAATCAAGAACTTGCTTCAGATACAAGCCCCAGGCCCGTGCGCAGGATTTGGTCCTGGGCGGGGGTGGAGCGTTTTGACTAAAAATAAAGAATTCTAAGTACAAAGAAAACTATCAAAAAATGAATGTACCGAAAATATTATATATTGAATATAAAACTATAAGATTTCAGTTACACATTTTCAGATTATTTTAAAGTATTCCGAGTAAATACAAATACTCTATACAAAACTATTCAATAAATTAATGCGTCGGGTACAGAAAACAATAGTCCAATACTGTATCTACACGAACTTCAACGTCCCAATGAAAATTAAGTACAGCCAATCCGTTCAGCCGATTTTCGCTCATAGTGGAACGCAAGTAATAATTTAACTGGCGAAATGTTGAAAAATAGCGTTCTTTCGATGATGTCGTTACTGGTAACGCAGCCATTACCAGCCAGATTTGGTGAACATTTGGAAAAGCAGTTGTATTGCAGATGTCAAGAGCTTCGATAGGGCTGTTGATATTTTTATCAAAAAAAGTTTCAAAGTTTCACTTCATTGATCCATATTCGAAAGAATTGACATGTAAAATTGTGGAGTATTTCTCAAAAAATTGGTTGCAGGCTTCTTCATCTAGGGTGAAGCTTGCCTCGGTTTCCTTACTTCAATATCGTGTTCTTCAAAAATCTTGCTAAGGGATCTATCAAACGTACACTATAAATGGGAGAGTAATTTCGTCAACGCAGAGCATAGCAGTTGATGTTAAGCATTCATTAAGCAAGAAAGCGTAGCGCTGCCACTCTCTCAGGCACACACAAGAATAAAAGTTTATGTATTGGTTTGCCCGACACTGCTTTAAAACTATAGGGTGTTTTTTTTAGGGGTTTGTTTTTCGAATAGAGATAAAACACAAGAAAATCGTTTTAATGTCCATCAATTTGGCTTTATTGGAAGGATAATTTTATGCCATTAATGTTTAAATATGATTTCGGGCATGTGGCCGCCGCGGCTGGCTCGAATAAAGTCAATTCTACAGGTCCAATTTTCAACCACTTTTTCGAGCATATGGGACCGTATGTCGGCAATAACGCCACGAATGTTGGCCTCCAAGTCCCCTAACGTTTCTGGTTTGTTGGCGTAGACGAGCGACTTCACATATCCCCAAAGAAAATTATCCAATGGTGTCAAATCACACGATCTTGGTGGCCAATTGACAGGTCCATTCCGCGAAATTATGCGCTCATCGAATGTTTCCTTCAATAAATCGATTGTGACGTGCGCTGTGTGGCATGTAGCGCCGTCTTGTTGGAACCACAACTCATCCACATTCATGCCATCCAATTCGGGAACAAAATAGTCGGTTATCATGGCTCTATACCGGTCTCCATTAACGGTAACTGACTCTCCAGTATTATTTCGGAAGAAGTATGGCCCAATGACTCCACCAGCCCATAGAGCACACCAAACAGTCAGTTTTTGTGGATGTAATGGCGTCTCAAGGATCTCATGTGGATTCTCTTCACTCCAAATGCGGCAATTTTGCGTGTTGACGTAGCCATTCAACCAAAAATGAGCCTCATCACTGAACAAAATTTTGCGATGAAAATCAGCATCGAAATCAATCTCATTTTCGGCCCATTTGCAAGCGTTGTTCTTTTGTCAACCTGTTCATGATGAAATGGCAAACCAAACTGAACATAACTGACATTAGAGTTGCCAGATTTGACCACAAAATGCCAGTTTTATTTCTATTCGAAAAACAAACCCCTAAAAAAAACACCCTTTACTTATCCTATAAAATAACGTTACATCAGTTGAGTTACTTTTCAATAGAGTTGTTTAATTTAATCTTTGATAGGGAAGCCTGAATGATGAAGAATTATAACAAATCATAATAAATATAACTTTACTTCATGGAAATTTTTCATAATCAGACAGTTCTTTGGATTTAAAAATCATAGTTCGAAACCCTCCTGGGGGGGGGGTTTGAATCCCCAAAATCCCCCCGTGCGCACGGGCCTGACAAGCCCGGTAGTCTTACCAATATCAACTTTTTTCAGTACACATCTATTATTCTATTTGTCCATCCTTCTGGCCGAGTTTCGTTAGATCGGCAAACTTTTGTATGTACCACCCATGCAAAATTATGTAATAAATTAATATAGGTCTTCCTAGAGGTACCCCTAGGGACTATTTGATTTCAAACATTTTTAAAAATTTTTTTAGGTAGCTTAAGACACTCTTTCGAACAGAATAACAACAAAGAAATCGATTGACCCTTTTTAATATCTTCGAATTTTGATCTGAAATTTGGAAATTTGGGAATATTATTGGAATAAATACAAACCCAAAAATAATAAAAAAAGAAAAAAAATTTTCCGTGTCACTGTGATACTAACTTTAAATGCAAATTTTTACACTTCCAATGCAACTCAAATTTAAATTTTTGCAATTTCAAACACTAAATTAAAAGTCAAAACACTAAATTAAAAGTTGAATTTGAAGTATAAAAAGTTGAGTTTGATATGTAACAAAGTTGAATTTGATTTGTAGAAAGTTGCATTTGAAGTGAAAACGATGAATTTGAAGTTAAAAACCTGAAGTTCCCTTTGTAAACTGCTGTTTTTCATCTGTAAAATGTTGAATTTGATTTATAAAAGTTATATTTTCTGATAATATGAAAACTTATTTCAACGGAACTTAAAAGGTTAAAAGGCACTTAAGTCTATTTGTTGTAATTTGACATTTCCAATGCTTTATTAAATTGCTAAAATCTTTCAAAATTTTATTAGCAAAATAGTTTTAAATAGTTATATATTTTTTTTTACTTTTTTTTTATGTGCACATAATTTTCTGACATACTGTCGAACACAGCAGTTGCACGCTTCCAACTGTTTTTAAGTGGCAACTAGCATCAATTATCGAATTAAAATCTAATTTGTGGAATAAAATTGATAATGCAGCATTAATCATGCAATTCAGCAGCAAAAACAACTATAACAGCAGCAACAAATGAATCTTTTACAACAAAATGCATTGCATGTTGCAACTGGCAATGCTACAGAAGCAACATATTTTGACATTTGACAGCTTCAAGAGTTGCCACAGCGCTTACAATTAACGCTTTGCAATTTTAACCCTTTATCATACTCTGCAATAAAAACAATTGTGGTGGACAACACTAACCTCCCAACACTGTTAATGTTCACTTTCATCACTGCCAACATTGACCACTGCAGACAAAAATGAAAAACAACAACACCAGCTGCTGCCACACGTCATCATCAGCGCATTGCTGCTAATTTGCAGTTTATTTGTAAAGCATATCGAGATTATTGAGGAATTAGATGATGTTGGCTATTTTGTCGCAATGACGCGCCTAATAGCATGCTATAAGAAATTCAGTTTACTGTAACTGCTGCTGCTGCTGCTGCTGCTGTTGCAAATCTTTATGCAACATCAGCTGCTCAAATGGCAACAACATGACTTGGTGATTTCGAGTGGATGGTTGGCATGGCTTGTGTGACTGCGTCCTCACACACCCACCTCAATATATGTAGGTGGGTGGACTGTTGACTATTTTGGGTTTATGTTTTATCAAACTCGCACCATCTTTGAAACTTTAAAATGTGGAGTGTTTAGAGGCATGTACGCTCATGCAACTCATTAGCCTTAGACTGATGGGCGAAAATCCTTTACTAAACAAGGACACGCGTATCTAAATATGCATGCGTATTTGTAGATAAATGTCCTTAAGCATATGTGTGTGATTGCAGTTTTGTGATTTTGTGTACTTGAGAGTGTGTGTTTGAATGTGTGTGTATTTGTGTGTGTGTGTTTTCTCGTAAATCGTAGGATTTGCTTTGTTTGATTACAATATCAACAGGATGATAAATTATCGGCTACATTGACAAATTGCTGCTAATGCGGCGTGAAGTATGCAACGTTTTTGTTGAAAATACTTTAAATTTTAAAGCAATTTGAAATTTCGAAGCACTATTTATAAAATGATTTTAAAACATAATTATATGGAGAATAATCCGAATTTTTTATGAAATGTCGATAAATGGATAGCATATCTTACAGGGTCATTGTAATAACCCTTTCGTTCCAAATTTGCATTTCAACCATTTGCATTTCGAATGTAACTTTTCCAAATCGAATTCAATTGTTCACAAGAGAAACTTTTAAGAATTAAAAAGGTTATTTTTACATCTCAAATACAACGTAGAACTATAGAGTGTGGTAGCCTAGGTAGTCGAGTAGGTAACGTGATCGACTGCCACCCCAGAGGTCCCGGATTCGAAACCCGGCCAGGCCATGGTCATACGCTTTAATATTTCTGTATATTTTAATCCCATTTCTTATCATCTAAAATTGAAAATTTCATCAAAATTTACGACTTGAAAGTCGTAGTTACTGGTAGAGAAGTTTGTGGATGAGAATTTATTATCTCATTCTTTTTATCATAAAGTCGAAGAATAAACCTTTACCTTCGTACCATTATTTTTGTCATATAAGTTATACTTACGAGTCACAATTCCATGCAACTCGGATGTAAAAACTGAGGTTTTTATCTCTCTGTCGCAATTGGGGTTTGACCATTAAGCTTGTCTAGAGGGAGGATCTTAAACATCGCCCTAAAGATTTTCGATCGTTGAAAAGGTAAACTACTCTTAGAAAATATTTTTTTTTATTTTACAGGGGGGAAAATCCAATTTGAAGGTTTCCAAAATTTGAACTTTAAATTCAAAACACCGAGAATACTCTTATATAAGTATAATAATTGAACTTTTTTGGGATTTGAAACTAATCTTATTTGGTTTAAAAAATCTTAATCCTTTCTTTGGATGTAATCTTTTTTGGTCGTGTTCAATATGTAATTCAAAAAATTTTAAATATAGTCTCGGATTTTTAGCCTTGTACTGTATTTTCTTTAGGTTCTTTAGTTGATTTAAGTAGTTTGATGAAAATTTGAAATTGGACTTCAGAAATCTAATATAATATTTTACTTGTTGTTGACTTTATCCCATAATATATAGTTCTTACTCCATCCGCTGCAAAATCCTTTTTTTTCGTATTTCCTTAAAATATCAAAAATTCCACAGGCAAGTTTATCACTTCATTCTAAACTTTATTAACATGCTTCTTCCAAAAGTAACCAAACGAAATTTCTTATCCTCTATTTTTGTTGTTGTTTTGAATATATTCACAACATGAACTGCAATTTTCCGAAGCGAGCACATTGTTCAGTTGGGTTAAGCTCTGTCAAGTGCAAAGATGGACACTTCTTCAACAAAAAACAATCTTTATTGGCATATTACATAACGTGCGTAAAAAATGAACACTGCCTTTGTATAGAACGGTGGTCAATTGTATTCTGGGTCAAGAGAACAAGCTGTGAAGGGATGCTTTGGTCAAACCAATATAAAAAAGGACAACGTAACATTGCTTGTATTATTTTGCTTCATACTTTAACAAATGTTACGACTTCTTAAAGGAAAAAAAAGGAAATTATATTCTATTTATACGTTATACATGTTAAATTAAATTTTTACCATTCATTTCCATTACCAGGGCTAGCGCCCTGGAATGGAATGGAAAAAAAGGAAATTATATTCTATTTATACGTTATACATGTTAAATTAAATTTTTACCATTCATTTCCATTACCAGGGCTAGCGCCTCTATTTTATTCATTTATCAATCA
The DNA here is from genome assembly GCA_943735915.1 of Pherbina coryleti. Lineage (NCBI taxonomy): Eukaryota > Metazoa > Arthropoda > Insecta > Diptera > Sciomyzidae > Pherbina > Pherbina coryleti. Next base: position 21,988,305 of record OX030952.1, read on the forward strand.
AATTGCACAGAGAGAAAAAATCAAGCATTCTATGCTTAAATCAAGCAAATAGGCTATCAATTTACACTCAAGCGTAAATTTCTCAATTCAAGTATTATTTTGCTAGAATTGAGTAAATTTAAAACACATGATATGAAGAACAAAACAGTTTAATTTCATCCAAATTAACAATTTTCTCAATATTTTAATGTTTTAATTTTTCTTTTTCTTATAAAGAGAAGAATTTAGTTGATGCATAAAACGCATAAAACTCTACAGGTAGCAAGGCAAATATGGCCGCCATTTTGAAAGTAGAGTTGAATGCCATTATTTTTAATGCGGTTCTGATATCCCAATATATTGAACAAATTTCAATGAAAATATAAACGTTTTTAAAAATGGTCGAGCAACCAACTTTCGTTTTTTTGGACAACTTGATTTGGTCCTTCTACACTAAGGGAAATAACGCATATTAACATATCCACGCCTGTGGATTAATTTTATTTAAATATTTACGTTGACAAATCAAATATTTTCTTTACAACTCGTCTTTTTCCGTATTTTAATTTTATCTATACCACATAGTGAAGCTTCTGACCTATTTCAAACAGCCGAAATAGCCAACAAGCAGCAACTTGCATCGCAACTTGTACCTGAAGTTTATCAATGAAGTTTTCAGAACTTCATTAAGATTCTTGCTTGTCTCTGAATACTACCGGTTTGTTATAGTTCTCGTTTGGTTTTGTTATGAAAATTATATAGCCTAGATGTTTAACCCAGATGCTTTGTGAGTGAGATTTTGGGTGAGATTTTGTGGGGATCTAAGCGGAGCTCAGCATCTTGGTTAAACATCTAGGCTGTATAATTTTCATTACAAAAACCAAACAAGAACTACAACAAACATTTAATAACATATTGAATTGAAATATGTTGTTTTTCAATTTCAATATTTTTATTTAAATTTTCTTTAAATGCGATAGTTTTATTTTCAAATAGTAAATATTTGAAAGATATTTAAAAAAATTCGTGCATAATTTTAATATATTTTTTTACTAATTCTGTTTAAATACTTAAATATATTATTAAAATAATAATCATTTAACATAAAATTAACATCCAATAACAATACACATGCATAATTTAATTAAAAAGTATTTAAATAAATTTAAAATATTTACGTTCTCGATTTATGCAAATGCGTTATTGGTTGAAAAATGAGCCCATTTTTGGATAATTTAAAAAATTTTTTGGATAAATTTAATATTTTTTCTCTTAGTGTACAAACCAATAAATACTTTGATTGGTTGTTCTTAAAGAAGACAAAAAGTAACCTAATAAAAAAGTTTAGAAATAACATAGTTTCTAAAGTGGAAAAATAGACTTTATAACGCTTATATAAGCAAGCTTGTAACAGTCCTACAGAAAAATTTTCTTTCCGAAGCTTAAAATAGGAAGCTTAAAAAAAAGCTTAATATAACTCAGACCTCATTTAGAGAAGCCATAAGAAGACATTAAGAAGTAACGTAATTTCAATATTGAGCCTCTGTAAAGCTTGTCGCAATTGTTAAAGTACCCAGTGTTTACTTTCAAAAACCTTTTTGAAAGTTCTCAACTTGAGGTGCATTTGATATCAAATAGGTTTCTCAAATCTCCAACGTTAATTCCCAACAGCATCTCAACACACGGATTATAGTGTTCTCAACTTAAAAGGCACTTTTTTTGTATGGTGATTTTCTTAGTTCTCAAATTGAGAAATTTGTAATTCTCAACATAGAAATATTTTCTCAAATCTCCCTCAACTTCATCTCAAGTTGAGAAATAGCGTTTGAGAAAATGCTTAATCTCAAATGATAAGGAATGTTGAAACTCAACTTGAGAATCATTAATTTCTCAAACGTTAGAGAATTTTTTTTGCTTGTGTTTGCTGGGTAGCTTTTGTTCTAGTTGAGAGTACAACAAACACAAGAATGATAAAAACCAGATTACGCGTTCCGCAAATGAGAGAGAGAGAGAGAGAGCATGACGTCAAATGCGATATTGTCAGACTTTGGAATAATTTTACTCCCACACCCATGCCTAAATATTTTTTTTCTTATTTTTATAATATGTATATGGCCCTCCTTAACCTATTGGTGCAATAAAATTTTGTCGGTCTTGAATGGTTTAGGAGATAAAAATCTTGAAAATTTAAAAAATTGCTATTTTTCGTATACGAAAATTTTCATTTTTTATGCAGAAGAGTAGATATTTTTACTTTACTTTTTCGAAAGAATTTATTTTCAATTTCGTCAATTTGTCTAAGAGATCGCACACGTTTTTGTCAAGCAAAAGTACTGTGTGACGTCATGCACTCAGTTGAGAAAGAGAGCATTAGATAACGGGACTGCGGAACGCGTAATCTGGTTTCTATCATTCTTGCAATAAACAGAGTAGAGACGAGTTTCAATTGGCTACTATTGACCACTTTCCGTAAATAAGTACAAGAAAGTAGAGAAAGCTAAAACGCACTCGGCCACGGCCGCCACAATTATAGAACTTATTGGTGTTGGAATTAATTTTAAAGGTTTTTTTTTCAGTTTTTGAGTATTTATTTAGAAACAACGGTACAATGTATATTATTCAAAGTATTGTCCATCGTTAGCTACAACATTTTCTCATCTTTCTGGCAGCATATGGATTCCGCGCCGGAAGAACGACTCGTCTTTTGAGGCAATCCACGAATCGACCCATTTTTTGGTATCCTCGTAAGAAGTGAAGCGCTGCTCAGCCAAGCCATGCGTCATCGATCTGAATAGGTGGTAGTCGGAAGGGGTTATGTCTGGGCTATAAGGCGGGTGGGGTAGCACATCCCAATTCAGCGCCTCCAACATTTCCTTGACGGTTCTTGCAACATGTGGCCGTGCGTTGTCATGTTGAAAAACCACTTTGTCGTGTCTTTTGCCATATTCCGGCCGTTTAACCTTTAATGCTCGGCTCAATTGCATCAATTGTTGTTGGTAGCGTTCCCCAGTGATGGTTTCGTTAGGTTTTAGCAGCTCATAGTACACGACACCCTTCTGATCCCACCAAATACTCAGCCCGGACGCTCTTTGTCTTCCGTATCAAAATCACCACTTTTAAACCGACGGAACCAGTACTCACAAGTAGAAATCGATGGAGCATAGTCCCCGTAAGCCTCAGTAAGCGTGCGTTGTGCTTCAACCGCTTTTTTCTTCAAATGGAAGCACAAAAGTAAACCTTCCCGCAAATTGCGTTTTGTTGGAACGAAAGTCGACATGTTCACAGAGAAAAAAATATACATATGTTGTTTAAACTTCAGTGGAATGACACATACTGAAAAATGAAGCTTAGACAATGTGCTTTGAAATGAATATAGTCACAGGTGTGCCCGATGCGATCTATTGATAGTTACGCCATCTCTTAGAAAACCTTTAAAACTAATTCCAACACCAATAGTTTTAATACCTTTGGGGTCTTTTTGGGGACACAGAAGTTTGGTTACTTTGGGTTTCATTTTATTTAGCGCCAATATATCAGGATAATACTTGGTTTTCTTGTTTTTGTTCAAGCAAAGCTTTTATACGTAAAAACGGTTTTATTTTATTTATGGGGTCAATTTGGACCATTAGGTTGGGGTTTCGAGGGTTAAACTCTTAATGTTCCATTTGTTGACATGAAGCCGATAAAATCAATGAAAAAAAAGTTGTCTATAGTTGTCTAAAAGTCTAACAAAAACTGCATCAACATGTACTCGACCTTGAATTTCTCGAAAACCGGCCGTAGAGTTGAAAAGTAAATTCAGCATCCTCGAATTATGCTGAAATTATATGTCCCCAGCTTTAAATAAATATATTATAAATAAAATGTAAGTATTTGTGATGCAAACAATTGTAAAATGAGTTAATATTTTTGTCGCATTATCGTCAAATAATATATTTTAAGTCGCCAGCCCTGTCACATTGAAATTTATTTTGTAATATATTCAATATTCTTATGACTTTTCCTTATTCATTGCATCATAGATGAGACCAATGATCTAAGCGGATATTAAGATCACTGATCTCTTCCCTATAGGAACTATAGGACCTATAGTTACATAAGATTCCTTAATAAATGTCACTTGTTGCCAAAGCAGAGCTGCCAGGTGGCGGGATTTTTCCCCTTTTTCGGGATTTTTCGTACAAAACGGGGAGGCGGGGAAAACATTGATAAAAACGGGGAAAATTAAAAATAAAATAGCGAGTGAAAAAATATATCGGTTATTAGAAAAACCAACTACTATTTCTTATTTTAATTATATCCATTTTTTGTTTTTTACAAAGTGTCATATATGGATATAATAGATCTAACTTTGAAGACTTTTGTTGATTGTTTCATGCGAAAGGAATACATTAATGTAGTCATAATAGTATTTTTGGTGTAGACTTAAACGATTTCGATACTTTTTTGAGGAGCCATGTATATAAAGGGCCACTCATAGATAGTAAAAATGAAAAATAAAACTTTAAGCTTAAAAATATTTTCACACGTTATTTTGGATCAATCCGAGTGGAATCATTTCGACCAAGAATGTAGATCGTTAAGAAATATAAATTTTTCTAATATATCATCAGAAATTATTCAGGAATTCTGCAAAGAAGTTATATTTTTCATTAATTCAGATATTTAAAAGAAAAAAAAATAGTGTCGTTTATTTTTTATTTTCCTTATAGGGGGGCAAGTGCTGAAACTGCTTTTTTAGCTATTAATTTAAATAAAACAAAAATAAGGAACTTTCTTGACAATACCTCTCAATGCAGAACTCTCCGCAGCATGGTATAATAATACAAGGTAGCATTGACAGTTGCTTGGGAAATCATATACTGTCAAAAAATATACTCAAAAAGAGAGCGCTCACAATACGCCATTGAAAACACAAGCAATGTTGAAAACGTTGAAGTGAAAAAAAACAACAACCACAGCAGCTGCTGATGTATTTCCGCAAAAAGCTGTTTTTGACAGTTTATGTTTTCCTGTTGAAGAGAAAATAAGCAGTTGTCAATGCTACCATGTATTATTATACCATGTCTCTGCAGTAAATCTTTAATGAAATATAAAAATTGCTTTGCATTTGAAATAAATTCAGAATTTTTAACTTTTTATAATAGAAATAATGCACATACTCTTGTTTACTTGGTTTGATATTATGTATAACAATATGTATATTTCAAATAATTTGTAACAATTCTTTATAATCTCAAAAACGTAACGTTCGAGTCAAAATACAATATCGCTTAAAACTTTCATTTTTATTTTTCTTATATATACGTACGTTTTTCCTGTTTGTATTTATTTTAGTTTTAGCAAAGTCAATTAATGAACTAATTATTTCTTTAAATTGCTATTTATTAAACAATTAAAAAACCGGGAAAAAAACGGGGAAACTCGAAGTTAAAAACGGGGAAAAAAATTCATTTGTATGCAAAAATAGGGATTTTTTTTGGCCAAAACCTGGCAGCACTGTGCCAAAGTATTGTCTGTGATCAAATTAAGAAATTTGTTTTCCTTTTTTAATTCAATATTTCACGCGCCGAAAAGTTGCGAAGGTGGTTGCGACCGATTTCTGATAATTATTTTATGGAAAAATTTAACCAAATTTGACCAACTATTTTTTGACTCTTTCAAAACAAAATCGCTTACTTATAGGCACATTGTTTTTGTCGCACTCATTTTTCACTATCGCCAAATTAAATATGTAATGTCGCCAGCATTTACGTCCGTCGCATTTAAGTTATATTTTGCAATATTTTCTATATTTCTTTGACGCGGGTGTTTATTAACTTAAGGGACTTAGCATCCTTACTCAATGTGTCGCATATATATTCAACGTCGAAAGAAGTCGCGATCTTTTTCTTATAATAACTATAAAGAATAATTTATGTCGCAAGCCATTGTCATACCAGATTTGATCAAATATTTTTTTTACCCTCTCCACTTACTGTCTCACTTATAGTATATTTTTTACTTTAGCCAAATATAATAGTTAATGTCGCCAGCATTTGCGGCTGTCGCATTGAGATAATATTTTCCATTATATTCAATATTTTTTTTAACTCGAATATCTATAAATGTATAGGCCTCAAATATTCTTCACTAAATATGTCGCATATTGCTGCGACTTTTAATTTTTCGCATTCCTTTTCAGCACAAATTCGTAAAACTTAAACAAAACTGATAAATTTTCTCTTTTTCCAGTTACCTGACGCCAAGGATCTGCACAACATGTCGCTGGTCGGCAGCTATGGCACACACCTGCTTCACAGTTTTCATCCGCATCTGCTGCAAACGCTAAACCATGGCATGTTGGCCAATGGTGGACCCGCCAGTTATTTTGCCAGCGAGCGTGGTGGGCTCGGTAAGCCGTCGGTGCTGTCAAATTTTCAGCTACCGTCGGCATTTTCGCCGCCAAAATATATCGGCATATCGCTGGATCAGGTAAGTCTAAATTCTACCAAGAATTTTGAAAGCTTAAAAATACGTCTTACGGTGTCGTACGTAAGTAACGGTGTGCGGGGAGAGTGGCAAACTGAACGCCCACATCTGCAGCTTGCAGCTGCTGCATTGTGGCAGTTAAAAGAAGATAACTTAACCCATTATGACACTTTTGACAGTTGTTGCACGCATGTGGGGATTTTTGCCACAATGACAGCCAGGCAGGGCAGAGCTGTTGGCCCAAAGTTGAGTTTGGGCTTAAATGCTTTGCTGTGGCTTGCCGAAAATCCAATTATCTGGCAGGATTTGTGCAGTGTTTTCTACATTTTGCATATTGCTTTTTTTATTTCTTACTATCTAAGTTTTTCTTAAACATTTTCCTCTTTGTTTATTTTTGTGTTCTTTTTTGCAGAATTTATTCAATGGCAGCGAATCATTCCGTACGGATTCGGCGAGTCCGACATGCACATCACATGAATCGATGGAAGGATCAAACGATTACGATGCTGACAAGGGTGAGAGTCCTCGCAGTAATAATTCCGATCCAAGAGATTTGCGACGTAAGTTTTTTTTAGGGTTACCACTTACTCGCTTTATCACTTTCTTGTTGAGGCAGTGGGGGTGGGTTCGTTAGGTTTGAAATTGGCGTGTGTGTGTGTGTGGAAAAAAATTTATTTATTTTTGACATTTGCATGTTGCAGGATACTTGGGTGAATTTTGTTTTATTTTTAAAAAAAAAAAAAAAATTAAACATTTAAATATCCGTTTCTGTGCTGCTTTACTCTGTTGTGCGCTGGTGTGAGAAAATGATAAAAATCAGTATTTGTTTCAAGTTTGTAATTTTTTGCAAATATTTGCCAACTTTTAACTTTTTAGATTTTGATTTTTTTTTTTTATACATTTTTTCTGGTTTTTTCAACATTCGGAATTTTAACGCTTGACTTGCTTGACTGCCTCGTCAGGCACTTGCAGATTGCTTACCGTTGATATCCTTTGAATTGAATTTTAGACTTTTTACTTGCGCGCTGTTGAGCACCAAAAGCTGCTCAAGCCTTGATTTTGTAGCAATTTTGTTTTTTATTAAATTATAAATGAAATTCGAGTTTTCTTTGCAACATTCTCTCTTCTTCTCTGAAGAGAGTTTTCTTTTTGAAATCTATGCTCTTTAGCTCTTGAAGAGGTATATTTCTTTACTGGAGGTGGGTGATAGGTTATTTTGAGGGTCACAGGTGATTTAATAGTTTTCGGGATCGATGATTGCTGGCATTATGATTCTGGCATCAGAACTACGAAATTCAAAATGGCGAATACAATATGGGGACTACTGAATGCCGATATGTCGTTTTGCTAATCATCACGCGAAAAAAACTGTATTTCCGGTGGTTTTTGTGGTCTTTGATTATGATTCTGGTTTCACAATTATAAAATTCGAAATGGCGGACTATTTTTTAACGATTTTTTTTCATATTTTCATCTAATATTTTTACATTTTCATAAACCTTATTTTTCTTAATTTATTTACCTCATATGCTGATATTTAATAGAAAAATTGTCCTTCCTCGTGACTTCGAAATTCCTTTTGGAGATGTTCGCAGTTGCCGTTTACATTTCTCGTTCCAAAATTAAAAAATCCAAAATCATAGATGCAACGTGACCACTTTTTAAATATTTTTGTTTTCTACTAGTTTTTATTAAAATTTTGTAATCTATAAGATGGTTTTTTTGAGGTGTAGTTTCAATTGAAATAAAATTCTTAGAAAACATAGTGTTAACCTGAAAATTCACTCTATTAGAAAGATAATTTTATGCCATTAGAGTTTGAATATAATTTCAGACATGCGACCGCCGCGGCTGGCTTGTATGTGGCGCATTTATTTTATTACCATTTTTTTCTGATAGAATCTCGACAATGGTCCGCACAATGTTGTCTTCCAAGGCGTCCGTAGTTACTGGTGTGTTCGCATAAACCAATGACTTCACATAATCGTAGAGAAAATAATCGAAAGGCTTTAGTTCACACGATCTTGGTGGCCAATTGAGTGGTCCATTCCAAGAAATAATGCGTTTCCAAATGTTTCTTTCAGTAATTCGACTATTTGACACTATGTTAATATGTATATAGCACCGTCTTGTTGGAGGAAACATATCTCCACTAACCATGCCATTTAATTGGATCACGAAATAATTGACAAACATGGCTCTAAAGCACTAGACGTTGACGACAATGATCTCTGTGACCTCTTTTAAAAAGCAGTAGGGATCAATCAATGTAATATTGGCCTTAGAACAATATCGTAGGCCAAGATCCTTACGTTAAATGTATCATAAAGTATATAGTTACAGCTACAATTGCTGAGCGCAATGGCGAATCGACTCATTTGGGTCCCCCTCAATACCACGCTCTACAGTAGCAATTGTTTCTTCGGTGCGCACTGTGCGACGTCTTTGCGGATGCGTATCATTATTTAGAATATGAGTGATGCGAAAACGGTCCATGGTTAATGCAATAAGTCTCTATATCCGGTCAGCCATCAGACCTCCATTAAAATGATGAAGATTATGAAACAGGGCAAAATCGTAATTGTCCTCAGTGAACGTTACGCTGAGTCGCAAAGCCATCATCGTTAAGACCTCCGACGATGGCACTCCCGCGAAGCCATTCAGACATGCTGTAGTCGCTGGTATCGTATCGACAAATACCCACTTGCCCAAGAACAAGCTAAAGTTTTTCCTCAAACCATCTGACGCCACTCGTTACACCGGTCATTAGTTTCGACAAAATCTCTGCTTAATGGCTAACAAGGTGAACAAATTAATATAATTTTAAACGCAATTTAGTTTTAGAAATGAATTACGTTGAATATTATTGAATTTGAAGTTTGTTTGAGAGACCTTTTGTGGGAATTTTTATACGATCATCTTTGTGCGAAATTTGACAAAAATCCTCTGGCAGCATTACTGTTAAATATGTTCGTTTGTCTTAAATTCTTTTCTTAAATAAATTTAATTTTAATTTCGTATTTTTGAGTTCATAAATATTGTCAACAATAAGTTCATTGCGAACTGGCGGCATATTTTCACACAAGAGTTGGAGGCCTGCCCAAATTTAAAGTTGCATTTGGGGAACCAAAATAATGAAAACTTAGTTTTCATTGATTTATGGCAGCCAGCAGCTACTTTTTTGCTTTAAGATTGTTATAAGAAATCAAAAATTGTTGGTGAAATATTGGAGAAATACACACTTTAAAATAATAACAAGTAAAGAATCTTTCAACAACATCGAGGTAATTAAAAAGCTATTATTTACAAATTTAGATGTATACCTTAGAGTGAAAATTTAAAGCGTTTCATATATAAAAGTGTTCAATATACAAAATACTTCTCTTATAATTCAAAACATTATTAAAACAACAATTACAACAACAACAACAACAGTGAACAACATGCTGTCACATGACAAATATTCTACTGTAAGCGTTTTAAAGCCCTAGGCGGAGAAGCTTGAACCGGAAATAAAGGTTTGTGTCACGGCAATTAGAGGCCGTGTTTAAAATGGTAAATGAGCGTATGTTTGTGTGAGTGTACCCAATGCATATGAGTATGTGTGGTTGGAAGGAAAGTCAGTGCAAGCTAGGGATTAAGTTTTCTATAGAATGACAAAGTTTTAAGGAGTTGTGCTAATAAATCAGCATCAAAATCACAAAGAAAAGGGTATGAGCGCGATTGAAGGCGAAAGGGTAAAAACAAAAAATAAAAAAGTTAGAAAAAAAACAAGTTTGGAAAAAAAAATTTAGGAAATAAAAAATGTTAGAAAAAAAATACCATTTTATAATTGACTTAATAGGGGAGTGGATTTAACTGTAAATGATATGAAGATATTTGTTTCAAAAGTGAGGATTATTATTATTGGATAAGAATTCTAAAGTAGAATTGTTAAGAAAATGCGCCAACCATTTTAACGATATTGTATTTCATACATAATCTTCATGTCTCTACTTAATAATCCAATCCAATTAAAGAGACTTCCTAAAAATTGGTCGTTTTATTCGAAAAACAAATCCTATAACTCTTGTTGATGCAGCTGTTATAGAACATAAAGATGCTTTAATCCTTTGTGGTGCATTGTTGTTTATTGTTGTTTATTGTTTATTGAGTCTATGGACAAGAAATATCCTTACAGACTAGAATTAAAATTAAAAATAATTTATAGATACAAATACACATTATGAAAAATTAACATAAAATATGCATTACAATTTAATTAACAACAATTGAAGGACTTCATTACAGTAAGTTAACAATAAAATTTTTAAAGCTGAGTTTAGACACTGAGAAATCAATAACATTATTACATAGAGTTACATAAAATCATTGATCTAGTTAAAGGTTCACATAGAGCATAATTAGTTCGATGACATTTAATAAAAAATAATTTACAGAACCGCAAATGCCTTGTGGGTAAGTTAAAATTTATAAGAGCTAATAAGGAAGGAACATCAATATTCCCTGTAATTATATCAAAAAGAACTAACAAAGAATGAACCTTTCTTTTTGACTCAAGAGATTTCAGCCCCATTAACAAACAAAGACCATTATACGATGGCATCATAACATTAAAACTAGTGGACCGTAACATATATTTAATCTTAAAGAATGAATTGCATAAGCTGGGTTCCAAATAAAAGAAGCATATTCTAATCTAGATCTAACCAAAGAAATATAAAGAGCTTTTCTAGTATGAGGATCTCGAAATTCCACACTATTTCTCCGAACAAAAGCAAGCAATGAATAAATAACAAAAGCAAGGGCAAAATGAAATTTAAATGTTCAATAAATGTAAACTTTGAATCAAATATTACCCCCAAGTCTCAGACAATATTAAGTTTTTGAAGTGGACAGCCAGAAATGCTGTAAATAGTTGAAATAACATCATGACATTTACTAAAGGTCGCACTAGAACATTTACTAATATTTAAGAAAAGTCCATTACAAATACTCCAATCAACAACCTTATTAAGATCAGATTGCAAAGCGGCAACATCAGCCTCAGTCCGAACTCTGCCAAAGACCTTTAAATCGTCAGCGTACTAAAGAAATTTAGTAAATGAAAAACATTTATGAATGTCATTTATATATAAAATAAACAACAAAGGACCAAGGATGCTACCTTGCGGGATTCCAGAAGTAGTCACAAAGCTATAAGAGTTTATATTATTAATAGAAACGTAACAACGCCTGGAGCTCAAATAGGATTCAATCCACTTCATAAAAACCGAGTGGCAGCCCATTTTATCAAGTTTACTGATTAAAACAGAATGCGACACTTTATCGAATGCCTTTAAAAAGTCAGTATATATGACATCAACTTGAGATCCCAGTTCAAAAGATGAGATACAGTAGTTTGCAAAAAGAGCAAGGTTTGTCTCAGTTGATCTGCCAGGAACAAAACCATGATGTTCAATACAAATATGACGCTTCACTAAGGAATATAATTTATCTTTTATTATAGACTCAAACAACTTTGATACATTCGACAACTTAGAGATTGCTCGGTAATTGGCAACATTATTTTTTACCCCACTTTTATAAATAGGAGTAATGGAAGCAATTTTGCAGCAATCAATAAAGGACCCAGACGATAAAGATTTATTAAAAATGTGACATAAAGGCAAGGCTAATGCATCTGCACATTTTACAAGCAGTATAGATGATAATCCATCTAAATCAGCTTTACCGGATATCTTCAAGCCTACCAGCGCATTAAAAACATCCGAGACCGATATTGAAATCGCACCAATGTCTTAAAATTCTTCAATATTATTGAGAACACTGCTGTTGAACCACGAGTTATCATTCTCATAGTTGGATTTGAAATAATCCGCAAAAAGATCAACCGAGTCAGCAACCGAAAATGATTTTCTATCATTTAAAAACAATGACGTTGGGATATTAGAACCATCTTTTTTAGATTGAATATAACTCCAAAACGATTTCTGATTTGAAATTATATTTGATTCAAACTTTAAAACTTGTTTAGAAAATTAAACTCCCTCGTATAATAATTTCATTTTATCATAAATATCGTTACTGTTTTGAAATAATTTAAAAAATATGTTACGTAAATTTTTTAATTTCTTCAACCCAGTAGTATACCAAGGCAGTTTGTGTATTTTATGCGAAACACGGGGAATATGACTTTCACAAATGTTAATAACTTGAGATTTAAAGACATCAAAGCATGTTGCGGTGTTATTATCTGAAAACAAGTTATTCCAAACAACAACTTCATTAAAAGTATTATTCAAGCTATTGAAATTGCAAGAATTGAAATTAAAATTATTATTAACTGGTTGAGATGGAATAAATTCATAAAATTCAATTTCAAGAATCAAAGCAAGGTGATGTAAGCCAGGAGACGATATTGGGCACAAACATTCAAATAGAATAAATTTAATACCCGGAGAAACAAAAATTAAATCAAGAATTTTATGTAACTTATTCACAAAATAATTAATTTGAGATAAATCAATACTTAAAAAACTATCAATTAAATTAATTTCATGGGTTTGATTAATATTGGATGGAATTAAATCACCCGAAATTCACTTCCAAACAATTTTGTTAAAGTTAAAATCACCCAAAACACACAAGTGACTGCTGCTACTCAACGCAGAGTGCAAGGAGATAATGTTATCCACATGGGCTGAATAAGTACCATCCGGACTATTAGGTGGAATATATGACGCGCAAATATAGAGATATCCATTAGGTCCAACAATAGAAATGCATAGTTGGTCTAGTAAAGAGTCCGTATTTTTCAAAGCACTGAGAGTGGAACATAAAGAATGCTTGACAGCAATTAATATGCCACCCCCACGACAGAAACCAGTTTTGGTAGCATCTCTATCTTTTCGATACACTTGATATATCTTACTATCGAAAAATTCATTATCATAAAAATCTGCATTAAGCCACGTTTCTACAAAAACAGTGATGTCATAATCCTCCTGAGATGACCAAATGTAAATAGACTGGGCTTTACCTCTGGTCCCCGACATATTTTGGAAATATATATTTAACTTACGACAATCATGGCTATGAGTAGGGTTTTTTGTTAATCTTGCAGGTTTTTCAAGCCCACTCTTTGAAAATTTTTAAATGGGCGAACTCTTACATTTGCAGGCCAAAGAGATGGTTTCACAATATCATTGAACAAATTTGCTGACACTCCTAATTTGAATGATATTCGCTCAAGATCTTCTAGCACTGCATCTCTCTTAACAAGTTTGAAACAAGATAAATGACCTCTTTCAATAGAAGTGTGCTTAACCACATACGCAATAATATCCTCTTCAGTTACAGAAGATTTGAACGAAGAGACATATCACATTGGGGCATATATGTCCCACCTAATATTTTTCCTTACTCTCTCAATGATTAATTGGGTAATTAATTAAATTTTACTGTTCCATCGTACTGGAATGTTACAGAGACAATTTTAAATGGATATAAAAAATGGTACTCGAGGTTTTTGAGTATCGCTGTTCACAAGTTCGTTGTCAAAATTACAAATTTCAAAAGTTGTACATACAAAATGGCGTCTACAAATACAAAAATTTATATAAATGGCATTAAATGGCCTTAAGTTTTTAGAACGACCTTATTATTCGTTTGTTTTCGGAGATGCTTACGAACTACGAATTACGAGTTCGTTATCAAAACTGGAAAAATGTATCTAACATATAGAAGTACTTGTGAAATCGATACATCAATAAAAAAGTGGAACAAGTATAAAGTTACTAAAAAAAATTAATGAAATAATTAATTCAAAGAAACAAATCACAAGCTAAGAAACAGTAGGTATAACGTCAGATCTAGCATTTCTGTTATAATTTATGCACAGTTTGGTTTTCTATTTTATAATGAATAGACTAACTCTTGTTAATTGTGCAATCGTTAGAACCGTTACTTCTGGAAGAACCATTTGTGTTTGCCCTTCTTGCATGTGGATACGGAATTGACGTGTGTCTGGAAACGAAACGTTTTCCTCTTGACCGGATTTTTCAAATATGAATCCGCAAGCCAGAAATAAGGATGATAACGCCTCAGGAGTTTTTGTTTCCGGTTAATTTAAGGTCGAGAAACACGAATTTGATGCTATTATGGTAATGTTTCTTATTTCTTACGACCTGATCATATCAATCTTCGGTCAGGCCTTTACCTACATAAAAAGGTCTGCACTAACTGCTAACGTTCTCACTTCATATTTGTAATTTTTTTTTTCTTTTTATTTAATAACTATTATGTCTACTTTAAGCTTTGGAAGTGCCAAGATGTGCAACTTTTTTAATTTTTTTTTTTAATCTATATGATGGTCCCAAAAATGCTTAAAAATGTACCCATGCAATGTAATTAAATACATTTTTGTGAAGTATCATGAGATTTTACCGTTTTTATAGTCACTTTCTTTGGGAGGTAGGCGTGGTTTTCATCCAATTTGACTAATTTTTGAACTTCATCTTTATTTTTTAGATACAAGCTTAAATATCGATTTTCGTTATGATAGCTTGAAACCGTGATCACAGATAGACATACGGACAGACTCACAGACAGAGGATCATAATATTTTCATATCATTGTATTGTATCATGTCAATCTTAATATTGTTGAAATATGAAGAAAAATTTCTTAAAGTTAGAAATTTTTAACTTAAAATTTGAATTTTACTTATTGGTCTAAATATATTTTACATATATGGGAGGTGCCACGCCCATATTTTTAATCTCACGGAAATTTGCAAGATTTTCAAAGATCACATATTAGTTATCCACCGATAGTTTGACTATTAGCGTTGCTGTTAACTAAACCTCTGCACGAGTGCGCTTGAAATGCGTTTCAAAGCACTCGTTTGTAGTGCAAGCTTTTGCTATGTTTTGCTCTCATCTATGAAATCAAGCCTAACACTACAGAGAGCACTCTCGTCGCTTGAGTAGAACAAGAACAAACTAAAACCAAAGCAATTTAGGCACGATTCGAAAAAGAAGTGTGCACTGACTAGAAAGTTATGTAAACAACAGCAGAACGCTTGGAGTTATGCTGTGTCTTTGAATAGCTTTGGAAGTAAATGCCATATAACAATGAAACTCAATATGTATGGAGTTCTTACTTGGTGATATCCTTCTACTAGAAAGTAGAATATGGGAAGTAGGGTACTGGGATGGGCATTTGACAAATGGGTGTGGCTCCGATCCAAATAATTCAAGTGTCCAAATAATTCAATGAAGTGTAGGAAAAACTTAAGCGTATTAAGACCATTTAAGGTTCTGTAGATTTCGCGTTTAGCCGTTTTTGGGGGTAGCTGATTTTGAATCTGATTTCAGAATTTTAAAATTAAAGATGGTGGATTGGGTTGCCACCTAAATTTTTTGTAGTTTAAAAAATTCGGTGCTGGGGTGAACACTAGGTAAAAATGGGTCGCTGAATCCGAATCCGTTGTCAGAATTTCAAAATTGTGAAATTTTTACCCCGTAGGGTTGCCACCAAATAATATGTTTCTTCAAGAGTTTTAAACATTATCTAACAGTTTTAGGGGGTCGCTGATTTCGAATCTGATGTCAGAATTTTAAAATTTAAAATGGCAGATAGGGTTGCCACCTGATTTTTTTTTATTTTTACGAATTCGGTGCTGTGGCGAACATCAGGTAAAAATGGGTTGCTGAATCCGAATCCGTTGTCAGAATTTCAAAATTATGAAATTTTCAGCAATAGTGTTGCCACCTAATTATAATTTTGAAATTCTGACAACGGATTCGGATTCAGCGACACATTTTTACCTGATGTTCGCCCCAGCACCAAATTCGTAAAAATAAAAAAAATTAGGTGGCAGCCCTATCTGCCATTTTTAAATTTTAAAATTCTGACATCAGATTCGAAATCAGCGACCCCCTAAAACTGTTAAATAATGTTTAAAACTCTTAAAGCAAGATCTTGTTAGGTGGCAACCCTACAGGGTTAAAAATTTCACAATTTTGAAATTCTGACAACGGATTCGGATTCAGCGACCCATTTTTACCTAGTGTTCGCCCCAGCACCGAATTCGTAAAAATAAAAAAATTAGGTGGCAACCCTTTTAGCTATCTTTAATTTTAAAATTCTGACATCAGATTCGAAAACAGTGACCCCCTAAAACTGTTTTACAATGTTTAAAACTCGTAAAAAATACATTATAAGGTGACAACCCTTTTGTTAAAAATTTTATATTTTTAAAATACTGACAACGATTTCGGATTCAGCGACCCAGTTTTACCTAGTGTTCGCCCAAGCACCGAATTCGTAAAAATAAAATTTCTATTTGCCAATGGTAGAAATAATTACTTCGCCAAGGTTCTGTTGTGTAAGGTGTGACTGATGCATTTTTCGCTGTTAGTAATTGTTCTGTTAAAGCAAACGGCGAACATGGTTTGATTTGAAACTGACGAGTGCTCTGCAGTGTTCGTTTGTTATCATTAAATGACTTGGATACGCTCTGCTTGACTAACAGAGTACTGTCAAGCTCTGAACTCTGCACTGTTGGATCCATGGTATAATAATACATGGTAGCATTGACAGTTGCTTGGGAAATCATATACTGTCAAAAAATATACTCAAAAAGAGAGCGCTCACAATCCGCCATTGAAAACACAAGCAATGTTGAAAACGTTGAAGTGAAAAAAAACAACAACCACAGCAGCTGCTGATGTATTTCCACAAAAAGCTGTTTTTGACAATTTATGTTTTCCTGTTGAAGAGAAAATAAGCAGTTGTCAATGTTACCATGTATTATTATACCATGTGTTGGATCTACTGTTGTGGAAAAAACGAGTGCATTTGTGCAGAGGTTTACTGTGAACATACGTTTAAGTTCAGCGCAAAATCTGTTTAAGTTGTATGGTAGATGTCACGCCCACTTGCCCAATTGCGCCGACATTTTTTTATACTTTTTGGAAATCACATACTAGATATCTACGTTTGATTCTGTTATTGTACTTTATCTTATGTCTTAGATATAGCGCAAAATGTGTTTAAGTCGTATGGTAGTTGCCACGCCAATTTATCCCATCGCTCCGAAATTTTTACAGATTTTGAAAATCACATACTAGATGTCTACGTTTGATTTTGTCATCATAGTTTATCTAATTTTTTAGATATAGCGCAAAATATGCTTAAGTTGTATGGCAGATGCCACGCCCACTTCTCACATCGCTACTTAATTTTTTATATTTTTTTTTAAATCACATACTAATCGTCTACCTTTGATTTTGCTATCGTAGTTTACCTCTTTTCTAAGATATAGTGTAAAATATGTTTAAGTTGTATGGCAGCTGCCACGCCCACTTGTCTTAAATTGTCTGAAATAAATTTTTTTGTTCTTTCCTATACCTTAAACATAGAAAACTCTCAAAAAAATACACAGTAAAATTTTTCCGTCTAACTTATACCAATCGCATCACTGCGCGCCGCACAGTGGTTGAAAGGTGGAAATAAATACCAAAATTCATGTTCTCTTTTCAACATTTTTTTAATTTACATCGTTTAAGAATTGTTCAATTAGCATAAATGCAAAATATTTTTGAATAATATTCATCGGTTTTTTGTCTAGAGGCCCTCAAACTCGAACAATGCAAAAAAACTTGAAAACTGATGTAAAAAGTTGATAGATTCACAGAGTTACTGCAAAAAAACAGGAAGAGGTATTCCCCTCCTGTTTTTTTTTTTATTTATTTTAGAAAATGTTCAAAAACAGTTTTGCGTATTTAAAATACATTTTTTACCTCAATTTTTTTAAAAAACTCAAATTTAACGTGTATATGAAAACAAAAAACGCAAATTTATTTTTTAGCAGCATGTTACTTTGTGAGCTCCAAGTTGCGCCAAAAAATCTTTCAACGGAATGTATTTATTGATCTTTTACGTAAATGTTTGAAATAATAAAAGTGAGCTTTTTTCACAAGATATGAAAATAACTAAAACCGTTTTGAGAAAAATATAGAGTTGCTCAGTCTGAAGGCTTAGTACTTTAGCAATTTTCTTTAGTATACTTTCAGGCATGGCTTGTTAAGCCAAACACTTCGTTCAAAAGTGTAACATACTTTATCTTGTTTATTATGGTACCAGCAATATTGCACTGTCTTATTGACCATTTAAAGCTCACAAATGAATTTTTATATTTTTGCGACTATAAAAAAACTATAAAAAAGATGAAAATCTTTCTGAAAGATTAGCATGTGTTTATACGCATAAAAAGCTATACGCAAAAGATTGATAGCAGGTTTTACATTATCTTTAAAAGTATACTAAAGTAAATTTTGAAAGTTGTTATGCAATAATTATTAATTCTGCAGAATGCAAAAGGTTCATTCAAATTTTTTTAAATAATAGCGAAACGGGCAGCTTTATTCTGAAAATTGTTTCTTCATTGTCTTACAAAATAATTTTAAAATAATATCTTACAGCAACATGAACGTCTTATTTTAACGGTTTAGATGCTATATCACCTTAAAGTTTAAAATTTGGAAAACAAGTGGAGTTAAAAATTTTTTGGCGGAGGTGGGCATGGCGGAAAAAATGTTTTTTTTTTTATTAAATACTTTAGTTTAAGATTTCTGGCTATGTGGTTTCATCATAGGATAAGTCATAGAAAAAGTATAGCGTTTTTAATTTTTATGTTTTTTTGTTTTTAATTTTATTGATTTGCGACGACTACTTCTTTTTTTTTTTTTGGACAGCTTTTTTTGTATGGGGCTCAACCACTATGCGCCGCCCTGATTGGAGGAGTGGTAACCTCGCCCACTTTTTAATTTCAAATAAAAAATACCCTAGGTTAAAAATTTATCGAGTAAGAGTCTTTAATGATGTACCATGCCCAGAAATCCCATCCCGCCACTTTTCGACAATAGATTTAAATAGACAATGTCCGCCTCTGTACCAAAAACCATTATCCTAGGTCAAGTATTACTGTCATTAAAATAATGAAAATTAAAGCAGCTCGTAAATTACCATTTTCGAACTCTTTGCGTCGGAAAGCTCTTGACATAAATAACTTAAAAAGCGGTTCTACAAAATAGCCCCTTCAAATAAAACTTGACCGATAACCCGACAACATCCATCAGATGCTGGTCAACTAGCAATGATTCGGCATCATGATTCAACAATAGTCTCAGTTCAAACAACAAATATGATTATTAATTTTTAGCCACTGGATAAAATATGACAGACGTTTTTATACTCGTATCGTTTGTGTTTATGTTAGACGCACAAAATTTTTATTAGAAATTCCAAGTGTTCACATCACTCATGCGAGTCATAAAAGTAAAACCACCAACATAAAGGCAAAACGTAACAATTTTGTATACAAATTGGCTATGATAATCAAAAATATTTTTATTAATTTCTTTGATATGATTGTGTGGAAAATTAATGGCTTTATTTGATGAAGTGATAAGTACATGAGGCAGAAAGGGATTTAATAAAAATATTAAATTCACAGGATGCACGAGGGTGCATCTTTTTGAAGTTTTGGATAAGAAAAGAAAATTAGTCTTTTGCTGAGTGAAAATTATGAATTTCAAAATATTTCTGGCGCGATACTCAACCCTTAGTTTGAGAGCATGCTCAAAGCTGAGGGTTGAGTGTGGAGTGCGTGCTTAAAGCTTGAGTGTAAAGCCAAAAAAGCACAGCAGCGTAAACACCCGGTGGTTTGAACACACAAGTGGACACAAGACACGCTGCACAAAAGCAACGAAAACAACAACAATCCATGAATAAAGGCTAATCAAAGAGTTGTGCCGCAGAAAAAAAAGGGTTGCCGTCTCCGTGCAAATTATTCAAAATTGTAACATTTCAAACGTCATACAAAAATCATGGAAATGTGCGTAATTAAGAGCTGTCAGCGTTAAATTCTAACAGAGAGGGATGTTTAGATGTTCAACAAGGCAACAAACGGCAACATGCCAGCCACTTAAGTCAACAAGCATTGCTGCGTCCGTGTTTCTTTCCCCCCCATTCAAGCTAATAAACATTTCTATTAAATGAAATATTATTGTTTTAGTGGTAATAAAAGTATTTATTTAATTTTGAAAATGTCTTCAAATTCTTTGCTTTAATTCTTTGCGTAGCTCTAAAGATATTTCAAAAATTTTCTAACCCTTCTTCCACGCTTCTGCGACACAATTCTAAAGGGTTACACGAATTCTTTCATCGCATTGTTTGTGGCGACTTTTTGACTTTTGGCCGCCTGTCTTTCTCTGCTAAGCCTTAAGCAGTCAAACATTTGGCCTGATAGCACTCCTGCCTGACTGCCTGCCTGTATTAAGTGCGGCATCACGTCGTTTGTTTATAGCTACAGCCCTTCTTTTGGACTTTTTTGATTTTGATTTTGTGTGTTTCGATTTTTGTTGTAATTTAGCGCCATATGTTTGCAGATTTTCCTCATTTATGTGTGTGCGTAAATTTTATGTTTATATCTTGTTAACATCTTCGAGTATTTAAGTGTTTACATTTTTTTTAATATTATGCATGATTTTTAGTTTTTCCCGTTCAAGAAATCAGCAAACAACTAATTGTTTATTTATATTAAATATTATGATTTATTGTTTCGGTTTTTGAGAATCATCGCATTGAGTTATAATTTCTTGGAAATGATTCTTTTCTTGTACTATACACATGTCTTTTGATGAAAAAAAAAAAACACATTTTGGAAAAAAATATTGTTTCAAAAATTATTAGGGGTATTCACAATGTGGTGTGTTTGGTCTTGTACTGCGTATTTGTGATATATGTATAGGTATGATAAGCATTAACCTAGGAGATTGGCTCAACCTCCAGTGGAGCTCCAGTTTGTTTGCCCAATCTCCAGTACTGGATCTTCACTTGACCTCCACTTGAGATCCAAACCAATCTCCAGACATATGGACCTTCAATCTCCAGTTGAGATAAAACTAAATTTCCAGTTGACAACCAAGGTCGCCGATCTGAACGATCTCTGATATCAGTTGTAAAACTATGAAATTTCATAGATGAATACTTTAGTGATATTCACGATCCATTGCAAATAAGCTTGCAAGAGCTTGCAATTGCATTTATTTGTCATAGATTGTGAACGCACTATCAGTTTATATTTGGTGCAAATGTGCAAGCAAAATTATGCAATTGTATATATTTGCCTTCTCTAGTGTTTATCGTAGAGCCCTGCCTTGTTTGCTTAATTCTACGGTGCCCCTTGGCAAGGAGTCGAGGTTTGAGGAATTGATGCGCAACAGATAGATCTTCAAGAAGTTAATACCATGCTAATTTATTTACTAACGCCCTTCCGACCATCTCCTGGACGTTTACATTTATTGGCGGAAATCGAGACCGACCTAAAATCTCTGACAATATATGGGCATTGCCATCTGGTTGTAAACAAGAGCAACTCTATGCCGTCTACCGAAGACCATGCTCGCGATATTAAGCTACCACAGTCAGCACGATATTCCCCGAAGGACCAGCTTTGTGATATTCTCCCGGGCAAAAGACTTTTACCTTGATACAGTACTTAAACACCACTGACACCTAACATTGTCATAAATTGCTGTAACGACATTTGATTCGCCAATATTTATATCCAACAGACCTTCCATTTTTTATCATAATGCAATATCTGCATAGACTGCATCTCTCTGACACTCCGAAATTACTCTAGAACAAACTATTTCATCTCATCGCATCCTCTCTAATACTCCGAAAGTAATATAGCAAGCTATTACGTCTCATCGTATCCTCTTAATACTCTGAAAGTACTAGCTTGCTATATTTCGTCTCATAGCTTCTTCTCGACACTTCAAAAGTACTATAACAAACTATTTCGTTTCATCGTGTCGTGACTCTCAACACTCCGAAAGTACTTTAATAAAAAATTTCGTTTGATAGCATCCATCTTAGACCGTCAGACATCGTTCGGTAGCTCTTCATTCAATGCACTCAACCAATATATTTTTTCAGTTATACTGCCGCCCGATTTTTTCGCCATCAATTAATATATTCAACGAAATGCTAACGTGCCAGTGGTATTGTGTTCGCGTTTGCAAAGGTACAGACTATCCCCGTGCTAACAAATTTATTTGGCAAAGTTGCTACTGCTTTGCAACCATAAGGCTACCGTTGTATATCAACGGTCCCACCTGCTTCCCAGATTGTGCGGACCAACTCCGGAATCTGGGTAGTTCCCTTGCATTTAGGACAGGGCGTACCGTTGTACATCAATGGTCCCTTGCATTTAGGATAAGGCAAACCCTGAAGCCATTCCTCATTTCCTGGCTTTGAACAGGCTATAATATACTAATACAATATATGTATATAATGTATTTATATACAACTCCAGGTGGAGTTGTATATAATTGCCATAGATTATAAACGTCCTTACTCAGGTTTACTTTGCAATGATAGAAAAAAAAATACAACTGACACTGACCACTTATATCATTCGCAACCACCGGTTTCATCGAGAGTTACATTTGCCCCTAACTCAACTATTTCTTTAAAAGCACCTTTACATATTTTTTATAGATTTTATAGAATTTTTAGAGATTTTATGGATTTTATAGATTTTCCTATTGGATTATTTTGTTTTCTTCATTCCTTTTCGAAATAAACTTAAATTTCTTTATTTTTTTATTTTTTTAATTACATGATAAATTGCTATGACAACACATATCATATTGAAGTATTTTTTTATTATTGAAGTGAGAGCATTTGCAATGTCGTGAGAGCATATTGTCAATATATGTCATAGGTTTTTGGTATAGAATTTATGCAAAGGCATAGCAAATGACATTGAGTACAATTTCCTGATATGATTGCAAATGTTGCAAACATAATCTACATTTTCGATGATGCAAGACTGTTTGCACTAGACCCCTATTGTAATTATATACAATCGGTTTTCGGCATAACAATTATGCAAAGTACAATTTGTTGTTATGATTGCAAACATAATTTACATTTGCTAAGATGCAAGACTGTTTGCACCGAATCGGGAACACCCCTTTTGAAAATATTTATAATAGGTTTTTATTATAGCATTTATGCAAAGGCAAAGCAATTGAAATTGAGTACAATTTGTTGTTATGACTGCAAATTTTGTATATAATTTGCATTTGCTATGATGCAAAGCCGTTTTTATCGTACCGTGAATAGCCCAATTAAGTTTTAAATGAAGGAATATCATCACAGTCTAGAAAATAAAAAGTGATGTAAGATCAACAAGAGATGTAGGATTTTTTTTTAATAAAACGGACAACTGTTTGGATGTTTCTTAAGTTCTTCATGGATTATAAAGTAAATACATAGAGATAATGTATGAAACTGACTATGTTGACATATGGAGGTTAAATCTTACCTTTTAGGAACCAAAGGTTTCAGGTGGAATTCCTATTTAGTCAAGTCTGCCTTGGTTCAAAATGGGTTGATAGATTAGTCGGAAAGAAATATCAATAAAGTGAAACACGTGTGGAATGTTCTAAGCCAAGTGTTATGCCTTTACCTCAGTCAATTCAATTCAATTATAAGGTAATCTCATCCACGAACTACAACTTCAAGTCGTAAATATTGATGAAATTTTCAATTTCAGTTGATTAGAAATGAGAATAGAAAATTTAATTGCAAATAAGAATGGTTTTAAAGCGTAGGACCATGGCCTGGCCGGAAATCGAACCCAGGACCTCTGGGGTAGCAGTCGAGCAAGCTATCTACTCGACTACCGAAGCCGCCCATCTTACTCTTAATATAACTCCAAAGGTATTAAACCATAAATGTATTAAATCGCAAGATCTAGGTAGCCAATTGGTGTCTCCAAAACGCGAAATTACGCTAATAGGGAACTTTGTGTGCAATAACTCGATTGTTTTGCGTCTTGTATTCCACGTAGCATCATCCTGTTGAAAGTTGTGGTCGTATGTGTCCATATACTACGTCTCCGACCACGGAGAAATTGTTAATCATATGTATGTAGCCCTGTATTCCATTGACTGTACCGGCTCTTCTTTTTTTTTTTTTTTTAGCTTTGAACCAAGGATTTCAGGTGGAATACCTATTCAGTCAAGTCTGCCTTGGTTCGAAATGGGATGATAGATTAGTGGGAAGGAAAGGGCAATCAAGTGAAACACGTGTAGGATGTTCTAAGCGTGGTGGAAAGCCAAAGAAACATGTGAATTTGAATCAGAGGCAAGTGTTATGCCTTTACCTCAGTCAATTCAAGTTATAAGGCAATCTCATCCACAAACTTCTCTACCATCAACTACAACTTCAAGTTGTAAATATTGATGAATTTTTAATTTCAGTTGATTAGAAATGAGGATAGAAAATTTAGAAAGGTTTTTTAAAGCGAAGGACCATGGCCTGGCCGGGAATCGAACCCGGGACCTCTGGGATGGCAGTCGAGCACGCTACCAACTCGACTACCGAGGCCGCAGTATTACAATTCAATTTTTCTTATAAACGTAGCCACCAATGTGAATATGAGCTTCCATAGAAATCACGATGTTTTGCAAAAATTATCACTATTTTGGTTTTCAAGACACAATCAGAACACGTACGTCTGTTCTAAAATTAATTGAACCTTATACGCATGCAGAGCCACATCTTTTGTCAATATTCGCTCCAGTGCGGACTTGAAGAGGTCGAGTTCTTGAGCACGGTGAAAAATTGAGGTACTTTGGTCATTTCCAACACTTTTCATCACTGCGTCAATATTTTTGGTCGAACGTCCGGGGCAAAATGTAGCATGTGACATTCCATTGTAAATTTCCCTCGCTCTGATCGACCTTTCACCGAAAAAGTCGGTGAAATAATAGATAAGGTTCCAGAAAACTGTCATGACATCGTTTCAAGATTCAATATTGACCTCAAAATAGTTTTAAACTATTTGCATAAAATTGGTTTCCAACAGAAACTCAGTGTTTGGGTGCCTCGTGAACTAAGTACAAAAAATGAAATAGACCGAATTTCCATCTGCGTTTCCATCTGTTGAAACGAAACGAAATCATGAGATTTTTAAAACGTATGGTGACATGTGATGAATGGTGGATAACATACAATAATGTTGTTCGAAAACGGTCTTGGTGGAAAAAAGTGAAACCCAAGAGCGGTGTCAAAGCTGGGATTGATGACAAAGAAAGTGGTGGTGGTGTGTGTTTGGTGGGACTACAAGTGTATCATCCATTATGAGCTTCTACCGCCTGGCAAAACGATTGATATTAAACTCTGCGACTAGCAATTAATAGGGTTGAAGCAAGAAATTCGAAAAAAGAGGCCGAAATTAATCAAGAAGTGGCCGTGGCGCAGTGGGTAGAGTGCGTGACCCAAATGCCAGAGAACCTGGGTTCAATTCCATCTGACACAGAAAGTTTTTTCAATTGAATTAATTTTTCTGTTCAGCCGTCACCTCTCTGCAGACAATGGCAAACTTAAAGCTTCTTGAGAACATGCACAATAGTCGTTCGGAGTCGGCATAAATCTAGTAGGTCCACTTCTCGATCAATTGTGTACAAAGATTTCATTACACGTACAAAACAATTTGTTCATAAGAAGTTCGGTCAAAGTCCTTTCAAGGGCTGAAATAGCCAGTTTATTTTTATATTATTTAGAATTAATCAAGAGGAAGGGTTTTGCATTTTATCATGACAACGCTAGACCATAAACAGTTTTGTTTATCCGGTAAGAACTAATAGAATTGGCTGGAAGTTATGATGCATTCATCGTATAGTGCAGACATTATAGTGCCATTAGATTATGATTTGTTCCGATCCAACACTCTCTTGCTGGGAACACTCTCAAAAGACGACTGCGGAAAGTACATGCGTCAGTTTTTCAAAGATAAAATCCTGAAATTCTACAATAATACTTTTCTACATCTGGATGAATAAAATGTTTTTTGAATAAAAAAATATATATATTTTTAATAAAAATCGTCGAATACTTTTGACTTAACCCAGTAATTTAATCCCTTATTACTATTTGGATCTCACGACCTCTTGTAGGAGTGGTTATAGTCCCCGATTTAATTTTGGGTGTTATGCCCGGACATTTTTCAGATACTGAGGACTATGTCCGTTTGGGTTATGTAATGACATCAATTACACAAATAAAAATGTTATGATATGAGTTGCTTTTTATTTCGTTACTGAGTCTAATGATAAAGAATTCTTATTTTAACACTTAACTCTTCTAATTCACAATTAGTTCATAGCTATGTTAAAAATTTAAAAATAACAGAAATAAGCGAAAAGAACCTTTATTTATACTATATACTTTATATAAAAGTGAAGTCATAACCATTAACAAAACTCAATTTCTTTATTGCTTTATTAGAAGAAACAAACTTTCCCGTTAAATATTGTACATGATTCGCTGTAGCGTGTTCTGTTAACCCAAATTTCCAAGACCTTGTTTCTTATGGGTCTCTGGCTACATCCCCGTCCGAGTCCCCTTAAGGGTTTAGATCGTTTCTCGATTATTCACATCAAGCAATCAATTCAAACATTGCCAGTTACATATCAATAAGCCACTTCATAATTCAAACAGTAGCAATAAAAACTCCCACCAACCTTTCATGTGTGTTGCCCACTACTCTGCTCTTTACCCTTGACTACCATACACTTCGTTCACGACCTCAACACACACATTCCAAAACACTCCAAAAATGTTTCTCCAAAATACCCCCAAATGCCAAACGGCAATGCACAAATCATTGTAGCGCATTGAATGGCGTAAACTAGCTAATTAATTACCCGATTACATGAGTGTTAAATACGTGTTAAAAATGTATACAGTCCAATTTAGGTTCGCAGATATATGCTCAAATCCAACTGCTGCACGACATGGTAAAAATCGCTTTTAAAATTTATTACCTACGCTCAAATTCTATTTTCATATGGTCTATATTTAAATTACAACTCGTCTTTTCCTTTTCAACTCCATTCAATTTGGCATTCATTTAGAATAAAATCTATTGAAAAGTAAATTTTTCACACTTCCTTCCCTGTGCACAGTCAAGTTCGAGTTTTTGGAAGGGTCACACTTTTGCGCTTTCGTTAGCATCCCCAAGCATTGCTTTTACCAGAAACATTGCCGCCCAGCCGAGGCAATAAAACAATTTTGAAATTCTTATACCACACTTATTGGCGCCATAAACAGGAAATGAAATCGATGCTTACCATATTGTTAAAATAAGTGTTGTTTGGTTGGTGTGGGGGGATGAAGGGATGAGAGAGGGAAGGAAAACAGCAAATCTTTGGTCTTATTTTATTGCATTTTGCTTGAAGTTGTTGTTGCTTTTCTTTTGTTGTTGTTGCTGTTGTCAAAATTTGTTGCCGCATTAGCCGCATATTTTCCTCATCAATGCTTTTGTGATTAAATTTTATTGCCTCGTGTATAACTCAACCGCCAATGAGGATTTAAGAAGGGGCAGTATGGTTTTTGTTTTTGATCCAAGCCCATTCAATGTGGTTTTTAATTCCTTTGGTATTAATATTTTTTAAAAATTAAGGTATTCACGTTTTTCAAATTAAGAAAATTTTACTTGTAGAGCTTTTTTTTTTGACCGAACGTAGGGGTCGCGCATTGACATATTTCTTCATATCTCTGGTATTTACAGTCGGATTTTAAAGTTTAGTATATCAATGTTTTTGTCTTAAAGAGACCAATATGACCTCTATAAAAGTCATTAACCTCAGGTGCAGCGTTCTAGTACTTAGCCTCCAGATCTCAGTTCCTACCAACCTAATGTACCATCCTAATATCAAAAAAATAAAGCTCTTAAAATATCATTAATCTTTTGGTCAGAAAGTATATCGATATTTCCAGCAGAACTAATTCAAAAAATTTTTGAAAATTTTTTGTCGAACGTAGGGCTCCCTTTTTTCATCATATCATTGGTATTAAATGTCTGATCATATTGAATGACATATCGATGTTTTTGTCTGAAAGAAACCAATTATTTTTTCTCCAAAATAAAAAAACAAAATATTCCTACAAGTCCTTGGAAGGCCTTAAACTGATTTTGAGGAATTTTAAAGCTCGTAAATAATAAAAAATCTGTAACGCCAATGCTAAAAGAGGTATCGACACTATTTTTGTTGCGATTTATCAAATATACAATATATTATTATTTTATTTTTTTCACATTCTTGCAATAACTCCTCCTTTGTAGCCGGTATTGGTAGGTGTTAGGATACCAAACTTTAAAATCCGACTGTAAACACCAGAGATATGAAGAAATATGTCAATGCGCGACCCCTACGTTCTGTAAAAAAAAAAATTTTTTTCGTAATAGTCTTGCAAAAATGCGTCATATTCGCTGGTATACGGCGCACTTCTATTTTTTTTGCATACACCGAGAAAAAAAGCAATAGTAAAATCACCCAAGTCGGCTTAGGTAAAAAGAAGTGTATGGACATTAGAAACTTATGCTTATTCACCAAAGTAATATATTGTTTAATACATTGCTGTGAGAGCATACTTCGACACGCTGCCAAAAAAAAAATGTTTGATTCACCCAAGCCAAGAATATAACATTTCAACCAATAGTGTAGGTAAACCACCGAAGACTTTGACACTTTATCAAAATGGTATGAGCAAAATTTATCGCTGAATACTCGCGGTTTGTTATAGTTCTCATTTAGTATTCATAATGAAAATGATATAGCTTACATGTTTAGCCAAAGTGCAATCCTTCGTGAGTGCATTTTCTTAGCATTTAATAAGATATATTTAAAAGCGATCTAAATGCATAATTTTTTTTACTTTGTAAATCTATGTTTCAAAACTTTGTAAATGTATGTATATTTACATTAAATAAAATAGGTTTCCTTAGTAAAAATAAAAAATTATAGTTCATTTTTTTTAGAAATGAATCAAATTACCCATTAGAAATGAACCAATTACCCATTACTTGGGTAATTCGGCACAAGAGCAAAATACAAAATTTTACCTAAGTATATGTACATTTCATACTTGTCTTTGGAAATTTTTTCAAAAACAATATAAAGTAATTTACCTAAGTAAATGTATATTTTATACTTCTCGTACATGAATATATATTTATTTAATTAACTTTGATAGTCCAACAAAGCTTTTTGTTGAAAACTTGAACACTATGTTCAGCAGATTAAGCAAGCACGCTAATATAAATTGTCGAAGTCACAATGTATAAATTACAAAATACTTCGTTAATTTATCATCCAAATCAATATCGATAAGTTAACATGTAGAAGTTAGGTGTTTTGCCTAAAAACTTAGGAGGCTGAAAACTGCCAAAGCCATCGTATGAATTATACTAGGTTTTTTAATAATTTTACATAAGCTTTTTTTCTCGGTGTATGAGGTGGTACGGTCTAGTGTACACGGAAGTTCGAACTCCGCAAAGTTCGTTTTTGAAAACACGTACTTGAACTACACGTGATTGTTAAACACGTACTACACGTGTAGTAGCAAAAGTACGTGTTCACGTTTATACGAGAGCTCGTGTTCACATGTACACGAGTACACAGATTCACTCTTTCACGTTTTTAAGTATTCACGTTTTCACGATTTGGATGCATCCAAGCTAATTCCCA
This sequence comes from Pherbina coryleti, assembly GCA_943735915.1. Classification (NCBI taxonomy): domain Eukaryota; kingdom Metazoa; phylum Arthropoda; class Insecta; order Diptera; family Sciomyzidae; genus Pherbina; species Pherbina coryleti. The sequence continues at coordinate 22,018,382 of OX030952.1, forward strand.
CAGGTTTTTATTGTTTTTGGATGAGTTATGGAAACCTTGGACAAGAAATGTATACTTTTATTGTCTTTGTCCTTGTTATTGTTATAGTGCCAGGATATTTGGAATGATACGGATTCTAGAATCTGTAGACCCCAGCTCTGCCCTACTTTTTCCTAACTATTGTCCCTACTTCTCGACTGTTCCGTGACACGTTGTGCTCGGCAGGCTTATCCCTCGATAGTTGGCGCAAATGGTTGGATCGCCTTTCTTGTGGATTGGGCAAAACAATTTATAATATTTTTGACAGTTGGTATGAGACGAAAGAACTGTCATTCCTACCTTGTATAATTGTATCATGAGCAAAATAAGTTCCCAATCGTTTGGAATGCATTCCTCAGACCATATTCTGCACAGAAGCTCGTTTAAATAGAGCTTCGCCTCCATTTTTGAAGAGCTCAGCAGGTAGGCCATGGGCTCCTCGAACTATAGCTTTCAAGACTTGACTCGTCAGCAAGTGGGGTTTCCGGGATATCATCTCTATTGGTGGTATTATTGTCAGTGTCGTCATTCAGAAGACTAGAAAAGTGTTCCCTCCACATCATAAGTGTTCCTTGGATATATCAGTAGATTCCCGTTTTCGGCCTTGTAGGAATCGGCCCGATTTTAAAACCATCAGCCAGGCATCTTACTTTTTCGAACACAATTTTTGTAATTTCGACCTGGCAATGCTATTTCACTATCTCCTTTATATGGTGACTTACATGTTGAAGATTTATTTTTGAATAATAGCGTAAAATGCAAAATTATGCATGAAGTAATGCTCATTATTTTGCTGCCATCCATGAAAACCATGTCAACCATATTTCACAGGAAAAATTATTTGTGCATAAAACCGCAAAAATAATACTGTTGGCAACAGTTGAATGAGCAAACAGAAAAATATTTATTAAAATAATATAGAAATAATATTTAAATGTGCTTGTTCAGTGTGATGTTAGCTGTTTTTGGCTTTTGTTGAGTGATGCACAAAGTTGGTTAAACCACAAAAAAAAAAACAACAAAAAAACTGATATAGTTCTGATACTAACAAAGGTATATTCATATGGCAGTGCCTCAAATTTTATTTAAATATTTAAAAAAAAAAATAATTCAAATGCAAGAAATAAAAACGTACCAAAAACTTTTGTGTCGAAATAATTTTTAATTTGAATCAACGCCAATGCAATTTTTACCAATACAACTCCTTCTCACTTTCTCTATATTTTTCAAAGTTGAAAAAAAAACACACGCCAATTAAGCAATTTTCAATCGAAAAATTTAATTGAATGAAATCATTTTCCAAATGCACACTTTTTCATTTTCGATGAAAAAAAAACACTCAATCCTAACATTTTGATAACCTTCACAATTTATGAATGTAAAAAAAATCCGACAAAATTTAACGCTACAAAACCCACAGATATCCACAACAAGCCAACAACATCAGCCACAACAACAGCAACAACTACTACAACAGGACTCCAACATCAACAACAGCAACAACAACAACAACAACAGCAGCAGCAGCAACACCAGCATCAACACCACCATCAGCACCATCATCATCACCCCAATGGCAGTCTGGTTGGCAGTGGCGTTAGCGGTGGCACTGGTAGCTGCCCTGGCCTGCGCGGTGTTGCCACTGGTCTTGGTGGACTCACAGTAGGTGGTGTTGGTCTTGGCCATGTCGGTGCACATGCTGGGCATATACCCGACATTTGCCCAGTCTGCGGCATCAAGCTAACACCCGAAGAATGGAACTCACACTTTCTAACCGAACTGGATAGGTTGTATAAATTGAGCGCCGGCATGGAACGACCGAGTTTACAAGCTAGTTACATGTTTGCGCCACCATGTCCGGCGCAAGAAAATGCCATACGCACGAGTCACAATCGTTGGGAGGTGAGTGAATAAATAAATGAAAAAAAACCACTCACTTCGTTTAACTCATTTTTCAACCCTTTCTCATGCTCCGCAGACTTTTCAACGCATTCGCAATAATCGCCAAAATCGTCTGCGCATCAAGGTGCGCAAACGAAAGTATGGCAATGAAATGTACTTTCTGGACAATCTTTTCTGCAGCTCCTGTCCCATATGCAAGCGAAAATATGCGCTCGAAACTGGCAAAATACCACTTGAGGTTCGGTTTTTTTCTAAATTCATTTAAAAATAGCAAAAAAATACATAAAAAACCCCATCCTACTCCCACTTTATACAGGATGATGCCAAGCTGCCGCCAGAGGAGATCGAAACAGTCGACGTGGAGAGCTGTAATGATGATGTGCCCGATTCTGGCTCCGAGCTGCATAGTCAAAACTCAACAGGTGGCAGCACTGGCAGCAGCAATAGCGGCAGCATACCAGGCAGCAATATGCACAACAACAACAATCAACCTGGCAAACTGGATGGTATACTCTATAGAACAGCCTGTGTGATAAACAAGGATATTAACGAGGATGAGGTAGTGACAACAAATACAACCAGCAGCACTAGCAACTGGGATAGTCACATAAATACAACAACATCCTCATCATCGTCGGCATCATCAACAGCAGCAGCAGCAACAACAACACAGGGGCATATCAGCGGTTTGTATTTTTACTATCTCTCAAATCATTTATAAACTGCAGTTGGAAAACTTTTTTAAATGTTGTATTTTGTTTTTTTATTTTTTTCATTGCAGTTAAGAATGTCAGCGAGCTATCTTCGACCACGCATCATTTTTACAACGCCGACTCGTGCGTCGTAGATGACCGTCTGGGCAACGGCAAAGATATGGATGTGAATATGTGCAATAATGACAGCGATGAGGATGTTATCGTGGACGATGAAGATTCGATGCGTATGAGCATCAACCGGAAACGGAAATACGAGGAGACCATCGTCAGTAGTAGGTAAGTTAAAATTACTGTGACATGGATATATAAGAAGGTGATAACTTTTAAACGTTTGGAATTAGAAAATAAGAGGAAATTAGGCAGAGAATAAAAACAAATAATATTTGTTTAAATAATATGCTAAAATAAAAAAAAACTGAATTAATACTAAATAGAGCCTAGTTCCAAAGAGGGGCTGTACTACTCCCACTGAAGTAATCTTAAGCATTATTCAAACAGTCGCTTTTTATGGATTAATATCATACGAAAAAACAATTTTTCCCTGAGGTATTAGTTTTTCTTTATATTTGAAATGAATATTTCTCACTGTTACTTTTGACATGACAACCCACGTGCTTTACGCTCGTACAAATTTTAGAAATAAAACTGTGCTCCTATTAGAATAAAATTTTGTATGTTTAGTTAGCTTCAGCTACATAAGAAAAATTTGAAAAATGGTTGATATCGGTCAGTCTCTAGAGGTACATCCTTATTTTTGGGGATTCCAATAGGGACAAATGTTTTTATTTTTAAGTTGGCACTACTGTCGCTGACATCTGTTTTTTTTTTTGTAATTTCGGTATTTTTTTTTTTTTTTATTAATTTTTTTACATTACTAGCTTTTTCCCGGTGCGCTTTGCTGCACCTTATCTAGATAAGTAAATGTTGCAATGCCTTCAGCGTTATTATTTCTGAACCATCTCGTACTCGAAACATAGGAGTCGTTCATAAATTACGTGACCGATTTTCAATTTTTTTTTTTACCCTCCTCCGGTACTCTTCGTAATGCATTTCAAAAACACTCCCCTCCACCCCCATAAAGTAACGTAGTATATGAAATAAAAAAATTAATTGATTAAAAAATATTCGAAATGAAAAAATAACTGTCGAAAAGCAAGCAAAGAAAAAATGTTCTTTGTCTTTTACTTCCATAGCTTTTCTGTGTCATAAATTTGGCTTGTATGGGTGGAGACACACCCCCTTGTCCAATGCATGTCACCTTTTCTAGTAGAAGGACATCGCTAAATGATATCTACATTCTGAGTTTCAATGTTCTGTGACTTTTACTTCTATAGCTATTCTGTATCGTAAATTTGGCTTATATCAGTGGAGCCACGCCCCGTCTTCGAATGCCCGTGTCAGTTTTTCAGTAGAAAGACCTTCATTGTTATACGACATTTAGTTCCAAAGCGATTCGATATCATAAATTACGCCTGTGAGGGCAAATTCTCCCTTCTCTAATGTTCGCTAAAATATATAGTAACTGCCTCTTGGGCCCATAGCATCTACATATCAAGTTTCACTATCAAAACATGTACAACTCAGGAATAATAATGATTTCTAAAAAGCTGGCGTATATATATAGTTAGACCACGCCCAGTTTTAGTATAGTTGCCGACAGTAACCATACGAACTTATTTACCAAATTTTAGTCTAATACGACCAAAACCGTCTTAAATATAGCATTTTTATTGATTTGTGGGCGGTAAAAGGGGGTATGGAAAAAAGGGTTATGGTAAATTTTTACTATGTCTATATTTTTTGCGCAAATGCAAACTAAAGTGAAACTTTCCAAATTATTCAAAGATTCCATTTATTTCCAATTTCCCTTGCAAATATTTCCCCATATACACCATATGTGCGCACCTGTATTTGTTCACACCTGTATTGTTGCATAAGTTCACTAAAATGCCTATAATTCATGAACCAATACACATAAAAAGACCGTTTATACATAAAAACCTTCGTATTGACGTCAACTTTCATGGGAAAAATCTAGAAACAAAATCGGTTCACGCATTACAGAGAACATCAATTTCATACACAATGCAACTTATTTTTATATATATAGATTTTGTATGGGAGGTACATACCATAGTTGACCGATCTTAACGAGACTAAGTCAGATGACTAGACAAATAAAATAATATAGGTGTACTAAAAATTGTTAAAAACGGTCAGTCCCAAGGGGTACCTCTGCTGGACCTATATTCATTTGTCACATGATTTTGTATGGGAGATACATACAAAAGTTTACAGATCTTAACGAAACCCGGTCAAAATCCGGCCGTCAGCATGTTGTAAGAACATCACGAGTCATCAAGGCGGTGAAGCCTCGAATCAAGCGAAAACAGCTGCGAAAGCAGAAAATCTTGTCGCGGGTGATGAATATCTCAGCGACTATATGACTTGGAGCTGAGTGCATACAAAACACACACCGGGCACCTTCTCACGGTAGCGTTAAAGGAACAACGTAAGCGAAAATCGAAAGCGTTACTACTCAAGCACGCGGATAATGCCCAAAGACGAACTATGTTTACTGACGAAAAAAATTCTCACCGAAGAGAAATCGTTCAATAAATAGAATGATAAAGTGCATGCTCTGTCATCACGACATGTAGCAGAACTTGTTCCGAAAGTTCAGAGAGGTCACCACCCAGCTTCTGTGATGGTTTGTTGGAGAGGCGCCTATGATGGGGTTACCAAGCTACATTTTTGTGAAAAAGGAGTCACGACTTCGGCGAAAGTGTATAAATTCGATGTTTTGAAATTGGTTATGAAGCCTCTTAATACGACATTATTTCAAAACTAGTAAGAAATGATCTTCGACTGTGCCGAAGTTAAAATACCCCCACGCCCAAACCAAAGTATATTCAAATTCTTAAGCAATCAATAAAATGTCTATCTGTAAAAACGTTTTCGTTATAGTTTTAACAGAAAATATTCGCTTTTGTTTTTTGATAAAGTCACTTTATATGGGAGGTAGGCATGGTTTCTCACTCAATTTGGTTGAATTTCATGCACAAAATTCATGTTATATATAATGATTCATATTTAAAATTTCAAGTTCTGCTCCGGCCCATAAGACTAAAATTATTCAAGAGTGGCTCAAAAACAATGTACCGGACTTCACTTCCACGGATCAGCGGGTAGCCCAGACCTGAACCCATTAGATTACAAATTGTGGTCCGTGTTAGATGAATGGCTTGCTCTAATTGACGCCCAAATATCGATCAATGGCCAGAGGGTAGCCCAGACCTGAACCCATTGGATTACAAATTGCGGTCCGTGTTAGAGGTATAGCTTGCTTTAATCAACACCCAAATATCGATTCTCTAAAGCACGCTCTTGTCCGAGCAGTGGAGAAATTTCCTACATATTTAATGCGTGCTGCGATCGATGACTGGCAGGATCGACTTCGCTCGAGCTGGAAAGCAAATGGTGTCCATTTTGAAGAAGTTGTTCTACAGTATGTAGCTCTTGAATTACTTTGAAGCTCTTGAAAAGAATTTTGAAAAAATTTTTGTTGTTTGCATTTTATTAGCGAAAAACCGTGTACCAAAACATACACTGAAAAAAAACATTAGCTTCAAATAGAAAACAATATGGAACACAAAAAATATGTTCATAATTTGCCTTTGTTTTCATATGTTTTTCAAGAGTTTTAAACATATTTGCTTTTACTTTGGCGAAATTTGTTGCAAGCTATTTTTTAAATACAAAATTCATTAAATTAATAACAATTGTCGTAATTGAGCTAAACAGCAAAAATAACAACAACTTCAATATGCTCTGATAGCAGTAAGCCGCTGTGATTGAATTTCGAAGATGCACATGAATTAAGGCTATGCCTAAAAGTATGATTCGATCTAGGTTGTTAACCTTAGTACAGTATGCATCAAAAAGTAGATAAGAACTCAGTTACAAAAATTCCAGAGTTCTCTGCCAAAAACAAATTCCGGGTAACTTTCTCGGCATATTGGCAGTATATGTAGAACCTAAGTAGCTTGAGTGGATCACAGTGTAAAGTCATACAAAGGCTACTGATGAGTTGGTGTAGCGGCCAATGAAACAGTCTGTATAGTCAAGCTGTGTGATTTGCTCTATACAGAGCCGTTGTTGTTGTTGTTGGTTGTTGCCTTCTTTGTTCTTCATGTTGTCTTGTTGACAACATGCTTGGCCTAGAGCTCGAAAAACTTGTTTTCAATATAGATAATTAGAGGCCGTATACAAAATATTAATATTAAATTGTCGTCAATTTTAAAACATTTTTTTTTTCAGTGTATGAGAGTACTAAGTATATATAAAAATACAAATAAAAATAAAAATAAAAAAAATAAAAATAAAATAATACAAACATAACACCCAAAATCATATTTTCTGTCTCAGTCACGCATTCATAAGTTTTGTAGATCTAGCAAAAAGATTTCTGATCACAACATCTTCGTCCCGGTAGAACGAGTATGTGAGCCATAAGTAGCTCTAAGTACTCGTAACACATACCTCGTAGAACGCTAAATTTCATTATTTTTCGACACTGTGCCGGGCGAGGCCTTTCCATGATGAAATGTCAAATAAAACTGAACAAAAATACCATACGAGTTTGACACGACTCCCGGAAATCCCTACTGAAAAGTGTACCATTTAATTAATCATCCTTTTCAATAAAACGTGTAGTACAATCATAGGGGTGTGGCGCCCGTGGCGTAGTTGGTTAAAGTGCGTGGCCGCTATGTCAAAGAACTTTGGAAACCCAGGTTCGAACCCCAGCAGCGACAGAAAATTATTTGAATTAAAATAATTTTTCTGTACGGCCGCCACCTCTCTGCAGACAATGGCAAACCTCAGAGAGTAATCAAAGTGCCATGTAAAGCTTCTTGAGAACGAGAACTTTCCGTTCATCGCCGTTCGGAGTCGGCGTTAAGCATGTAGGTCCAGTTCTCGGTCAATTGTGTACAAACTTAATAACACGCACAACACAATTGATCATAAGAAGCTAGGTCAAAGTCCTTTCAAGGGCTGAAATGGCCAGTTATTTATTTATTTTTTTTTTACAATCATAGGGTAGGGTCATTAAAGATCTCAAGCGAGACTTCTTTCTACGCTAATTGTAACATATCTTCCATTCTGGAGGTTGTCAACCTGCATATGCCGACCGCCATGTTGCTTATTTATACCCTGAGATCTCAGGAATAGGATCGGTTAAATTTTTTAACTTATGGTACTAAGATTTATTATTAGTTATTCTCAAATTAACACTCTTTAGAATATGTTTCTTCTGACATTTATAAAAACAAACCTTACATTGATTACTTACTTGCTCACTTACTTACATTGATTAATCGTACAAAATAACCGCTTACATTTAAACTTTAAAAAATTAGTAATTTTTCTAAAGTTCTTCTACACCTCCACCAACGCTCTTGCAGATCCTCCGAGAATCATTCGCCCACCGAGGAACGACCGCGTTCAGAGCCGCAAGTAACCAGTACCGAGCCAAATATGGAAATATCAATCAGCAATAACAGCAACAATAACAACAATAACAACAACAACAATAACAACAATAATATTAATCATAGCAACAATAACAACAACAACAATGGCAAATATCAAATCTATGACGATCCACGCACGAAGCAGCACATAGAAATTCAGCAGCAACAGCAGCAACAACAACAACAGCAAGCACAGCGCCAGGAGGCGGACAATAGCGGCGGATTGACACAATTGGACACAAAGGTGGGAATAAGTTCGGAAAATAAACCGGACGAAGAGTACAAATGTTTCATTTGTAAGGTAATTTGAGTTTTCATTTTCATTCAGTTTCTGTCTCTGTCCAACTCACTATTACACTCACTTACACAGTCGATGTTTTTGTAAGCACTTAGTTTTGAAATTTTATTATTTTCAAATTTTTTATATAAAATTTTGTTTTATTTTTTTTTTTATTTTTAATGCAATAATTTTTGTTGTTTTTATTCATTCAAGACAGGTATAAAGGATTTTTCGTCGGATTTCTTTCGCGGGCGGAATTTATACTTTCATCAGAGCTGTGCGAATGTCATGAGCAGCTATCGACTTAGCAAGGATCTGCAACAGCAGCAACAGAATCTCATACAACAACAACAACAACAACAACAACAACAGCAACAACAACAACAACAACAGGACTTGCGCAAATCGCCAACGGACAGTGGAGCAAATAATTAGGAATTTATGTAGAGTTTTAACTAAACCAATACGAAGTGAGCGGAGAGTCGCAATTTGTTGTGAATATTAAGCAGAAATTGTAAAATTTTAAAATAATGAATTAATGCATTTAAAATGTTTTTTATTGTTTAGAAATTAATTTAATTGAAAAGCATTTTGTCGAGAGGCGAAAATAAAAATTGTTGCATTTATTCTTTAAACTCGCTGAAATTATTTTTTAATGTATTTATGTAAGAGTTTTTTTACTTACAGTTCGTACGTGACATATTTTATTTATTATATGTATTTTTTTATATATAAATTCTAGCCTAATTTTTTTAACTTCGCTGAACTAAATATTTTGTTTAATATTTAAAAAAAAAACTGTTTAGTATATTTTTATCTTTTAAATAATTTTACAAAACAAATGTAATGGTGTGCTATATATTTATAAATATATGTAATTGTTATCATATTTAAATTCACTTAAAATAAGAAAATTTAAATAAAATAAAATAAAATTAAATAAAAGAAATAAATAAATGAATACTAACACAAGACAAAAATATTTTTTACTAATTTAAAGGACCTCAACCTAGTTAAATTCTATTGGGGAATGGAAAAAGAGCGTCAGGGAGAACTTTTTGTTTTAACAAAAAAAATTTAAAAATATTTTATTCATCAATTTTAAACAAAATTTCTACATCAGAGCATTAAATCAGAAAATAATTGATTTAAACGAGTTTACTCTTAAAAATAGCTGAAATATAGATAATAGCCGGTGTTCCATAGGCGTCCGCAGGAATTTTTCGAGGGGGGACGACAAAGGTATGCATTGGTGTGCACTTATATGAAAATAATGATATGAAAACGTAACACATACACATAGGGCATTAAAATACATACAATTTTTTCATTCCAGGGGGACAAGTGCCCCCTTCTCCCCCTGTGGGCGCCCTTAGGTGTCCTATTCGAAGTGTGCAAAAGTATGAAATAATTCGTATTTCAATCCTTCACAATCTATTTAACTTTTTATCGGGACGAATATGTCTGGTAAACTTCTGTGAAGATAGCCCAAAAACTTCAGCCCAACTTCTGCTCAATGCGCCGCAAAAATTTCTGAATGCTGAAATTCGCTGGACGCGAATACTGCAAGCTCTAGGCAGGTTCGGCACACCAGGGTATCTACAGCGAATTATCGCCAATTATCTCCAAGACATATGGATACTTTACGACACTGACGATGGTGTAAAACGTTACAAAATCTCTAGAGGTGTTCCACAAGGCTCAGTGCTGGGGCCAACTTTATGGAAAGTCATGTATGATGACGTTTTTGGCATTGATCTCCCTGCTGATACCACTTTAATCGGCTACGCGGATGACATTGCTTTGGTATCTGTGGCAAAACACCTTCATACGCTTGAAGCATCATGTAGCGAAGCAATATCCAAAGTAACAACGTGGCTGCGAAGTGTTGATCTAGAGTTGGCAGCGCAAAAAACTGAGGTGGTTCACCTTAGCTCTCGTAAAGTACGCGAAAGCATTACCCATAGAGCAGAAGAGCATATCATAACCTCACTACCATACTTGCGCTATTTCGGTGTGCTCATTGACACTCGTATGTCCTTTAAGGACCACCTACTGGCAATTAGTGAAAAGGCGTCGAAGGTTAACGGTGCACTATCGCGCATCATGACGAACATCGGTGGACCAAGATCCAGCAGACGTAAACTCCTAGCTAGAGTCACAAGCTCCATCATTCTCTACGCAGCACCAGTGTGGGCGGATGCCACACACAAAGCGTCGTATATATCGGGTATTCGGGCTACATATCGCCATAGTACATTGAGGGTTGCTAGCGCATTTCGCACGGTATCAGACGAAGCAATCGGAGTGATAGCGGCAATGCCGCCGATAGACATACTGGCGTGCGAACTTCAGCGCTCCTTTCAAGCTGGCGCAAACTCATCAAAGGCTGATGAGAGACGGCGCACTATCGAGTCTTGGCAACGTCGCTGGGAGCAGTCACAAAAGGGGAGATGGACATTTGGTCTTATCTCTAATGTGGAAAAATGGGCTAGCCGCAAACATGGTGAAGTGGACTACTACGTCACACAGCTTATTAGCGGACATGGCTGCTTCAAGCAGTACCTTCACCGTTTTAAACATGAAGACGACCCGTTCTGCACAAACTGTCCTGAGGAGATTGAAGATGCTGGGCATATTTTATTCAGTTGTCCGCGCTTCATCGTGGAACGAGCGGTTCCTACCATAGGGAATATTGTAGATCAGATGTGCGACACACTGCAGAAATGGGAAGCGTTTCAGGCAGCAGCTGCAAAAATTATGATTGAGCTTCGGCGAATTGAACGGGTACGACACAACGAGCGCACGAACCTACGCAACGCAGGCGTAATCAACGGCAGTCCCCTCTTTACTGATGACGGACAACCGGACCGACGATCTGATGATCAATAACTGACGATTGAGTAAATAATGCTCTGACGGCCTGCAGACGAAATACCTAACGGTGGTTCCTGGAGGATCCAACCGTTCGACTGAGGAGATATTTAGCGGGTTAAAGTGTCGCACTGACTAAGGCTTTCGATGCTTTTACTCCTCGTTAAAAAAAAAAAAAAAAAAAAAAAAAAAAAAAAAAAAAAAAAAAAAAAAAATCAACATCAACATCAACATCAACATCATCAACATCAACATCAACATCAACATCAACATCAACATCAACATCAACATCAACATCAACATCAACATCAACATCAACATCAACATCAACATCAACTTCAACATCGACATCAACATCAACATCAACATCAACATCAACATCATCAACATCAACATCAACATCAACATCAACATCAACATCAACATCAACATCAACACCAACATCAGCATCAACATCAGCATCAACATCAACATCAACATCGACATCAACATCAACATCAACATCAACATCAACATCAACATCAACATCAACATCAACATCAACATCAACATCAACATCAACATCAACATCAACATCAACATCAACATCAACATCAACATCAACATCAACATCAACATCAACATCAACATCAACATCAACATCAACATCAACATCAACATCAACATCAACATCAACATCGACATCAACATCAACATCAACATCAACATCAACATCAACGTAAACATCAACATAAACATCAACATCAACATCAGCATCAACATCAACATGAACATCAACATTAACAATAACAACAACAACAAGAAACACCGACACGTCAAAACCTACGGGTGTGTCCACGACACAGCCAAGTATTTTTATTTTTTAAATTTTCATTATTAGACCAAAGAACCTTTTATCAGCTGGTTGTAATTCCATGCAAAAATATTGCGTTTTTGTTGCACAATCTACTACCTCCATGAATTGGTGTCGTCAAAATGTCTTTTTTTTCGCAAAGGCAAGTATAAATCCTTCATTTCTGTTTCACAACATCTACCGTGCCGCATATACTCATCGAGTTATAATTCCATGCAACGCCGATGAATGATTGATGTATTTTCGAAGTTGAAGCAACTTTCTCCGCGGACTCCTGATGTCATGAATTTTTTTGCCATAAGTTTTAAGAACCAGCCTTTACCTATTTATAGCGCGTTATAACTTCTTTTAACAAATTATAAGTTTCTTTGCTTAGGCAATTCCCTCTGCGTCCCCGTGGCGTCTTTTATTTTTAACCGACTTAAAAAAGGAGGAAGTTCTCAAGTTCGTTGGTTTCTTTTTTTATATTTTCTTAATTATTAGGACAAATTTAGGTATGCGGATAAAGATGAGGACAAGTTTGGAAATAAAGTAAAGGATAGGGAATAAATTTATGCTTTCACGTCAAAACCTACGGGTTTATCCAAGATACAGCCAACTCCTTTTTTAATCATGCCGTAATAGATCTCGTTAGACTCTTTTCGATGCTATACATATAACCCAGAAACAATCCAGACACTAAAAGCAAATATCGTTCAAGCCAATAGTGAGTTAGAGCCAAAAATCGTCAACATGCGAAAAAAATAAAAAAGGTTGACAGGATGCACTACTGCGAAGCCATTCGAAGTCTCGACCTATTCAAAAGGTCTTCTTTTAAAACTCATTTTCTGCCTTGAAAGTGACTAAGAAAAAGAATTTTATAAGTTAAGAAAAAGGTTATTTTAGAACTAATGTAATCGAAAATAGCTAGACTGTAACTAGTTATTAACTACTTTATAAAGATAGTTAAACACTGAAATTAAATTTTTTATCAAATAAACTAACTATAAAATCCCACTGTAAACGCGTTATTAATAAAATAGTCGGACATATAATGAGCTCATGATAATCTCTCATCACTAGCCATAACATTGGTTATATCGGTTATCAAACCCCGCGATAAGAGCGTTTCTATTTTGCTGAGTGGAAAGTTTTTTCACTGATAAAAGATACTCGTTCAAAATTGGTAACAATCTAAGCATTTATGGGTAGGTACCTCTGATACAAGCCTGTCACAGTTCAAGTTTATTGATATGTTGGACCATCGCTGGAAGCAATACCGAGTGATTTGACATCTACAATCTAACAATCAATGAAATTGTCGTTGTTTGAGAACGAACGTGAGATATTTTTAGCATTTTATATAAAAACATATCAGTGTTCGATGGGTAGCTAAGCGCTGCGATAATTTTGCTAACACTTGGCGAGCCGTCCAGCAGTCGAACTTGTTGCGCACAGCTTTTTTTCAGTCATTGAAACAGGCTGGTCAAGTTCAGAAGTGTTATTTTTTTCTCCATTATAAGTTGTGCATTTGTTTTTAAAAACATTATATATTTTGTTTATTGCTAGTTAACAAGTGTTGTCACATAAATTTTTCTATAGGTAAGCTTTTTATGAATTCACAACACATGACGTGAGTGGGGGGAGGGTAGAAAGAAGTGCCGCTCAAGTTTTTTTTTATTTTTCGCCTTTTGCGCTATTGTGTGTTTTGCTTAAACTTTGGAGAAGTGTACAAAATAAATACAAAAAAAAATTGAAAATGTGTGGGTTCAATAAGTGACATCAGATTTTTCGATTAATTGTATAGAAAAGTTGTTTTGTTTATTGGTTAAGATAATGATGACTTTTGAAAGTCAACAGAAGTCAAAAGAAAAGACCAAACATTTGAGTTTATTATGTTGCAAGCTTTTTCCAAATAGGATGCTTATGCCCCTTTTACATTGGTCAAGACTAGAATTCAATTCTTTGCTATTCCCTTTTAAACTAACCCTCTCTCAAGTTGATGTCCGCGTCTTTCATCAACAAACTCGCAGACTTGATTTCAAGTCTTGACCAATGTAAAAGGGGTCTTATGTTTATAAGTTTGCTTTAAGCTTATTCCAACACAATTCGACTGATTGTTACATCAAGCTTATGACACCGACCAAAACTTGATTTTTGAAAAAAAATCTTAGAAGTTTTCTTGATAATTAGCAGCTATTAACAACTAGATTAAATATTTAAAAAAATATTTAATTTTTATTAATTAATATGAACTTCAACAATAATCTACAGTAGGGACGGACATATTTTGCGCACATTCTGCGGCAGTGAGCGCCAGCGTGCACCAAGGCGCACTCACTCAACTGCTGGATGAATTCCGGTGTGAATCGGAAAAGGGAACGAAAAACTGTGAGAACCCTAAGAGCCACCGTTGCCAGATTGGGCGATTTATCGCCAATTGGCGCTTTTTTCTTGTTTTTGCGCTTAAATTTTCTTCAAGCTTCAATCATTCGAGTAAAATGCTTCATGAAGGCTCAAAACTGTTGTTGCAAGTCGCTGCCAATATCCGATGATATGATTTCAAAAATGAATAAATCAATGTATGATCTAAAGTTTAGATTCTAAACAATACTTCGAGAATTGACAAAACGGAGGAAGAGTCTAATATGGCTGAAGTATTTAAAGAATGGAACTCCGTTTTTTTTAAAAAGTTTTTATTTTTAAAGTTGCATATTGAAAAATTCTAAATAGATATAGTCTCTAAATAAAAACTTTTTAACAAAAAAAAAACCGACTTCAAAATCACTACAAAGTAAAAAATAATTTTAAATAATTTTTCCTATTCATTTCTTGGTCATATTTTAAAAGCTATTTATATGTATTATAATATTGGAAATCTTATCATTTTCATTTTTTCTATTTTGTTTTATTATCATCAATATACTAATTGCTTTATGTACATAAAAGCTTTGAAGTCGGCGCTTATCTTACTATGTCGAAATCTTTTTATTTTAATTTTTTCTAATTTGTTTTATCATAAAAATATTATTAACTTTATGAATTTAAAAGCTTCTTAGCGATTTTTTTCTTTCAATTGGCAATTTTTGAGTACGCTGAATGTAGCCAATGTGTTCCATGCATTATTTGTGCAGCTGTTACACACTATGTCATATTCAATATGAGCTTTACAAGCTCACCCAAACCAGTTTAGTGAGAATTTTAATGTGTACAAAGCTTTTAAAATTACTACAGTGTCACCAAGGCACCAAATTGTGCACGGATGGTAAAAGATCATGATTGTGAGCATGGAACAAAGATGAGCGCCGACTTCAAAGCTTTTATGTTCATAAAGCAATTAATATATTGATGATAATAAAACAAAATAAAAAAATTAAAATGATAAGATTTCCAATATTATAATACATATAAATAGCTTTTAAAATATGACCAAGAAATGAATAGGAAAAATTATTTAAAATTATTTTTTACTTTGTAGTGATTTTGAAGTCGGTTTTTTTTTTTGTTAAAAAGTTTTTATTTCTTCCTTTTTAGAGAATATGAAATATTTTATGTAATAGTATTTTTGAGCAATATTTCAGACATGAAAGTTTGTTCTTATAAAATTTATTTTATTAATTCCTGAAAGTTTGTTGGGAATTTTCCATTTCTGTTTCTTTACAATTTTTAGTGCCACGTCCTTTCTATAATCCCGCCCACTTTATTTACCGTACCTGATAATGATTCTAGCTAGCCCTGTGCCAAATTTCAGTTTCCAAGTATCAATATTAACCGTAATATAGTACTTTCCTGTGTACAATCCCGCTCACTTTTTTAATGATTCTACCTGCCTATCTACCTGCATACCAAATATTAATACGCTAGTGTCAATTTTAACTAAGATATAGTATTTTTATAATATTGACACGCCCCTTTGTTGAATAACGCCCACTTTTTTGGCCGTAATTTGCAGTAACTGTACCTACGAAATTACGAAGTACGAAATTTCAGCACCCTAGTGTCAATATTATTCGATATATAGTGTGTTTCTAATATTGCCACACCCATTTGTTAAATAACGCCCACTTCATTTACAGTGATTTTTAAAAATTGTGTCTACCCCTGTACTAAATTTCAGTACCCTTGTGTCAATACTATTCGAGATACAGTTTTTTTCCAATATTGCCACACCCCTTTGTCAAATGACGCCCACTTTATTAAATGTAATTTGTAATAGCTATGCCTACCCATGTGCTAAATTTCAGCACCCTAGTGTCAATATTATTCGATATATAGTGTGTTTCTAATATTGCCACACCCCTTTGTCGAATAACGCCCACTTTATTTACAGTAATTTTAAAAAATTGTGTCTTCCCCTGTACTAAATTTCAGTACCCTAGTGTCAATACTATTCGAGATACAGTGTTTTTACAATATTGCCACACCCCTTTGTCAAACAACGCCCACTTTATTGACTGTAATTTGTAATAGCTATGCCTACCCACGCACTGAATTTCAGCACCCTAGTGTCAATATTATTCGATATATGGTGTGTTTCTAATATTGCCACACCCCTTTGTCGAATAACGCCCACTTTCTTTACAGTAGTTTTTTAAAATTGTGTCTACCCCTGTACTAAATTTCAGTACCCTAGTGTCAATACTATCTGAGATACAGTGTTTTTTTAATATGACCACACCCCTTTGTCATATAACGCCCACTTTATTGATCGTAATTTTTAATAATTGTGTCTACCTCAGTGTTTTTACTGCAAATTTCAGTACCCTAGTGTCAATATTCACTGAAATACAGTGTTTTTCTTATATTGACACGCCCCTTTGTCGAATATCGACCACTTTCTTAAAAAAGGACCTCCGCGTTCATGGTATCTATCTGTTGACAAAAAAATACGGAAATCGGGCAAGTGCTTTAGGAGTTATCGATGTACATACATTTAAAAAAAAAAAAAAAAAAAAAAAAAAAGCGGACAAACCAACCAAATTGAGAACCTCCTCCTTTTTGAAGTCGGTTAAAAAATGTTCTTTAACAATGGAACATTCCACGGTGACGGGTGTTACATTTGCACGCCTTAAAATATCAATATTTTAGCATACATAAAAGTATTTAAATTTCTTGTAGTTATAAAAAATTGCTTTTATGCTTGTCTATCAATACGTGGAAAAAATCTTTCAAAATCATGGTCAATGTTTGTGTAATTTTTATAAAAGTACCTGTGACGGGTGTTACGAGTACTCATTGAAAAATCAGACTTCACTTTGAATGTTTGTGAAATTCAGCCAAACTAGAATTGTTACAAAAATCATTTTAATTTCTGTCAATAAAAATATCTTTGACGATTAACCCTGTATTAAAAAAAAAAATTAAAAATACGTTTTGGAGGTTTTTATAGCAATTTTAATGTGTGACGGGTGTTACACAGATTGTGACGGGTGTTACACGAGAAAAATAAAGACAAATTTAAAAATGATTAAGTTAATGGAGACAATCACAGGATATTATATCTTCAATTATTGAAATATTATGTAGTTTGGAATATGCTGTTGTCCCGTATGCAATGTTATTTCCACACAAGTGCATAAAATAATGACTTTTTTGTATGGACGGAATTGGTTTTAAGGTTTCCCACTTTTTTATAAGAACTTCCTTTATTAAATTGTCGTCAGCGCTGTCTACGTACATGTATTTAATGCCTTTTGGGTGCTTAGCCAGATAATCGAAGCAATCGAACACATTATTTAAATTCACTTTTCGAGCTTTTGTGGCACACCATAATCTGCGCTTCGCTGTTGCGCCGACACCATCGATGGGACCTTTTGCATGGCCAGTTGCGAAAAATGACCACTCAGTATCGACGCCCCAATCTTCTTTACTGAAACATATGTTCGATAAAGTGAATTTATTTTTGAATTGACCTGCACATCCATCACTAAATATTGATATTTTAGTCATTTGGGGATAATCAACTTTTAAATCTTCTATCATTGTTTTAAGGAATAGCCATACGGAAAACTTGTCATGAGAGAGATCGGAACTTATTATAACGTATGATATGCATTTAGTGCCAGATTGCAACCAACAGCAACCTGTGAACAAGGTAGCTTGCGGATGGCGCCAGTGTGCACTCTGAATTTCATCTTGAGAAACTATAGCGTAGTTCTCGGCGAAATCAATTTGCAAAAGAGCTGCAGTTTCTGTCGTTGATTCTTTTTTGTGTTGCAAAAATTTTGCTTGTTGGGACTTAACGAAGCAGTGAAACTTAAACTTTTCAGTTTGATCTTGCAGCATTTTTATAAGTTCTTGTCTTGTGCCCGTTATTGTTTTTATTTGAAGCCATTTATCGGGAGATTTACCCCATTGTTTCCATTGTATATTTTGAGTTGTGTCAACAGATAAAGGAAGGATATCCCAAACAGAAAAGCTAGACGTACAGTTTAGAACCATACAATTTTCATCGTTTAAATCGCAACATATTTCACCCAAGTATTCATTGTAGGTTTTTATAGAAGAAGTAAATTTTTGTAAAGCACTTATTAAAAATTTAAAATTTGCATGATACACGCACACGCAAACTTCATGGGGCACCTCCGACGTTGGTCGCACGTGTTCATGTCTAAATTCATAAAATTTACTTTTCGCAATTATAAATTCGGGGTTATCGGATTTGAATAGTGCGAACACCTCAGCAACCGTCATTACCAAGTGCCGTTTGATGACTTTTGACTTAACACCTGTGTCAAGATCCCTAACAGTGATGGCGTCTTTACGGTTGGGCGACTGTCGGCTGATATCATCACGTTCGTAAAATTTCTTAATAATACTTATATCATTCATAGACACGGCGTCGCTTCTTGGCTTTTCTCTCTGCAGACATAATTGTCCGGGCAATATTTCCTGTACAAGCTGCATAACGACGGATTTTTTTTTTTGATGGGCTCGCAGGCAATGAATTTTTTGCTTTAACGAATGCCTTACGCAGGGTTTGTATACACTTGTATGAGCCTAAAGGACTTTGCAACACGCCACTTACTTGTTCTGTATTATTTTTTTCTTCTCTCTACATTTCCGTACCCTTTCCCTGATAAGCAAGCGCTGAATCTCCTGCTTCCTCTTTGATGATGAAGCTTTAAATTTTTCTCTCCTCTGCTTGTCTTGCCCTCTCTTTTTCCAAAAAATGCCTAAATTTCTTCTTATTTTTCTTCAAATTTTCCCTGCTTTTCCGTTTCCTAGTTGCAACGTTCATCTCTAAGAATATGAATAACATTAATAACATTTATATGTGTAGGGTATGAAACAACAAATATACACAAATCTTACCTAATTATTGAGGTGAAATAGTTTGGAAAAAAAAAATTGTGACGGGTGTTACACAATTTTGTCGAGCTATATTGACGATCTGCAAACACAGTGAAAAAAAAATAACTTTGAAAATTAATAACCTGCAAGCATAACCTTACTTTTGTAAAGTTACACCAAAATTGGATTACAACTTTTGTACTTACATAACTATTTGGTGTTTTTTGTGACGGGTGTTACCAATAACGTAGCAAGTTTAAATAATCTAAAATATTGCTTCTGCTAATGTACTTATTTTAGATTACAACCAGCTAACTGATATTTTCAACAATTTTCTTTTCATATTCAACTTTAATATTTTTACTGGCAACTTATTGACGCATAAAACGGGGCATACAGTTTTGCTTTATTTCAAAAGTGAAAAATATTTTTATAATAAACTTAACTTTAAAGTGAAAAATATGTTAGATTACCATTTATTTTTAAT
This sequence comes from Pherbina coryleti, assembly GCA_943735915.1. NCBI lineage: Eukaryota > Metazoa > Arthropoda > Insecta > Diptera > Sciomyzidae > Pherbina > Pherbina coryleti. Next base: position 22,038,321 of record OX030952.1, read on the forward strand.
TTTTAAAAATTTGACACTTAACTTGGATTAAATCTTTGCCATAAATAATAGGATTTAATCCGATATCTTAAAATATAAATTTTTTTTCTTGGTAACGATTACCTTGGAATGCTCCAAATCAAAAATTACCGGTTATTTTGTGCTCAAAAAATATGGGGCAAAATTTTGTTTTTATTTTTGCCTTAAAAAGATAAATACTTTTTTGTTTTACAAATTTTAAAAGTGGAAAGATAACTAAAACTTTCTGACTTAAAGTAAAAAATGCAAATTAAAAACCGGCCTCTGCATTATATGCTGAATATTAACGAGTAGTTATAAAATGACCTTTATTTGAAATCAATGAGCAAGCATCTTTGGGTTTGGTCAAGAATGATAGAAGCAAGATTATGCGTTCCGCAACTGAGAGAGAGAGAGCATGACGTCACAAGCAATATTGTCAGATTTTGGAATAATTTTACTTGGCCCTGGCGCCTAAAAATTTTTTTTTCTTATTTTTATAATATGTGTTTGGACCTCCATAAACTATTCGTGCAATAAAATTTTGTCGGTCTCGAATAGTTTAGGAGATAAAAATCTTGAAAGTTTAAAAAATTCAAATTTTTCGTATACGAAAATATTCATATTTTTATACAGAAGAGTCGATATTTTTACTTACTTTTTCGAAAGAATTTATTTTCAATTTCGTCAATTTGCCTAAGAGATCGCACATATGCATACGGTTTTGTCAAGCAAAAGTACTGTGTGACGTTATGCACTCAGTTGAGAAAGAGAGCATTAGATAACGGGATAGCGGAACGCGTAATCTTGTTTCTATCATTCTTGGGTTTTGGTCGATACGGAGCGCTTTCTTTCACTCGAGTCATGGCACCCCCCCCCCCCCCCCGCCATCCATCTAGCACACTTAGCACGCAGTCAGCAAGCTCTGTCACATATTGTGCGCCTCACAGTGTAACCGTTTCATATAAGCTGTGGCCAAAACTATTTGCAGTTGCAGCAGAGCAACGAAATTTGGTGTGGACCATTTTTTTACCTAGATTAAGAAATTTTCCAAATATTGGCCAAATTGGGGAATGACCACGTCTACCTCCCATATAAGACAAAGTTAAAAATCGATGTATCTTTGGACTCCTTCAATATTTTTTAGAAAAATTTCATATGTGGTCTGAAATCACCAAAGTTCAAAAAATATTCGCACCAAAAATGGCTATAATCAGACAATGGTCGGGGTACCCTCCATATAACCCGAATTTTAAATATTTCGTATCTTTAAAAATAGATACTTTATTTTATTATAATCACACACAAATAATTTCAGCATTTTAGCAATGGCCTTTACTAAAAATGAGCGGGGTCAGACCAGTTTTTGGGATACCCCTCATAAAACTTCAATCCTTGAAACCCGAGTACTTTTATCATAATCACTTCATTTGAACAAAATAACAAAGAGAACTTTATTTTATCCCAACTAAGTCTGCTTAAAATAGCCTGAATTGATACATTGTTTGGGATCCCCCATATAATCCACGTTTTGGAAACACTTTTACTTTAACATTTTATAAAAAAGGCTTTTTTCAAATAAAGATTCCTTATAAAATATGCTAACTTCCTTTTGTGCTACCCCAATTTAAACCAAATTTTCAAATCACCAAATTTTCAACACGAAAAACTATTTGAGATCATTTATTAAAAAAATTAAAAAAAAATAATATATTCATATATTTTATATATAAAAAAGAAAATAAAAATGAAAGTTAAATTACAAAAAGAAAAAGATTTTGTATAAGAATTTCTCTAGTTAATCTGTTTCATCCGAAGTGTCACTTGAAACAAAATCTTCAAAATTTATATCAAAAATTAAGCTATTATGAACTTCGGCATCTGTACTTCTTCTATAATATATGGCAATAAATTTTTTTAATAATTTCTTTTTGTTTTCCTTTTGATAAATAAGTACGGGTTAGACCAACTTGGAAATAACTGTACCGAATTTTACGCATGTTTTAAGTGAGCGGATGTTTTGGTATAAAACTTGATTCATATATACTCTCATTTAAAATGTCCTCTCTCTAACTCATATGCTATATAATGCTATGTTCACACAGAGAGTTTAGTTTGAGTTTCCAGTACAAAGTAAACTCAACTTGTACTGGAAACTCAAACTAAACTCTCTGTGTGAACATAGCTTTACACTCTTAACAGCTTTAAACGTTGAGGGTTGTATTGCAAGTGGTCGTATTTGTGGGCGGACTACGCCTATTTTTCGCTGCTTCGATGCTACTTTCACACATACCAAGTCATATATATATACCTCAATTATAAGTCATTTTATAGTATTTACACTGTTGTGGGTTGTATGGGAGGTGGGCGTGTTCGTGAACTGTTTTGAAAAAAACTATCATTTGTCCAGAAATTTGGGTGCATATAAACATGTGTACCAAGTTTCATGCAATTATCTCAACTCCTTCCGATAATTCTTCGCTTACAGACCACATCTTTTCAGGTTACATGTTCGGGGGTAGGTTCCACGAAAAATTTTTTTTTCTTGCGTTAATACCCAAGCAATAAAAAAATTTAAAAAAAAATACTTATTTCTATACAAACATTACTCTTAACCCTTAAATGCACCGTGTATCTTAAAGATACAACCATTCAAGAAATTCCTACGGCTATATTTTTGGTTTGATTTTTTTCAAATCGGTTCTATATTATTAAGAATATTATAAGTCTTAAATAAAAAAATAGTTTTTACTTCTATTTGTCATACTTTTTAAAAAAATTATGTACAAATTCAAAAAAAAAAATTTTTTAAATTAAATAAACACTATTTTTAACAGTTTAACTTTTAGGAACAGATAAATAATTTTGATTAGGAAAAAATACTGACTGCTTTCAAAACATGTCCTTTAGTGATTTTAATTGGTTCGAAAAAATTTCGATCATTTGGCACCTCACTGGGCCACTTTAGTTGGTTGTATCTTTAAAGATGCAGTGTGCACTCCCTGCAGTTTTTGATAATTTTAACTTTTTAAAATAAATGAATTAATAAAAATTTCATAACACATTTCTTTTATTTTGATATATTTTAATAGAGATTTTAGATGTGGGTAGATTCACATTGTATCTTTATAGATACAACCACTTTTTTTAAAAAATTTTTTTAAAAAAAAAATTGTTCACTACTAAAAACGCAGTTTTTTATCCCATACAATTTATCCCACAGCAAACAATTTATCCCGTAGCAGATTTTCGACGTGGATTGACAACCTACGTATAATTAATAATTCTATTAAAAACTAATATAAATTAAAACTAGTTTTAAACTATAAAACAATCGTTTTTAAATCATGCTCATATCAATAGAAAGCAAAGACGCAAACCATTCTCAAGAGAACATTAGCATCGAAAGTTTTGTAGGTACTTTCTCGTTTAAAAATTAATGTGAGATAAAAATCATAAAAACTTCTCGGCCAGTTCAACAATAAGAAGATTTATATAAATATTAATTTATACAAAAATTCTTATAAACTTTATTATACACAGCATTGGTAATTTGAGGAAATCAGTGAATTTTTTAAATCATAAAATAGGTTGGCATGACTGTCCCACTCTTCGCACAGTACTGATTGAAACAACATCTCAGTGTTACGGAGAACAGCGCAAACTTTTTATTAATTTTAATTAATTTCCATACAGTTTACTTGACGCAAGTGTTAAGCAACAAAAATATATTTTCTTGTATTAAAAAACTTTTAATTAATTCGCCAATTTGCGACACATTGACTATCAATTAAAATTTTTATTTTTGTTTCTTTGTTAATTTATGTAGACAACATGTTCTCCAAACTGACGACGAAATTAGTGCCACGCGTCGCACAACAACAACAATTGATTGTCAGAAGCGTTTCTTCACAGCTGACATCGCAACAAGTGTACGACCGTGAAAGTAAATATGGTGCCCACAATTACCATCCACTGCCAGTGGCGCTAACGCGTGGTGAGGGTGTTCACGTTTGGGACGTAGAGGGTAAACGTTATTATGATTTCCTTAGCGCCTACTCAGCTGTTAATCAGGGTCACTGTCATCCAAAGATTATCAAAGCATTGACAGAACAAGCGCAGAAATTGGCACTGACATCACGGTAAGTGTGAAGAATTGTATTTTTTTATCATTAATTATAAGACGAAATAAAATAAGCTACCATACAAATAAACGAGCCCTCCTCGGGCTCATTATCAGTTGGTTTTAAAGTTCACATCCGTGTAATCTATTTTCTTAGGCGTTTGTTTTTAATGACGTAAGTTTTTAATGAGTTAGTTTCTATTTTTTCTTATTTTGCGTACTATTTTTGCGATTCATTACTTCTAGCTTCTGTTTATTCGAGTCGCAGAATGATTAACTGTTCGAATTTTTACATAATCTATTTCTTCGTTAATTATTTCTGTGTTTTCACGAAAATCCTAATCAGAATCAGAACAATAATATTTTTCTAAAAATCAAAGTTCTACTATATTTATAACAAGCAGATTAAATTCAATAAAATTAGAAATCGGATCATGCTTTAATAATGGACTCAGCTACGAAGCTTATCTCTAGCTATAAGACCTTGAAAAGCAACACCACGACCCACTTAATTTCATCCTAAGTTAATTACTTTTGCTTAAAGCTACTTTAATGTTATTTACCAGTAATCATGGCGTTGCAAAAGTTGAAGATGAGGTAGCTTTAAGAGTTAGAGTTAGAGTTAGAGTCAGAGTTAGAGTTAGAGTTAGAGTTAGAGTTAGAGTTAGAGTTAGAGTTAGAGTTAGAGTTAGAGTTAGAGTTAGAGTTAGAGTTAGAGTTAGAGTTAGAGTTAGAGTTAGAGTTAGAGTTAGAGTTAGAGTTAGAGTTAGAGTTAGAGTTAGAGTTAGAGTTAGAGTTAGAGTTAGAGTTATTATTATTATTATTATTATTATTATTATTATTTATTGAAATGCTAAGCCCTAAAGCTTCATAGCATTTTTAAAAATTCAACAATTTGTTTGATTAACTTAAATACTATAGATTTCATTATACATTTGATAATTAATTTAAAGGATTTCAGATTTTATATATAATAGTAAAAATAAATTGTATATATTCCGGATCAACATTTTGATATTAATTGATCAATTGATTAGAGCAGTGCTCACATATGTGAGGCTGATAACCAAGTTCTATAATGTGTGTAAAAACAGTGATTAGAGCAAAGCTCACATATGCAAGGGTAGACGGACGGGGTCTACCTCCGGCATATGCCAGGCGAGACGGAACATGGTCTCGCTCTGGATAATCATGTTTGAATTTAATCAGCTTGGTGTAAAATTCCAGGTATGACGTGAAGTAGCATATTCCAAAGCACATCTTGAGATTTACTATATCAATTGATTAGAGCATCGCTCCCATATATGAGGCTGATAATCAAATACTATTCTGATGTATGTAGATTCATGTAAATAGGGATTAGAGCAAAGCTCACATATGCAAGGGTAGACGGACGGGGTCTACCTCCGGCATATGCCAGGCGAGACGGACGTGGTCTCGCTCTGGATAATCATAAATTAAATCAGCTTATTAGCATTGCCACACATAGCCAGGAAAAAATAAAGTATTCTTGGGAGAGCATAATCCAAATCAACCTCGGTACTGGAGATAATCTAGAATTTTAAGTTTAATTGAGTATATGGATTCATTAAAAGAAATTACATCTGAAACAAAATTAAAGTCACTACAAGCACTTCTCAGCGGTTCATTTTGCAAGTAGTTTGTTCTACAAAAGTTCATGTAAAGTAACTCAAAAGATCTTCTAGGACGAATAGGAATATTAAAGTAAATTTTACTTAATAAATATGGACTGTCAACAAATCCATACAGAAGTTTAACAATCCAGCTAACATTAAGCATAGTTCTCCGATTTTTTAAAGTAGGAAGATTTAATAGCTGTAATCGATATTCATAAGGTGGAAGGTGAAAGTCAGTTCTACAGTACAAATTGCTTAAGCAGAACAGAAGAAATTTTTTCTGAACTGATTCAATGTCGTCAATGTAACAACCATATCGTGGACACCATACAATTGAGGCATATTCTAAGATAGGCCGCACCAGTGAAATGAACAAAGATTTCGTAATAAGAGGATCATTAAACTCTTTTGCCCATCGTTTGATAAATCCTTGGGTACTATTTGCTCTATTTATTATTTTAGTTATATGAATATGAAAGCGAAGTTTAGGATCCATGGGAACTCCAAGATCATGAAAACTATCTAGAGATTCTAATGTGTAATCGCAGATTTTGTACGTGCTTCTAAGCCATGGCTTACGCGAGAAGGACATGTGCTTACATTTTTTCATATTGAGATTCATATGATTTATTTTGCACCAGTTATATAGTTTATTGATGTCAATTTGTAAGAAATTGGCGTCATTTTCATTTTTGTAAGAAAGAAATAGTTTGACGTCGTCAGCGTACATCAAGACGTTAGAATGCATTATTATAGTTGGCAAATCATTTATGAAAGAGAAAAGTAGAAAGAGAAGAGGCCCGATGTGACTCCCTTGAGGCACTCCTGAGGTAACCGGGAACTCGTAAGATTTCACGAGTTTAAATAAAACAGATTGAGTTCTATTACTGAGATACGATTCAATCCACCTCAGCAGCTGTATGGGAAATCCGATAAGAGATAATTTTAAAATTAAGAGTTTGTGATTTACAACATCAAAAGCCTTACTAAAATCCGTATAGATGACATCTGTCTGAAGACCTTTTCCAAAATTCTCTATGGTCTTAGATGTAAATTCAAGTAGGTTAGTGACAGTCGATTTTCCAGAAAGAAATCCATGTTGACATGGAGACATCAAAGACTTTACACTATGTGATAATTGTGATGTAACAATTGCCTCAAAAAGTTTGGGCAAAGTACTTAATTTAGCAATTCCACGATAATTATCAATTAAAGACCTGTTACCAGATTTATGCAACGGAATAATAAATGAAGATTTCCATGCAGCTGGAAAATAACAAGATTTTAAAGAAGAAGTAAAAAGTAAAGTGATAGGCGTTACTAATTCTTCGCAACAGTATTTCAATATGCATGAGGGTATGTTGTCGGGACCGCTTTTATAAGAAGATTTAAGATCTCTTAAGAAGGCTAGAACTGTACTGATATCAACTATTGGGAGACAAATATCACCAGATTGAACATAATGGGGATAGCTGCCCTTATTGAAAGAAGATAACGAATAAGTCGACTTAAAAAAATCAGCAAAAAGGTTGGAGATACTATTGTCATTATCGGATTCCACATTATTGTATTTCATAAAAGAAGGATATGAATCAATTTTGCGTTTTGTGTTAACAAAGCTCCAGAATGATTTTGCATCAGACTTAATGTTTAATTTTACTTTTGTGAGGTAGATGTTATAGGATTGCTTGCACAACTGTTGGTAACTATATTTAGTTGAAGTATAACGTGCAATATCACATATATTATGTGTTTTTTGATATTTTTTATAATATTTAGTTTTCAAGTTTCTCAATTTTCGTAATTCATTGGTATACCATACGGGGCCAGAAATTATAGAGGCTTTTCGTTGAGGAATTGATTTAAGAAAGCAATCCATGAGCGTTGAGTTAAACGCATAGACCGCGGCATCCAGATTCTGTGATGATAAGCATTTTGTATTTAGATTCAGTATAGGTGACCAATTTATATTAGACAAACTATTTTTCAAAGTAACATAATTAGTTTTCTTAAAGTTGAATTCGGTGAGCGGTTGAATAGTATGGTTCTGCACAGATGGTTTAGGAAAATTTAAACAGATTTCTATAGTCGGATGGTGAGAATCTTCGGGAGTGACCAAGGGATCAGACCTTGACACTGAAGCAGTATTGCTATCATCAAAAAATACCATATCGAGCAAACGTTTATTCTTGTTCAAGTGACAGTTTAGTTGGAAAAGACCTTGGTTTGAGAGGTCGTTTAAAAAGCAATTGTCAGATGAGCTTTCAGAGCAAGGTAAAAATATTGTAGGGTTTTCGGAACAACAGTTCCAAGAAACGTTGGGCAGATTAAAGTCACCAGTTATTAATATATGATCATTTGGATGAAGCTGTAGGCAAACTTTACTAATAGAGAGCAAATGTTTGCTATAAACTTCTAAGTTAGAAAATGGTGGGATATATGAGCATGTAATGTAGATACTCAAGGGACCGGACTTTACGTGAACACAGCAAAATTCTATGTCTGCAGCTTCTCGGATGTCTATTTCTTGAGAGTAATGTGTTGATTTGACCGCAATCAACACACCTCCACCGTTAGAGGAATTGCCAGGAATGGAGTTTCTATCTTTACGATAAATGTTAAATTTGTTGCAAAGAATTTCTGAATTTAAAGTGTTAGGTTTTAGCCAAGTCTCACTGAAAGTAATTATATCATAATGAATGTTGTGACTCATAATGAATAAATTAATCAATTTAGTATTTATGCCACGAACGTTTTGATATAAGATTAGGAACTGAAGGCAGCAATCTAGTTTTTTTGGTTCATGTTGCGAACAGGTAAAGAAGCTAGTACAGTTCTAGGTTGTGATCTAGGGACGTATTCATGAACTAAAGTATATTCAGGCCAAAAACTTTGACTGATTACTTTATTGTAGAGATCATCAGGTAGAGTTATTTTAAATGAAGACGTGACGCGTTCACGAGGTAACTTGAATTTAAAAATCGAAATTCTTTTATTTAAAAGATTTAAATTCGATTGCAAATAGAAAAGAATGTCATCCTCAGTCGTATCAGCTGCAAAACGGGATACAAATATTGATCTTGCAGGCGGAATTATCACAAGATTTTTGTGAGCCGGCTGATTTAAACTGCTTATCGATATTTGTTTTGGTATTGCGCCTGTGTTATTAGTTTTGAGTAATGCAGGAGAAGTGGCAGCACTTGATAAGGCACAAGTCTTAGCATAAGTTACCTTTGCGTCAGAAGTAGAAGGAGAGTCAGTAATTAAATTTATTGTGTGTACAGCAGAGGCTTCTGTCAACAGTAAATTCTCACTGACTGATGCGGGAGCTCTAGAAAGAGCCGCAACATCAGTATTTCGAGCTGTAGTTACATTCTCAGTTGAAAATGCTTCACATGAAGTGTTTAAGTTTAAGTTGGGTGAAGGCTCAGCATTAGTTTCAGGGTTAGCCTTAGGAGTAACACTTGTAGACGGAGTGGCTGTTTTTGTAATAGATTTGGCAGAGCTTCGAAGGTTTTTGCTATTACGCTTTCGCTTAGGAGAGACAAAAGCCTCATCCATGCACTTAAACGATTTGAAAGACTTTTCGTACTCCGCCAATCTAATCTGAGCCGCCTCTAGGTCTTTAGAAACCTCCAAGAAGCCCTTCCTCGATTGCCTTATAAGTTTTAGTATTTCTAAATCGGTTGCTCTGCAATCTTCGCATGCCCAACGGAGACCCTTATTTTCACCCAGTGCGTCGGAGACACGCGCATTTAGTGCTACACACTTAGTGTGAAAAAAGGATTCACATAACCAGCAATTTACAATTCGGTCAGATTCTCCCTTTATGGTACAGTTGCGGAAATTGCAGACCATATTTAAAAATCTAATATTAAGTTATAAATTTATAAGTTAGTAGTAAAAGTTAAAAGTTTAGCTTTGGCAACCCTATTTGACAAAGTTTGAAAGACACTGTTTAGTAGGCAACAGTTTGAAAGCGTTCGAAAGTTGCTACCAATGACAACAGTTTGAGAAGCTTTAGAATCAAGCTGACAAACGTCAGAAAACAATGAAAGGAAAAACAAGAACAAATCCGCTCTCACAAAAAACAAACCAGCGTTTGTTGTTGCTATAGCAGAAAAGCAATAGAAAAAAAAAACAATGAAAATATAAATGTATGATATTTATAAAAGGATTATTTCAGCGCTTTCTTGACTTATAGTTGTATAAATCCAACGAAGGTCCCAAAGTAAAGCACGGCAAGTCCAAAAGAATTTAATTTTAATTGAATTACACGCGAAATTCGGTATGAAATAAAAATTTTTACGCAACAAGAAAAAAAGCACGTCTTTCGGCAGAACAGTTTGACAGTTAGAGTTAGAGTTAGAGTTAGAGTTAGAGTTAGAGTTAGAGTTAGAGTTAGAGTTAGAGTTAGAGTTAGAGTTAGAGTTAGAGTTAGAGTTAGAGTTAGAGTTAGAGTTAGAGTTAGAGTTAGAGTTAGAGTTAGAGTTAGAGTTAGAGTTAGAGTTAGAGTTAGAGTTAGAGTTAGAGTTAGAGTTAGAGTTAGAGTTAGAGTTAGAGTTAGAGTTAGAGTTAGAGTTAGAGTTAGAGTTAGAGTTAGAGTTAGAGTTAGAGTTAGAGTTAGAGTTAGAGTTAGAGTTAGAGTTAGAGTTAGAGTTAGAGTTAGAGTTAGAGTTAGAGTTAGAGTTAGAGTTAGAGTTAGAGTTAGAGTTAGAGTTAGAGTTAGAGTTAGAGTTAGAGTTAGAGTTAGAGTTAGAGTTAGAGTTAGAGTTAGAGTTAGAGTTAGAGTTAGAGTTAGAGTTAGAGTTAGAGTTAGAGTTAGAGTTAGAGTTAGAGTTGGAGTTGGAGTTAGAGTTAGAGTTAGAGTTAGAGTTAGAGTTAGAGTTATGGTTATAGTTAAAATTCGAGCTATTGTTAGAGTTGAAGTAAGAGTTATGCTATGTATACACAGAGAGTTGAGTTCCAGTTTTCAGTACAAAGTTGAGTTTTGCATTGAACTAAAAATAAACTCTTAAGTGTCCACTAAAATGATGCAGTATGAAACTCAACCTAATTTCAATTTGTTTTCTGAGTTTATCAAAACTCAATTTAAGAAATGCTAAAAGTTTGCTAATGTTCAGATGAAAAGGTACGTTTAGATGCAACTTTTTAGATGACAAGGTACGTTCAGGGTATTGAACGATGTTGTGTTGAGAAATGTTAAAAACAAATGTTTCTGAAATTGTGCAAGTGGACAATTTTTCCTCATGTGAAAGTGATGTCACTGTGGTGGAGGTGCAAAAAATATGATAATACATAAGTAAACAAAGAAATGTCACACTAAACTCAATTCTACCGATGCATCTCCTTGTGAACAGCTTCGGTTGAACTCAAACTAAACTCTCTGTGTAGACATAGCATAAGGTTTAGAGTAAGGCTTGGAGCTTGATGTGGAGGATGCTATAGAAACGGCTCACTTGGGTCAATTTTGATCAATTGGTCAAAATTATATTCAACCCTAAACCAGAAATAAAAAAAAAACCTCTGTTTCGTTTCAAGATCACATCAGAATTTTCGATATCAAGCCATAACACACAATATAAGACTTTCAGCATATTTTTGGCATAAATTGAAATCCTCTAGAAAATAAATTTATATCCTTTATATATTCTACAAGAATTCCGAACTAGCTTAGTTCATTAACCTCACACCATGTCTTGTAAAAAAAAAATAAGTTCGACTCGTCTTCCAATTAATTTCGACACATTTATATTTGCATGCTTGACACCCGAACATTATTTTTTTCAGTGCCTTCCACTCTGATTTACTGGGTGAATATGCAGAATACATCACCAAAATGTTTAAATTCGACAAAGTATTGCCTATGAACACCGGTGTTGAGGGCGGTGAAACGGCCTGCAAATTGGCGCGCAAATGGGCCTATAGCAAGAAGAATATACCAAAAAATCAGGCCAAGGTAGGTGCCAATCATGGCATTCAGCAACCACAATATTTGCTTTAAATTCACTTTAGAACCATTACCATTCCAGATAATCTTTGCCGAAAATAATTTCTGGGGACGTACACTGTCCGCCTGCTCTTCATCTACCGATCCCAGCTGCTACGAAGGTTTTGGTCCATTTATGCCAGGCTTTGAAATTGTCAAATACAACGATATCAGTGCTCTGGAAAAATCTCTGCAAGATCCCAATGTTTGTGCCTTTATGGTCGAACCTATTCAAGGCGAGGCTGGGGTTGTGGTACCCGATGAGGGTTACCTGCGCAAAGTGCGCGAACTTTGCACCAAATACAATGTGCTCTGGATAGCCGATGAGGTGCAGACAGGTTTGGCCAGAACGGGACGCATGTTGGCCGTCGATCATGAAGAGGTGAAGCCTGATATTTTAATTTTGGGTAAAGCGCTATCGGGTGGTATGTATCCCGTGTCAGCTGTACTGAGCAATGATGAGATTATGCTCTGCATAAAGCCCGGTGAGCATGGCTCCACTTATGGCGGTAATCCTTTGGGCTGTCGCGTAGCCATGGCTGCTTTAGAAGTACTCGTGGAGGAAAAACTCGCCGAAAATGCCGATAAAATGGGTGAACTGCTGAGAACGGAATTAAGCAAGCTGCCAAAGGATATTGTATCGGTGGTGCGTGGCAAGGGTCTGCTGAATGCCATTGTCATTAATCCAAGTAAGTTTCACTGTGGGTTGTTTAGATGAGATGATCTTTAATGTTGCTCTCTTTCTTTTTTTTTCTTTAGAACACGATGCCTGGGAAGTTTGCTTGAGGTTAAGGGATAACGGCTTGCTGGCCAAGCCTACACATGGTGATATCATCCGTTTTGCTCCTCCACTGGTCATCAATGAGGCTCAGATGCACGAGAGTATTGAGATCATTAAGAATACAATTCTCTCAATGTAATCATATAACTGTGGAGAGTTTCAGAAACATGAGAGACATGAGAGTTATGGGTGAAATATCACTGTTCATAAAGTCTGAATAACAAAAACTTCCTTTTAATTCAAACTGTAAATTTTGTATAGCTGTAAGTTTGTAAGTAAGAGAAAAAGAGAGATATTCTTTGTATATTTTTTCTTATTTAACTCGAACTTTTAATTAAGTTAAGCAATAAATACTCAGTTTTTCAAAATTGATAAAAACTTTTTTCATTTAGAAAATGCTTATCACAAAGTAATAAAAAAAACGCTGTCGTAATTAACACCACTCAACAGTTTCTTTTTTTAAATCAGTTCTTTTTAGGTTAGTCACTTTTTTTTTCTAGAAAATATTTGCTCGCCACCCTTTTGTTGAATTTCCTCGAAGCAAAATAAAAAAACTGCCCGCTACTTTGCTGTCCGTTTATCACCTTAGCACCATCTTAACGAAGGACGAAATAAAGCATGAAGTGCACAAGATAATCACTGCTTCTTATGGAGCCACTTGTTAGAGCTGAACGTTTGACTAACGTTTGACCGCCCAGGAGACAAAAGAAAAATCAGTGAATTTCTTTATTGAAATTCCTTTATAACAAGCTTTAGCTTGACTTTTTTATTTCTGCCTTTTTGAAATCTTGTGTAAATGTCCTTTTTTTAATTTTAAAAGAATAAAATCATTAACTCATAAATGAAAAGTTCTTCAGGCTGTCTAGTCTTCAACTTAAACTTCCAAAGACGATTATTAGTGTTTTTATTACCATCGTCTTTGAAATGAAACAAAAAAAAAAAATTAAACAAGGAATGCGTAAAAATGTTGCCCATTCCCTCTCCAACTTCCTTTGGTAGATAACACTTGGCAGCAATGTTTCCCGGCATAGCTTAAAAGCTTGTTATGCATCTTCGCATGACCGGCTGTCTAACGATCCGTCCGTCTATCTGCCTGACTATCTATTGCCTCTAAAACACCGGAAATATGTTTGTCAACCCGTGAAAATAGCTTCACTTGCTCCATAATTCCAAAGCAAATAAGCGCCAAATACACAACAAACAAAGCAAAAGTATTTCACCCTCGTTTTCACTTTGTTTTGTGGACGAAGTCAAGGGAGTTGTCGTGCGTATAGCGGAATACAGCGAAATTGATAAGAAACAATAAAAAGTAGCGCGCTTACAAGGATATGGAGTGAGGGTGGACAAAAAACTCAGTGACTGAATGTTCAGCTTGGCATTTTCCTTAGGTGTTACCAATATTGATGCTCGGGTAAAACTAGCTTAATTTTTTCACGATTTAGTGATATTGAACCCGTGGCGCTTTGAAAAACCGAGTTTATTGATGCCAGTAGTTATGTGACAGTGCAACTTTTTGCCTCGCAGGTATCTAAAAAAGTTGAAAAGACATTTTTCCAAAATGCATCGGCGTTGCATGGTATTGTAAAAAAGTTATGTTGCGTGAGATACGTAAAAGAATTAACTTTGACTCATGACAAAAATAAGAAATAAAAATAATGACGTCATCGCGAAGCGGAAAGCGCTGTTTAAGCAACGAAAATGCAAATTTGTTACATGGATTTATTACTCCCAGAGTAAAGGAGCTACGGTAGAAACTATTTCATGCCAGTAAAGGCTACTTCTAAACAACCTTCACGGCAAAAATATACAAAAAATGAATGATATCCTGTAGCCGCGGAGAGAGCTGCTCCAAGATTGAAAATGCAACAATCATGCAATCATGCGTTGCATGAAAATATTACTTGGCAAGTATATGAGCTACGCTAAATATAATGAAAAGAAAATAAACGGTATGTACTTGGCCTTAAAAAAAAGTAATTTATTATGACTTTCGGTCGCGGAGGTAACCGTTTAAGTAACAAAAATGCAACAGTGTTGCATGGAATTATTTATTACTCGCTTATAATGGGTCCACGCTAAATTTTATTACACATTCACAAAGATTGGTTCTTTGGCTTTGCAAGGTAAATAAAAAGTGTATGACGCCATCACATAACGGAGGCAACCGCTTAATACACTGAAAATGCAGCAAAAATGCAAAAATGTTGCATGGAATTGTAACAGAATTATAACGGGATCCAGTGGCGGATCTACATACGGGCTGAATGGGCTTTAGACCCCCCCTTGCTGAATTTTTTTGTATGGAAAAAAATTAAAAAAGTCCAAAAAGACGTTTCAGACCCCCCCCCCTTTGGCACACAAAAATGTAGTTTCAGCCCCCCTTCGACGAATCCTAGATCCTCCAATGACGGGATTCACAATAAATCTGACGTTTATGGCTATACGATAAAAATAAAAGAATATTAATGACGTCATGAGTCCCCCAGAAAGCATAAATTCAACATCGTTGCATGAACTTGTTTCATGACGTTACAGTTAAAGTAAAGGCAAAATCAAAAACACAAAAAATTAACACAAAATAAAACCAAAAACATTAAATATCAAAATCAAAGTCAAAATCAAAATCAAATTCAAAATCAAAATCAAAATCAAAATCAAAATCAAAATCAAAATCAAAATCAAAATCAAAATCAAAATCGAAATCAAAATCAAAATCAAAATCAAAATCAAAATCAAAATCAAAATCAAAATCAAAATCAAAATCAATATCAATATCAATATCAATATCAGAATCAAAATCAACATCAACATCAAAATCAAAGTCAAAGTCAAAGTCAAAGTCAAAGTCAAAGTCAAAGTCAAAGTCAAAATCAAAATTAAAATCAAAATCAAAATCAAAATCAAAATCAAAAGCAAAAAATCAAAATCAAAAACAAAATCAACAACAAAATCAAAATCAGAAACATAAAAATCAAAATCGAAATCAACATCAATATCAAAATCAAAATCAAAATCAGAAACAAAAAAATCAAAATAAAAATCGAAATAAACATCAATATAAAAATCAAAATCAAAATCAAAATCAGAATCAAAATCAAAATCAAAATCGAAATCAAAATCAAAAAATCAAAAGCAAAATCAAAATCAATATTAAAATCAAAATCACAATCAAAATCAAAATCAAAATCAAAATCAAAATCAAAATCAAAATCAAAATCAAAATCAAAATCAAAATCAAAATCAAAATCAAAATCAAAATCAAAATCAAAATCAAAGTCAAAATCAAAATCAAAATCAAAATCAAAATCAAAATCAAAACAAAAACAAAATCAAAATCAGAAACAAAACCAAAATCAAAATCAAAAATCAAAATCAATATTAAAATCAAAATCATAATCAAAATCAAAATCAAAATCAAAATCAGAATCAAAATCAAAACAAAAACAAAATCAAAATCGAAATCAGAAACAAACATCAAAATCAAAATCAAAATCAAAATCAAAATCAAAATCAAAATCAAAATCAAATTCAAATTCAAAATCAAAATCAAAACAAAAACAAAATCAAAATCGAAATCAGAAACAAACATCAAACTCAAAATCAAAGTCAAAGTCAAAGTCAAAATCAAAATCAATATCAATATCAGAATCAAAATCAAAATCAAAATCAAAATCAAAATCAAAATCAAAATCAGAATCAAAATCAAAATCAAAATCAAAATCAAAATCAAAATCAAAAATCAAAAACAATATTAAAATCAAAATCATAATCAAATTCAAAATCAAAATCAAAACAAAAACAAAATCAAAATCGAAATCAGAAACAAACATCAAAATCAAAATCAAAGTCAAAGTCAAAGTCAAAATCAAAATCAATATCAATATCAGAATCAAAATCAAAATCAAAATCAAAATCAAAATCAAAATCAAAATCAAAATCAGAATCAAAATCAAAATCAAAATCAAAATCAAAATCAATAATCAAAAACAATATTAAAATCAAAATCATAATCAAAATCAAAATCAAAATCAAAATCAAAATCAAAATCAAAATCAAAATCAAAATCAAAATCAAAATCAAAATCAGAATCAAAATCAAATCAAAATCAAAATCAAAATCAAAATCAAAAATCAAAAACAATTTTAAAATCAAAATCATAATCAAAATCAAAATCAGAATCAAAATCAAAATCAAAATCAAAATCAAAATCAAAATCAAAATCAAAATCAAAAATCAAAAACAATATTAAAATCAAAATCATAATCAAAATCAAAATCAAAATCAAAATCAAAATCAAAATCAAAATCAAAGTCAGAATAAAAATCAAATCAAAATCAAAATCAAAATCAAAATCAAAATCAAAATCAAAATCAAAATCAAAATCAAAATCAAAATCAAAATCAAAATCAAAAATCAAAAACAATATTAAAATCAAAATCATAATCAAAATCAAAATCAGAATCAAAATCAAAATCAAAATCAAAATCAAAATCAAAATCAAAATCAAAATCAAAATAAAAATCAAATTCAAAATCAAAATCAAAATCAAAATCAATATCAATATCAATATCAATATCAGAATCAAAACCAAAATCAATATCAATATCAATATCAATATCAGAATCAAAACCAAAATCAAAATCAAAATCAAAATCAATCACATCATATCTCTTGAATAAAATAAAAGACGACTACCGAGTTTTTTCAAATTCACAAACACTGGCTTCAACCCTTCACACACATTCATATATATTTAAAATCAAAATCAAAATCAAAATCAAAATCAAAATCAAAATCAAAATCAAAATCAAAATCAAAAATCAAAAACAATATTAAAATCAAAATCATAATCAAAATCAATATCAAAATCAAAATCAAAATCAGAATCAAAATCAAATCAAAATCAAAATCAAAATCAAAATCAAAATCAAAATCAAAATCAAAAATCAAAAACAATATTAAAATCAAAATCATAATCAAAATCAAAATCAGAATCAAAATCAAAATCAAAATCAAAATCAAAATCAAAATCAAAATCAAAATCAAAATCAAAATCAAAATCAAAATCAAAATCAAATTCAAAATCAAAATCAAAATCAAAATCAAAATCAAAATCAAAATCAAAATCAAAATCAGAATCAAAATCAAAATCAAAATCAAAATCAAAATCAAAATCAGAATCAAAATCAAAATCAAAATCAAAATCAAATCAAAATCAAAATCAAAATCAAAATCAAAATCAAAATCAAAATCAAAATCAAAATCAAAATCAAAATCAATATCAATATCAATATCAATATCAATATCAGAATCAAAACCAAAATCAAAATCAAAATCAATCACATCATCTCTTGAATAAAATAAAAGACGACTACCGAGTTTTTTCAAATTCACAAACACTGGCTTCAACCCTTCACACACATTCATATATATTTAAAAATATCGCGATTTTTTGCCTTTTTATTGGGTTTTTTTTTTCTTTCTTCTTAAGAATTTTTATATCTTTCAACGACCCATCCAAGCGTTGTTCTTCCGACTTACTTGCGACATTGTCTACTTTGCATTGCAACATATTTCCGCCAAAAACGCAGAGACAGGGTAGCAGGAATACTTTCGCCATTCGCGGCCCCTGATAATTCGTTTTTTATGCGCTTTTCTTGTGTGATTCTTTTTTAGCCTTGCCCTTTTAACTGCCGCACAGATAACGAAGAAATGTCGTCGCCTTTTGTATCAATTTATTGCCTAACGACTGTAAGGACCTGACTGCTGCTGCTACTTGTGCTGCTCCACTCCTGCCAGTGTCACCAGGATGTTGTTGGCATTCGTCGGTGTGGCTTCACTGTTTTTTCATGTTTTAATTAAAACGTTAAAATTGCTAATTATTTTCTTGACTTTATTTTTATTAACATTCTCAAGTGTAAATTCGTCGCATAAAATATTTTTTTTTTTATCATTTAATTTTGGTTGGTTTTTATTAAATTTCTTTTTGGGGGATTTTAACGGATTTTTGCTAAGTTTTGTCAAGGATGAGTTGTTTATCTTTATTGCTGAGGCATGATGTCGGTTTTCACTTTGGAGGAATCAAAGCTGGCCGCAACGTTGGGTCACGCTGTGATGCGATGATTTCTCGTGTCATTTCTGACACACTTCTGTCGGTTTTTTTTTTTTTTTGTAAGTGTTGGGAAAAAATCAAAAGAATTTCATTGTCAAGCAATTAAGAGACGATTTTTTTTGGCGGAGAAATATTTTTTAAAAATTTTCTAATAAGACAAGGAATTAAAGCGGAAAAGGGGGCGCGATAAGAGGTCATAAAGTATTCAAGATTTAATTAGAAATATAACTCTAGCTATGATGACTTTTTTTCATAGGAGCTAAATTTTTTTTGTTCTGTTATGCAAAGTTCATACCTTTGTCAATCCTGTGAAATGACTCCGAATAAACTTTCGTTTAAAAAAATTGAAATTTCTCGAGAAATATGATAGCGGTAAGACAAATATTCATATCACGCTTCATAAAGCAACAGTGAGAAATGGCTGAATTTAAAATTTCTCGAAAATATGACTTCAGTTAAGCAAATATTGAGTATTTTGAGCATTTTTGGTTAATTGTATTAACTGTGAACTGTGAAAACTAACTGTGTGAAAAAACACCCTCAAATTTTTGAAAATTTATTTAAGATAATATAAATATCTCAATAAATGTGATATTCGTATCATTCAAGAATATCAAGAATATATTCAAAAAAGAGTGAAATGACTCGCGATGCTACATTTATTAGAAAAGTCAAAGCTCGCTGGAAATATAATTTGACTCAATAGTATTGAAAATTTAACAGCTTTTTGATTTATTTTATTCCGCGATTGTAATTCAAAGTTCATAAGTCAACTCTGTGAAATGGCTTTCTATAGAAATTTCTTACAAATTTTAAATTTTTCCAGATATATCATATCACTTAAAAAAATATTAAAAAAACGCTAAATAAACAATAAATCAACAGTGTGAAATGGCTCCTTATTTAAAATTTATTTAAAAAAAATGTAATTTTGTTCGATATATAATTTCACTCAAGAGAAAATTGAGTATTTTGAAACATATTTTGGTTAAATTTAATATGTGAATGCAATGTACAAAACAGAAATCAACTGTGTGAAATGAGTCTCATTTATATTTCGCAAAATATGATATCACTTAAGAAAAATTCAAAACACGTTTCCTAAATCAACAGTGTGAAATGGCTCCCGATGTTGAATAACTTAAGCAAATTTCAATTTCTCTAGGAACATGACATCAACCAAGATAAAATTAAATATTTTAAAGCTTTATTCGATTTATTCTAATCTGTGATTGTAATGTCCAGTTTATAAATCAAGGGTGGGAAATGGCTTTCAATATAAATTTATATAAGAATATGTTAATTTCCGAGAAATGTTATATCACTTAGGAAAATATTTAAAACATGCTCAATAAGTAAGAAATCAACAGTGTGAAATAACAATCGATGTGAAATTTAAAAAAAATAAATAAATAACCGGTCATTTCAGCCCTTGAAAGGACTTTGACTTAGCTTCTTATGATCAATTATGTTATTAAGTTTGTACACAACTGACCGAGAACCGAACCTACAGGTTTAACGCCGACTCCGAAGGGCGATGAACGGAATGTTCTTGTTCTCAAGAAGCTTTACATGGCATTTTGATTACTCTCTGAGGTTTGCCATTGTCTACAGAGAGGTAGCGTTCGTACAGAAAAATCTAAAATGATTTTCAAGTAACTTTCGAACCCGGGTCTCGAGGTTCTTTGACATAGAGGCCACGCACTTTAACCAACTACGCCACGGATGCCACACCGATGTGAAATTACTTAGAAAAATTTTAATAACTCTAAAAATTTAATATCAATCAAAAAATATTGAGCTTTTTTTTATTTTTTAAATTAATTAATTGAAATTAATGTAATTTACAGTTAATTTATCAACTGTGTGAAATGGCGCTCAATAGAAATTTGTTTAATAATATATAAATTTCCCGAGAAATATCATATCACTTAAGGAAATTTTTAAAAAAACGCTAAAAAAGTAATAAATCAACATTGTGAAATGGCTCCCGATGTTAAATGTCTTAGAAAAATTTAAGTTATCGAAAAGCATGATTTTAATCAAGAAAGTATTGAGTTTTTTAATCTTATTCAAAGAATTCCATTTTGTGCCGTTAATGTACAGTTCATTTATCAAGTGTGTGAAATGGCTCTCAACAGAAATTTGTTTAAGAATGTTTCAATTTCCCGAAAAATATCACATCACTTAAGAGAATATTTAAAACACACTAAATAAGTAATAAATCAACAGTGTGAAATTGTTCCCGATGTTACATGTCTAAGAAAATTTAAATTTCTATTGAAATGTGATTTCAATCAAGAGAATATTGGGTATTGCGAAGCTTTTTTTGATTAATTTTAATTTGTGACTATAATGTACAGTACATTAATCAACTGTGTGAAATGGCTCTCAACAGAAATTTATTTAATAATATTTTAATTTCCCGAGAAATATCATAATATCATAAAGTAATAAATCAACACTGTGAAATGGATCCCGATGTTCAATGTCTTAGAAAAATTAAAATTATCGCAAAATATGATTTTGATCAAAAAAATATTGAGTTTTTAATCTTTTTCGAAAAATTCATTTTGTGGCGGTACTGTACAGTTCCTTTCTAACTGTGTGAAATGGCCCTCAATAGAAATTTGTTCAAAAATATTTAAATTTTCCGAGTAATATCATATAAATTAAGAAAATATTTAAAACATGCTAAATAAGTACTAAATCAACAGTGTGAAATGACTCGATATGAAATCTTTTAAAAATTTATATTAGAAATAAATTTTAGATTAGAAATTAAATAGAAATTTAATTTATATTCTGGTGAAATCTGATTTCAATCAAGAGATTATTGAATGTATTATATTATAATAAATTTATTGAGTACATTGAGGCTTTTTTTGAAAAATTTTATTCTGCAAATGTAATGCACAATTCATTATCTACTGTGTGAAATGACTCTCAATAGAAATTTGTTTAAAAACACTTCAAATTCTTTAAAAAGTAATCAAAACAAATTTTGAAATGACTCCCGATGTTCAAAACCCAAGAGGGATTAAAGTTTCTCCAGAAATATGATTTCACCCAAGAAAATATTGAACATTTTGAAAATTTTTCGATATATTTCATAATATATATAGGCATTACTTTAAAAATACTTAAATTTCTCGAGAAATATGATATCACACTTTATAATCAACAGTGTTAAATGGCTCGCAATGTAAAATCTCTTAGAAGAATTAAAGTTTCTAGAAAAATATGCTTTGAAGATATGAATTGAAGAAAATATTCCCAACACGCTTTATAAATCAGCAGTGTGAAATGGCTCGCGATAAATAATCTCTTAGAAAAACTTTACTTTCTCACTAAATAATTGCAATACAAAAATTACTTCAGTATTTTTAAGCTTTTTTCGATGTACTCTATTCTTTGACTTATTTTTCTCACCTAAATTCTTTAAGCATAACTAATTAACCCAGGAGCACCCACTCAACATTGAGTGGTTTTCGAATAAATTTGCAATTTCGAGCTAATTTTACGAGATGCTCTCTTTCATAAAAGCAATGACAGCTATAATAAGCTCGCTAATTTGCAGCACTTCCTAAACCAAATTGAACCCCCCCCCCCTCCGCCCTTTAATACTCTTTATATAATCCTTGACATAAAATAGGATTTGATTTAATGCTTTTTCGATTTGTGCGAATTATGATGATGCAAGCATAAAAAACTCAAGTCAAAATAGAACAAAAAAAAGGAAAAATAAGAAACATGATGTGGCTGCATGGAAATTTATGCACCCATATGTGTCAGGCTAGAAAACACAATACGATGGCAAGGCATCCCCACTCCTCAGCCTACTCTTCCTCACAACATCCACTCCGCTCCAATAAGGATTAAGGCGTGTCTCATGTGTGCGTGAGTGCAAAAAGTTACTTTATATGGGATCAACTTTTCGATGATTGCCAGGATTTAAAAACGTAAATGAAACAATACCAGGCGGTAGACAAACACGATAAAAAAAACAACAACAAAAATCCTACAACATCAGCAGCTTATTACCAGAAGCTAAATTTTGATGAGGGTTGTTCAAGCGCTCATTTTTTTATGCTCTGTGAAAATTATGATGGTTTCTTTTTTTTATTTTTTTTTTTAACCAAAATTCTTTAGAATTTTCTGGGATTTTCGTTGCCCGAATGGAGTGGGTGACGGTTATCTTATTCTTTGTGCTGACTTTATGTTAATAAGTTATGCTTTCTCCTTGAATTTTTTTATAGCGTCGTTTTTTTTCGTCCTTTGCAGGGGTTCCTTATATTTTGGGCTATTTAAAGTGCAAGAGTGCAACCGCAAAATGTTTATTGTTGTTGTTGCTGTTATTGCGGCTCGCCTAAATAAACGCTTCTTTTGATAATTACGTTTTTATGAAATGAAGCAGCATTTTGGGCGCATTACCGCTTTTTTATTTTCTTCCTCTTTGTAAGTTAGCGCAATAAACGAATATTTTTTTATTTTTATTTTTTTTTTCTCTCTTTCTTTATGATCTGTGCTTTTGTGTAAGAGTGTAATTTTGACCACTCTATGGTGTAATTTTCATACTTGAGCTTATTATTAGATAATAATCTGATGGTGGAATAAATTTACAAGTGATAAAGAAACACATTCTGTGCGGTTAAGCGATTTGGCCGGAAAAGTAAGGGGAATGTTTCTTGATGTTCTTTCTGGCCTTTTTACTGTGCAAAGAAAACAATTTTAGATGGTTAAAAAATGTAGGATTTTAACTTTAAAACATGAACTCAAAATGAACACATTGAATTTTTTTTTTTGAGCATATGAAACCAACCAAAATTTTTGATATTCATACCTTTGGATGTTATCATGATGAAACCGATTCAAATAGACGTACTACGAGGGCTGTCTCTTAAGTCTTGCGCCTCGGCAACACTAAGCATTGCCAGATGAATTTTGACAATTTCATTCGAAAATTTGACATTTTCTTGCAAAAACGTTCTCACAACGTTTTGGTGTATGTGCGCTTATTGTGTTGTTTACAGCGGTTTTAAAATTTTATTTTTGCAAAAAATGCAATTAAGACGTGAACATTTTCGGGTGAGGTTTTTTACGATTTTCGACGTGGTTTGATAAAAAAAAATGTATCGATCAACTTAGTTCGACTTTTGGTGATGAAGCAACACTCATAGCGACTGTAAAACACTGAATTCAATGAGTTCTAGCATGATCGTCGTTCTCTCCAAGACGAATTTTCTAAGAACGGATTGTCTAAAAAAAAAGCGGCCTCTGTAGTCAAGTAACAGACGGCTGCCACTCCAGAGGTCCCGAGTTCGAATCCTGGCCAGGCTATGGCCGTATGCATTAACCATTCTGCAGTTTCCATCCTCATTACTAGGGCTCGGAATCTCATGCAAATACATGTTTTTACTGGGCATCTTAAAATGGAAATAGTTAAGTTATCTCTACGAATCATAAAACTTCCTTTGAAATTGCATTCAATCATTAGTGCATATTTTTGTATGTTTTGCAATAAATGCATTGTTTTGCATATTTTACAAAAAATTCCTGTTTTTGCAAATATTTTGCGCATATTTTTATGTATTTTACAATAAATGTGGTTTTTGCATATTTTTAATTTTTTTATTTACAACCTTTAAATTTAGTTTGGCAACAATCGTGGTGTAATCAATTCAATTCACCATGCATCTGAACCACCCTGTTAAACTGCCAATGTTTGAACTGTCACAAAAAAAAATAGTAGCTATCTTGTCGCACGTTATTTACACAACAGTAGGTCTGTTTCCGTACTTTACACTGTGTAAGATTTGTGTAAAACGTGTGCTAGAGAGTAAAAACGAAATGTGAGAATAGTTGCAAAAGTACGGAAACAGCTTCTAGTAAGTTTCGAGCACAAAACAGCTGATTTTGACTGCAGACGGCAGCACAAAATTTAAAACACTTTCACTCAAATTATTAAAAGCCATTTTTAATGCAAAACTGAACAATTACTTAATTTTTATTTATTATTTATTTATTGTACGTAAATTTCTTTTTAGGCACACAATTTGTGCATTTATTTATCGCAAAACATAAACAATTATGAAATGTAATTTGACATTTGCTTCTTCTTATTGATGCTTATTCTTCTTGATGCTTGTTCTTACTTTACTCGAAGTCTCGAGTTCCAGCACTCTCTGTGCACTTTGTGTGCTCGAGAGAGCAATTTTCTGCTTGTTCTTCTTCTCCCATTTTAAGCACAGAAAGTACGGAAACCCATGATGTAATTAACAAGGTGGTAGTGAATTTTTCACCACACACTAAATTTTGCTGAATCTGTCAAAAAATTGTGACATAAAGAGAGGACCTGTTGGTAAGTGTCAAATCGTTCTTAGTTTTGTTTGCTTGCTAGTGGTAGTTCTAGCTAATAAGAATTAAACTGCAATTATATGTGACCCGGTCTACGAAATGGGACCTTCGGTGTGAAAATATCATTTTTCACTTTTTTGGCGATTCGGATAGACTAATGTGTGCTCTTTCTAATGGCGCAAAGCAGAAGTTTCCAACTCGTAAAGAAGTTTATCAGGAATTTTCCAAAAAAAGAGCAGAAATGAGTGAAAATGAAAAAAAATTGGACATTGAATTATAACATAATAAACATCATTTCATACTTTTATTTGAAGGGAAACCAGCCATTTTACAACTCTGTAAGAATAGAGGATAAGCTGAAATAAATGAAAAGACGCCATTCAGTGTGCGACAATTAAACGTTTACAAACAGCTGTTTTCTCGAAAACTTGTTTTTACACCGAAGGTCCCTTTTCGTAGGCCGGGTCACATATGTAGTTTTGTTGGATTTTCATAAAAATCATTGAAAAAACTGTGAAAAACTAGAGCCGAATATGGAAACACACTGTAATTGGCTGCAAACATGGATGATCTGACCATGTAGTTTCACAATACCAATAGCAGCAATAAGCTGATCCATTTAAAATCTTCGAAGACATCTACGAAAGCTGTATCACAATCTGTACGAGGTTGTACATAATGCTTCAAGAATCCAACACTTTTATCTTGAGCTGCCGGAGAAGTAGTTTAATCAATTTGAGGTTAAGTTTGATATTTGTTGGTTTTTTTATTGGATAATAGCTTTGCTTTAGTTAGCCAGCGCAGTCCGTCGCGCACATCGTCTCAGCAATTTTTTATTCTTATCCATGTTTTTTGCACGTTTATAATCAATCAAATTATACTTTCGTAATAAGCAGAAATTTCACAAACTATGTTTTGCTTAAAATATGCAATCAGCTGTTTTTGACAGATCGAGAGTTCATTTTTGTGAGAGAGGTTGAAAATTCACTACCACCTTGTTAATTACACCATGCGGAAACCAAACAACTAAGAGATAAGGAAGCGGTCATGGTGTAATTAACAAGGTGATCGTGACGTTTACTAATTTCCCTACGGTTGTCAAAAAATGTTGAGAAATTAAGAAAAAAAGAGACAAGCTGCGGAAAAGTGTCAAATCGCTTGCACTCAATAAAAAATTGTAATAGATTGTTTTGCAACTTTTGCTTAGAATTTACGAACAGCTGTTTTTGACAAGGGTGGGTAAAATTTTTTTGAGATAAGCTAAAAATTCACGATCACCTTGTTAATTACACCATGGAAGCGGTGAAGTTGAACAGAAATGAAGTATTTTACAAATACAATGAAGTTAATGCAAATACATAAACATTCAAACAGGGCCGCATTAGGTTATATCGTAAATAAAGGCGAAAACTTTTTGGTGTTCAGACGTATTTTTATTATTTAATTTTTATTGTATTTGAAATCATAGGTATTTTACAAAAAATGCCAAAAATACGGGAAACATTTTTTCCCGGCAGGACACTTAAAAAAATCTTGCAAAATACGGCACGTCCCGTGAAATACGGCACATATGGTACGACTAGTCGTTCGGCTCATTAGCATATTTTCGGGTGCAAAAATTGTGTACCGGGTAACCTAGTATTTAATATAGGATATCACTGTCATATATAAATTTTTTACCGAAAAAATAAGTCATATATTAACTTCTATTTTTAACCGAAAAATAAACATATTTTAACTGGTATTTTTGACCGAATAAATAAAAGTAAATAATAAAAACAAACAAAAAAATCGGTAAAAATAACCATTATTTATTGACTTTTTTGAAGAAATTTATAACAGTTACGGTCCCTGATTAAAACTTATCTTCAATCAAAAAAAAAAAATTAGAGCCCTAATGTTTGCCACCCAAAGGAATAAATGCGCTCATGAAGCTGAACTTTTGTTTTGACAGAAGCTCTTGCACATGACTCATGCACACAAATGGCGGGAAACCTACAAGCTATAAAGCAAGATTACCTGTGAAACTAAACCACTTTATTATGTGTTTTTTGTGAACTTTCAGAACTTTTCACGGCACAACGCATGCTTATTTAATTTTTTATTTTATTTATGTTCGTTTTAAAACAATTTATAGCAATGACAATCGCTAATTATTTAATATTTTAATGTTTTTTCACCACTCATTTTCTTTGTTTTGATGTGCAAGAGCTTATGTCAAAAAATCATGCTCTATCTCGCTTGAAAAATTCTTCAACACACGCATAGAGTGTGTGAGTAGAACACCACTTCCTTATATTTTATTTCTATGACGGAAACAGAAAATAGCGTCCCACAAGTTACACAGTGTGCGTACGGAAACAGACCTAGTGTTACTTTCTGCTTAATTTGCTAGGTTCAAAACTTTCTAGGGGTTTTCACAATTCAGTGCATTTGGCTGTGCATTTGAGCATGAGCAAAAAATCCATGCTTTTTTTCTCTTTACACTAACAAAATGTATATACAATGAGAAAAAAAATCATGGATTTTTTGCTCATGCTCAAATGCACAGCTAAATGCACTAAATTGTGAAAACCCCTTCTGTTTTATTTTATTAAAAACACCTTTTAAATGTTGGAAAGTGAGTTAAATTTGCTAATTTTTTCTGTGCAAATTAACATTTGATAATGTTTTTGAGTATAATGCGGAAAATAAAATTACTTTTATCTTCAAACCTAAATAAATATGTGTCTGAGCCAGTGGCGTTCCTAGGGGGGGTCGGAGGGGGCGGTCCGCCCCGGGTTCCACCATTTTAGGGGTGACACCATTTCGTTTTTTTTTTTATTTCTCAAACAGAAAGAAAAAGGTACAAATACATTACGTTAAAAAATTTGTGTCCTATTTTGTCGCATTGAAATTATTTCAACAATTTGTGTATCAGTAGCTTCATGCGAAAGGAGTTTTTCAAAGCTAAAATTAATTAAGACTTATTTAAGGTCTTCCATGGGAAAACGAGCTTGCAAGTAATAGGGTCAATTGCATACAAAATCCTCCTCTGAGAGTAAAATAGCAAAGTTAACGCCGGAAAAAATAAAGCTAGACAAGGACCGAAATGAAGAATATAAACGAAAGCAAAAATAATGGTACCTATGTATGACTTTGACCTCATTTTTGCTTTTTGTGTTTACTAACTGATATCGCCCATTTCACATTGAAGTGATCAGATGCACTGACCATCTCCGATTTCTCTCAAATATTTGTTTTGCATTGGTTTATTGATTTGAAAACCAAATTTGAAGTTATAAATTTTTAGAATAATTGTTCGCGGCCAAAATAGGGTCTATTTGGAGACAACGTAGCTCAATCAACTTAAGACCGATTACCGGTAATATAGTATCATTGGAAAAGTTATTTCATCTATTTTGAGGAAAAGTACAAAATTTTTGAAAATATTGCAATAAGTTGACTCATTCTTAATTTGTTTAAGTTTAAGTTGTTTAAGTAAATACCATGCCAGCAACACGAGCTATAATTTTTTTTTGTTAATAATTTTAATTTTTTACGTTTTTACGTTAGGTTATACCTTTCCAATGATATAAAATGAAGATGTGGTTTTAACGGGTTTAGAAGTTATATTGTAAAACGTGAAGTCTTTATAAATTTTCAATACAAATTCAACTAGCTATTGAATTTTTTAATTTTTTGTAAAAAAATAAAGAAAAAAAAATTGGATGAAAATTTTATGTATAGCTGAATTATATACTTTATATTTACTTTTTG
Source organism: Pherbina coryleti (assembly GCA_943735915.1). Taxonomy (NCBI): domain Eukaryota; kingdom Metazoa; phylum Arthropoda; class Insecta; order Diptera; family Sciomyzidae; genus Pherbina; species Pherbina coryleti. Next base: position 22,067,076 of record OX030952.1, read on the forward strand.
TTTGTAAAAGAAGAAACCTGTTTTTTGTTAAACTCCCAATTTGATTTAAATTATTTGGTTAAGCGCAACAAAATGTATTGAACGTCACAAAATGTATTGAACGTCACAAAATGTATTGAACGTCACTCTGGTGTTTTTTCTGAAATTGCTTATTATTTAACAGTTTTTTATTTTTTATTGCTGCAAGTCTACTACTTTGAAATGTTGATGTCTTTTTGGAGAAAAATTTTAATTTTTTCCCGTTAAAATTGTAAAATATGTAGGGATTTTTGGTCAAAAATTATTATTTCTGTAACTGAAAGGGCGATTTTTGCAAAATCTAATTTAACAGATGAAATAACTTAATAAACATCACAGTAAGCTTTAATTTACAACATTTTTAAAATTTTTAGTGATTTTTCCCATATATCTGCTGTGTGACGTTCAATAAAAAATTCGTATAAAAACCATAAAAAAAATTATTTTTTGCAGGACCTAAAAACAACTTCGATTTCTCCATTAACTTTCACTTAATTTCAACGGGAAAATTTAAGTCATTAAAAACAAAACATGAAAAACTCTTTGTGTACGTTTTTTTTTTGCAAATGACCCAATATTGATTTCGATAAGGTTATTTCAAATTTTGGAACAAAGTAAGAAAAGTTAGTTTTTAAGACAACGCCATTCATAAAATTTCTTTGTTTAACCTTATACCACATATACAAAAATGTACCTGAAAATGTAATGTTTTTGTTCCGTCAGTTTTTAAGACTGCGAAGTTAATAAGTTTTCTTTTTTACCTTATGCCTACATATCTAAATATGTAGACACCTGAAAATGTAATATTTTTGATGTTTTTTACAAATTCTTATTGTTTGTTCAATAAAAACACTTAACCGAATTGGTTTCTTTTTGCATTTAGAAATTTTTTTATAGGGGTGACACCATGAGTATCCGCCCCGGGTGTCACCAAGCCTAGGAACGCCACTGGTCTGAGCATCCTCGTTTGTTTTCCAAACCGATGGAGCCGTGCTTTTTGCATAGTTTACAATAAGCGAGTGGTCTGCGAAAGGAAATTTCAAGTTGACCAGCATTTGAAAAGTCTGAAACATAAGGAATTATATAACCGGTGCTCTGAAAAAGCCTTTGAGAACAACTTCTGAATTATTTCCGCTTATATCCCGGATTTCCCGAATATAAAGGAAAATAAATTTCTACTTTTTTTAACCAACGCAGCGCTCTTTGTGGTGAAAGCGGGAAGGGTGTTACAAATTTTTTTCCAAAGTTGTTGTATGTAACTTGTTTGGAGCATGCTATTTACCGGGTAGCTGAAGAAATCAGAAGTAATTTTAGTGAACTGAATTCTCTTATATCAAATGGGAAAATATCTTTTTAAAAGCGGCTTCGCGAGTACAAATTTTTAATGATAAATTCCCTGGCACTTCGCTTTCTCTAGAGCCAATTATAATAAGATGGGGAACATGGCTTAATGCTATTTAATATAATGCCCAGAACTTCGAAAAATTCTGTGAAGTAGTGAAAGAGCTCGACGATTCCAATTCAACAACAATTAAAAACATAGAAGAACTTTTAAACTTGCCTTTTCTTAAATCTCAATTGATTTTTATATATACCATTTATGGATTTTTATGTGAAGTTTTTATGAAAGATGCAGTTGATTTAGTAAATAACTCCATAAATTAAATACTAAAAAAATACAGAAGGGATGGTTCGAAACATACAACAACTGTCATTCCTTTAACAAAGAAATACTAGGAAATTTTCAAATAGAGGTCATAATACAGAGTGGGCCAAATACAAGTTTTTTTTTAAATGCAATTAAATGAACAAAATTAAAATTTTTCCATGCATTATGCCTTTATTAGTAAGAGCCAACATTCCCATTAATTATGGAACACAACGTCGTTCAAATGGCTGCCTTGGCTGGCTTCGCAGTAACGCATTCTGTCACTCCAATTTTCCAAGACCTTGTTGATGGTTTCGGGCTGTAGCTCATGGATTTCTTGGATGATATTGGCCTTAAGTGCTTGTATCATTTCCGGATTGTTGACATAACATCCGGATTGTTCACGATTCCCTACAAAAAAAGTCCAAAGGGGTCAAACCGCAATTCCGAGGCAACCAATTAACATCCCCAAGGCGGCTGATAGCACAATTTGGGAATTTGGTGTGTAAAATATCGATTGTGGCATGCGCTGTGTGACATGGCGCGCCATCCTGCATAATCCAGAGATCGTCCAAATTCATTTCTCCAATTTTAGTAAAAAAAGTCGGTTAACATGGCTCTGTAATGTCCAGCGTTAACCGAAACGTAAGATATCCAGAGGAAAACAATACGGCCCTAAATCTTTTTAAATTAATCACTTTTGGTGCATTACTTTCGATTTTGCACTTGAAACTTCTTTAAACTCTTGACATAATTCAGTTCTAAAACCATTACGAAAAGCGAACTCAGCTACGAGTAAAATTAGATGCACAACAAGTAGAAAATATGAAATTTTTATAACATTATGAAACGTCTGTTGCCTGCAACGATGTTTCTTTCTGATGCTGCTATTGTTGCTGATGATGATGATGATGATAGCGTTGATGACAACTTAAATAAATCAGGGAGAAATCACAACACCAACAACAACAACTACAGCAACAACAGCGGTGAAAAGGTGCCTGAACCTGTTGTGGTTAAACACGAAAAAATGACACACCACAGCAAATGTTGCTGAGTGTGTGTGTGTGTTCACGTCACGTTGTAACACAATATATGGCTATAACAAGTGTTTTCCTTTAAGTTGTTGTTGTAGTTGTTGTTCCAACTTTACCGCTATGACTTGTGAAAATAAAATGCGAGGGTTGCCAGCTAAGCGGTGATGCACGCAAAAAAAAAGAGGGTGAACTAACTAAGCGCGTGTTCAGGGGCGTAATTATACGAGTGTAACAAGGCCAAACGAGACGCAGCTGTCAAATGATGAATGTTAGCTTTAAGTATTAAAGTCATAAACCAATTTATGTTTGTTTTTTTTTTCTTTTTTGCCTACCTTTTTATTTATCAAGAGCAAAAATAAGCAAAAAAAAAAAAACAAATAAGTAGCTGCTTCAAAATCAATGTTGACCCATTTTTGTAGATTCATTTTTGTGACACGCTTAACACAAACTGCACAAATTTTATAACTGAATTTGTGACAAATTGAGGCACACATTTGCCTGTTCATTTAAGGGTGCTTCCGGCGTTTTACTCTGCCCGCTGATGCTTTACCGAGAGATAGATCAAGCTTAAGTGTCAAAATCAAATAAAGGTGCTGAAGCTGGTTATTATATGGGCATCACTTACACAATTCCCCCACCAGACAGGATCGAAAAAACACAACCGCGTTGTATACTCAAACGTATAATTTTTTTTTATACATACATATTTATTCAATATGCTGTTCCGATAGTACTTAAGTTTTTTCACGGGCATCTTTTCAATTTCCTATCCCTTTCCAAGACAATTTTTCCCCCGTAAATTTGTTTAAGAAATAAGATTTGTATCACCTTGTAAAAAAGATAACCATAAAAATCAATTGAAATCAATAGCTTGGCGTGTGTCTCTCTTTGGAGTATTTGGAGTGGTGGATATTTAAAGAGCATTTTTACAAGGTAGGCCAATTGTTGGTTATAATAATAGGCAATTGTGGGCAATCAATGTTTACGTGCTTTGCAACGAAAATTTTGGGGCGGGCGAAATCTTATTTCACGTAAATTAATTGGATTTTAACTGTTAAACTGTTGGTAGAAGTTGTTTTTTGACATTTCTATGGAGTGAGCGAAAGTTTTTTATGGCCTGTTTTCCCCTCACTCACTTCAATGGATAAAAAAAAATAATTAGTATTCGAAATGAAAAGGGCTTTCGCAATCAGCAGGAATTTTTAATATATCGTCAGTCAATGGAAAGTTGTTTGATGGAAGAGAAAAGTTTGACACCTTTGTGTCTACATTCTCTGAAATAAACTAGAAAACCTTAAGGAAGGTAAACATAAATTGATATTAAATATTATGACAGTTTATTTGGACCCAATTGTAACTCCTACTTTCTCGAAAAATGTTTGATCCTGAATGAATTTGATGAATATTTTAGGTTATAGCCTGAACCTTTAATGCTTATTTAAAGAGTGACCAGGTTTTCAAATTTAAAGTCCGTTTCCATACTCGTTTCAAGTAACTTAAATTTATTTGAAAGCGTTTCCGTACACATTTTCCAGCAAGAGAGAGAAGAATAACAAGCAAAATGTCACTCTCTATTACTCGAACTTGACTTGAACTTTACTGGAAAATTTCTTAAAGCACAAATCTCGAAATTCAGACAGCTGATTGTCAATGTGTCAAAATTTGGTGACCTCGGTAGTCGAGTAGGTACCGTGCTCAGAGGTCCCGGGTTCGATCCCGGCCAGGCCATGGTCCTACATTTTAAGCCTTTCGCATTTTAGAATTTTCTATCCTCATTTCTAATCAACTGAAATGAAAATGCATCAATATTTACGGCTTGAAGTTGTAGTTGATGGTAGAGAAGTTTGTGGATGAGATTGCCTTATAACTTGAATTGACTGAGGTAAAGGCATAACACTTGGCATTAATTCAAATTCACATGTTTCTTTGCTTTCCACCACGCTTAGAACATCATATACGTGTTTCACTTGATTGACCTTTCCTTCCCACTAATCTATCACCCCATTTTGAAGGCAGACTTAACTGAATAGGTATTCCACCTGAAATCCTTGATTCAAAGCTAAAAAAAAAACAAATATTTAATTTCAATTGTCAAAGAACAGCTGTTGTGCTCGAACTTGATTTGAAATCGTTTCCGTACTTTTTGGCAAATTTTCTCATTTTGACAGACAATTAAATTACTCTCTATTACTCGAACTTTACTTGAAACAAGTACGGATACAGACTTATTATGTTTCATTGTTGAATAAATAAGGTTGTCTCGTGGCTGATCGTACTCTCTTTTCAGTACCCATAATTGTCAAAATCTATGAAAAGCAACAACAACAACTTCAACGGCTTTTCATCTTATTAATTTTCGTTTTCAGATTTTGTATGAGATGTCAACTTCGATTTGACATTTATGGGAACTCGCTCTCACCCATGCGACAACCTTATTTATTCAACCATGTTATGTTTCAGCTGTTATCAGAGTTACTAATGAAAATAAAGTTCAATTTTATCTAAATAAAAATTGAATTGAATTGATTTAAAAAAAAAAGTTGCAGGTGATTAAAAAAAAATGTTAAAGCAATTTATAAACTCATTTATGCACTAGTGTTTGAATAACTGTTAAAGGAGCAATAATACCAAAAGGAGAATATGAAAGGTATATCTGATATGCCTTAATACCAACCCAAGCAATCTTAGGTCTTTACCTCTGTTCCACCTCAACTTTCATCGCGCCGAGTATGGATGCGGTTATCCTTGCTTTATGGATGCTTCGTGTGATCAATAGCATGATCCTCTAATGCGATTTTCATCTAAGCAAATTTAACCTTCAAAATATCCCTCTTCGTTCTAACACTTTCTACCACTACATATTCTCTCATTACAATTAAGTTATGGTACTTAGGGCCGTTTTCTCAATGTCCGGTTAGTCTAGCTCTTAACTAGGAGCTCTTAACCAGGAACCATACGATAGCTAAAAAAACAATTTCGGTTTCACCAAGTGCTGATTAAGCCACCTCCGGTTAAATCATTATTTGTGAATTTTTCAATTGTGAATACGCGAAAACTTCATATCATCAGTCTTGTGTTTGACTTGGTAACCACAGGTTAAAGTTCTGGTTAGTGCTTTACCGGACATTGAGAAAACGGCCCTTAGACTACAAGTTATATTTTGAAAACTGGCAACGCTAATGTCGTTCTAGTCAAACTGACGTCTCCATTCTAAAGTTTGACATTTTCTAGCATAAACGTACTCACAAAGTTTTGGTGTATGTGCGCTTTTTCTGTTGTTTACAGTGATTTGAAAATTGTATTTCAGCAAAGGAATGGAATTAATACGTGAACATTTTTGAGTGATTATTTTTTAAAGATTTTCGACGTGAATTGACAAGAAAAGAATACGTCGATCAACTTAGTCCGACTTTTGGTGATGAAGCATCATACCCAGCGACTGTAAAAAGCTAGTTTAATAAGTTTAAAGGTCGTGAACGACTGTTGTGGCTTGAACTGTTAGCTTTAACTGTAAGCATACCATCCTGCGACATATCCAGAGATGGAGTCATCCTTGGGCATTAGTGGGACTAGCATACATTCGCTTTTACATGAGCATGCTGTGGCAGAAAACATCGATGATGTGTGTAAGTTTTTGGAAGTAGACCGGTATGTGACATACCGTTAGATGGAATCATCCTTCAGCATTAATGGGACTAGCAAACATTCGATTTTACGTGAGTATTAAGGCGTCAGGAAGCTTTATTTTCGTTAGGTACCCCATAATTTGGCGGTTGCTCAAAAAGAGACTCTTGCTTCTTTGAGCCTTCTCTTGAAGAAGGAAATACTGAAAAAATACAGCGGGGGGGATTCGAAATACGTCTACGAAATCATCACAGATGAAAAATCATGGAACTACGCTCACGAGCCCATAACAAAGCAGTAATCTACTGTTTTGGTTTTTTAAACTTTGGGCAAAACCCAACAATAGTTGTCCGCGGACAAAGCACATCCCAGCGAATTGTTTCAGAAAAACCGGTCATGTCGAAACTGTACCACTTGAGCAATGGAGAACTGTTAATGCTGAATGGAACACAACTATTTGTTTTCCTGAAGAATTTCAGATAATTAAGGAAAACGAAACACCGAAGAAAGATTTGCCTCCATCCGCCTTACAAACCCGACTTGGCACCCAATGACTTCTTGTTCCCTCACATTAAGAAAAAATGCGTGGCGAGCGTTTTTCTACCAGGGGCCAAATCGCCGCATCCGTGACGTAACGGCTTTCGTATGAGACAAAATTAATCGTATGAGAATCTCATGAGATTAATATCGTATCTCATGAGATTCTCATACGATTAATTTGTTCTCATACGAAAGCTGTTACGTTCACGGATGCGGCGATTCGGCCCCAGGTTTCGGAGATACGAACTTCAGAGTGAAAAAAAAAATTTCGAAAAATTGGTTCAATCGAATGGAAAACTGTATTGATCATCTTGGAGAATACTTTGACAAATAAAGGCATTTTCACTAATTAACCACTATTTTTTCATTGTTAGACGCCAGACTTAAAGGGCAACCCTCATATAACACATGGCTCAGATTCAAATTCAATTCCTTTTAGTTTTGTGAATAATATCAACTTTCGTTGAGTTACAACATATGGTTCATTAGGCAATGTATGTAGGCAATGTATTAAATTATGTCAACTTTACAATGTGACTCAAAGTCACAACGAATTGTTGCGTTTGGGTTATTTATTTAGAAATTGATATGATGCATAAAACTGTGCTTCAAGCATCAAACTTTAATTCTAATAAATCAAAAAATATAATAAAGCAATTTATTAAATAATATTAAAATAAATCATTTAAATGTAACTGTATCGGAGGCATATGTACGTTATTGGGCCCCTACACATTACCTCCAAACGATAAGAGACAATTAAATTTTGATGCATCAATAATTACAATAAAAATTTTATTTAATGTACGTTCACAGTATTTATTGCCGACACACACTGACAGACATCAAGCATGAACAAATAGGACTTCGGTAACAAAGGATGTGATGACAACTGTCACAATTGGTCACTGACTGTGCTGACTTCACCCGTCGTTCGACATACGTCGGGCATATTAAAAACTTCATAAAAATTTTCCGAAAAAAAAAACAATAAATACAAAGCAATGAAAAAATTGTTCAACAGTATTTAATATTCAGATGGAGTGTAAGAATGTCTGAAAAAAATGACAACGTGTATGGAAATTTTTAAACTGAAAAATACTGTTTGTTTTTTTTTTAATATTTATTTAAGTGTTGCTAGACCGATACAATGGGGAGAAAATTGTAACAAATGCATAGACCCCTTTACATTAGTTAAGAATTTTTCAGCAATTTTTTAAATTTACGGTAAATTTACGGTGTTGTCTCTGTCCTAGTCAACAATTCACCTCAATTTGCCTACAAACTCTAAAAGTTGCATTGAATTCTTGACCAATGTAAAAGCAGCTGTACATAAATAAGAGTTTCATTTTTTAACTTGGGTCGAACCCATGTTGCTATTAAAAAGGCGAACGTGACGTTTACTAATTTCCCTACGACCGTCAAAAAATGTTGATAAAGAGAGAAAAAATATACAAACTGCAGAAAGGTGTCAAATCACTTGACATCAATAAAAAATTGTAACAGATTGTTTTGCAATTTTTGCTTAGAATGAACTATCAGATGTTTTTGACAAATGTAAGTACAATTTTTTTTTTTGAGAGATTTGAAAAAACCAACTTGTAAATTAAACAAAGGCCAAACCCAGGGTTGAACCCATGGTGTAATTAAAAAGGTGATCGTGAATTTTTAGCTTATCTCAAAAAAAAATTTACCCACCGTTGTCAAAAACAGCTGTTGGTAAATTCCAAGCAAAAGTTGCAAAACAATCTATTGCAATTTTTTATTGAGTGTAAGCGATTTGACACTTTTCCGCAGCTTGTCTCTTTTTTTCTTACTTTCTCAACATTTTTTGACAACCGTAGGGAAATTAATAAACGTCACGATCACCTTGTTAATTACACCATGGTTGAACCAAAGTATATTTAACAAGGTAGTGTTAGTAGTTGAAAATATCTCTTGTGGTAGGTACAGCAAATATACATGGTTTTGCAATAGGGACTTGACAGCTTTGAATTAAATTTCTGAACGCACCTTTTCACTAGTCATCGCACTGTCACTGTCAATTTATGTCAATTTATACGAACGAACAACGTCTGCAAATTGGGCTCTGGAAAGGATGCGCCAAGATGATGAATTTCATCGAAAAATCATCTTCAGTGACGAAGCTCATTTTCGGCTCAATGAGTTCGTTGGTTTATTGGTCTAGTGAAAATCCACATGTGCTTCATGAATCACCACTCATCCACAAAAAATAACTGTTTGGTGCGGTTTGCATGCCGGCGTCATTGGACCATATTTTTTCGTCGACGATAACGATCGTAACGTTATTGTGAATAGCCATCGTTATCGCGCCATGATTACCGATTATTTTTAGCCCGAATTAGAAAATATAGACTTGGATGATATGTGGTTCCAACAGGACGGTGCCACAAGCCACACAGCACACATTACAATCGATTTATTAAAGAGTAAGTTTGATGAGCGTGTTATCTCAAGAAATGGACCAGTCGATTGGCTGCCTCTAGCCTATTTTCTTTAGGGCTACGTCAAGTCACTGGTCTATACCAACAAGCCGACGACGTTGGAAGAGCTCAGAGCCAACATTGAACGTGAAATAGCGGCCATTTCTGCCGAAATGTGTGGCCGAGTCATCGAAAATTGGGTCCAAAGAATCGACCGCTGCATACGTGCCCGCGGTGGCTATATGAACAAAGTCGAGTTTCATTCATAAATGTTTTGATTGCACTTCAAGCCGATAATAAAGTTTTTGAAATATCTCAAATGGTTTGCACTTGATTTAAAAAAAAATTTCTCAAGTCCTTAATGGAAAACCTTTCGAGCTTTTTCTGTGGATTTTAAGCTTTTTCTAATTGTTTTTGGTGCCTTTGTCGCTGGCCACAAAAGTCACTTGTTGTTGTTTGTTGTTGTGAAAATTGTTCTTGTATCATGGTCGAACCCTGAAATTGAACATTCATTCTGGGGTTTCTCTCATACCATAATAAACAATGTGGTCGCGAATTTTTAACTTCTCTCAAAAAATCGGAACATGATAGAATAATTGCTCTCACTGCTAAAAATCCTTTCTCGCTCTGAGTCGAAACTGTCAAAATCAATACAAATAATTTTCCATTCTTTTTACTGTCGTTCGTTGTTCTGAGTTCTTCGACAATTCTAACTCTTGACTCTCAGCCGTAAAGATACTTTATTTTACTCTGAAACCAAACGAAATCATATTTTCCTTCTCATTTACTCACTCGTAAGTTTGACAGATCTAGCAAAAAATTTCTGATCAATTCCACCCAAAGAACAGAGAGATAAGCACCTTGTTTGTTACACCATACGTCATACTGCTGAGTTTGTAACAGATTTTAAGTTTTGTTCCTTTACCTTTAGACTAAGGAAAATTATTATATTTTTTTATACAAAACTATGGCAACATTTAACGATTTCTTTTGCATATATTATGACGTAAAAGTACAAACGCTATAAAGTGAAGCAATTAAACGCAAATAAAAAATGTGAAATATACGTTTATTTTATGACGTCAGTTAAAGTTGAGTATTGGCACTGAGAAAAATTATAGCAAGTATTTCCGCGTGGTTTATATTTCATATGTATTGTAATTCAATATTCAAAATTCTTAAAGAATATGTTAAAAATTAAGTGATAATGCATGATTATTTTGATTTTTGAGTTTTTAATATTGGGTACTTATTTTTCTCTGTCTCAAATTAACTAGTCAATCCGGAGCAGAACCTTCAGAAAATTTATTTTTGGGCATTTTTTTATAAAATTTGGTTATTGCTCTGCAGTTGTTCAAAATTTTTCCACGGCCAACTTCAGCGCTCAACCGTTGTCGTCATTCAGTAAAAATCACTGGCGATGAACTTTGCATATTAAAATGCCTAATTGCCTTACTGCAGCAGCATCAACAGCAGTAAAAATAAAAACAACAAGGCATACCTCGTCATTTATGTCATCCCAACCACAACCTGTGCTCCAATGTCAGTTACAGTCTTGCATGTCCACAAAATTACTCTTTGATTTCGTGTACATTCCGTGTTATTTAATGCATGTAGGTATGTGTTCAGTGGAAATTCTTTCTACTTTTTCCATTAGCAAACTTTTTTATTTTTATTTTTTAAATGACCTATACATAGATTTTTTTTTTACCAACCGGAAGTTGATGTGCAACACTCTCCGAAGGACTTGACATGTTGCTGCCACAGCCTAACCACGCAGTGATTGTCCCTGCAATTGTTATGCCAGGCACGATTTACACTGAAGTTCGCTATTTTAGTGAGAGTTGTGTAGTTGAATTTTTTATGCAAACTGTTATTGTGTATGTTTTTTTTGTTTTTGTGTGTGTGTGTGTTTTTTTTTATAGGAAAAAGTTCCATTTTAGATAGTTTGTCGCTTTTGTAGTATTTATGGTAATTATTTAATACCAATGTAAGAGTAATTTTCACGCTACATAGTCTCAGAATTTTTGTTCAGTGGTTTGATAAGCAATAACGAAACATTGATACGTTGAGTGCAATTTCAATAAAAGTTCATTTTAAATTGATAACAAACTTAACTTTTTGATTAAAAAAAAAGGTTTTTTAGAGTATAAAAGGCAGATATTTCAAAATGTATGTAACTTTGTTAAGAATCGATCCTGTTTCTTAACATGGAATGTGGTTAGAGCTAACTTATAATCGAAAATTATAACTTTAAGGATCAGTTGAAATGAAAGCATTCAAGTGAAATTTTAAATAATTTTAAAAAATTTATCTTTACTATTATATAAAAGGGTTCTCTCGGATTTTTATCGTTCAATCACGGGGTAACCGCTGAACCGATTTTAATAATTCTTTCACTATTCAATTGCTATAATAAGCGACCCTGCTACTGGGTACTACGTTTTTGGTAAAACTTTTTATTTAATTATTTAAGAATTCATGCATTTTAATCCATGCTGCCATGCTGCAGCACAAAATAACAGCAAACAATAGCTAACGCTTTTTGTTGAGAGAGAGAGGTGAGATTCTACAACTCACCGCGCTGGTCTCTTGAGTGGATAGTTGCACTCATGATGTAATTAACAAGGTGGTAGTGAATTTTTCACCACACACTCAATTTTGCTGAATCTGTCAAAAAATTGTGACATAAAGAGAAGACCTGTTGGTAAGTGTCAAATCATTAGTTGTTGTGCTAACTTGCTTGTGGTAGTTCTAGCTAATAAGTAATTATAGTAGTCGGATTTTCATAAAAATCATTGAAAAAACTGTGAATAACTAGAACCGAACACACTGTAATTGGCTGCAAGAATGGATGATCTGGCCACGTAGTTCCATAATACCAAAAGCAGCAATAAGCTGATCCTATTAAAATCTTCGAGGAAATCTACGAATGCTGTATCACTATCCGTACGAGGTAGTACATAATACTTTAAGAATCCTTATCTTGAGCTGCCAGCTCTTGAGAAGTGGTTTAATAAATTTGAGGTTAAGTTTAAAATTTGTTGGTTTTTTATTGGCTAATAACTTTGCTTTATTTACAACGCGAGCCAGCGCAGTCCGTCACGCACAGCGTATCAGCAATTTTTATTCTTATCCATGTTTTTTGCACGTTTATAATCAATCAAATTATACTTTCGCTATAAGCAGAAATTTTACAAACTATGTTTTGCTTAAAATATGCAATCAGCTGTTTTTGACAGATCGAGAGTTCATTTCTGTGAGAGAGGTTGAAAATTCACTACCACCTTATTAATTACACCATGGTTGCACTCAGTTAATTCCTGCTGCAGTGTTGCCATAAGACCAATATATAGTAGATATATGAAAATATGTTTTTATATCATATTTATACTCCCAAGCAACGTTGGGAACGAGTATGCTAGTATCATATAAAGAGATGAAAAATTAAAAATTTTAACAAAAAAGTTTGTGCCTGAAAACCCAAGAGCAATATTTATTCAATTTCAGTGTCTTATATTACCTTAATTTAAGGGGGATTATATATCCAGAAGTCGAAAAAAAAGGTCAGGTTTGTGAATTTTTTTTTAGGGAAAAACAAGGGATATTTTTAAATTAAGGTTTTATACCTAAAAATATACAAATTCAAGAGTATATTAGTTTTTTTATTAAAAAAAAAAGTGTAATATTAAGGTAGAAACAGCATTTTTTATAGAACGCTGTGAAAAAAAAGATAAAAAGCTGAGACCAAGGTTCCTCCTCCTTAATTCAACTGATTAATGATTTTAAAGAAAAAACAAAACAATTAGCAATCAATCGGAAGCAAGAAAATTAAGTCAATGCCTGATGAAAACACTTTGAAATCTGTTTCTCAAAATCTCAATATTTCGAAAAGATGGAAACATAGTATTATATAAAAAGTTGCATGAAAGAATACGAAATAAACTGGAGCAGAAAAAGTACTTAATATTATTGAAACGTCGAAGTTGATCGCCAATCAACGATCATCATGTGACCTCCCAACGATCAAAATGTAAAAGAGCGTAAAAAAGTGCTCATTGAACGCCGATCAACGATCATCGTGTGACTGGCGCACAGTGCTGCCATATTTTTTTTAAAAAAAAACTTTAATTTCCAGAAAAAAAACTTTGTTTTTGGTGAAAAAACTTAATATTAAAAATTAACTAAAACATGTATTTTTAAAAGGTGTGCTTTAAAATTTTTTGCAATTCGCTTTGTTCTCTCCTTGTCCCTTTATTCGTCAACTCTGAATGTTAATATGTTCATAGCGAGTAAACCCCGAGTTAACTCGCCATGGAAACGCCAGCTAAGTTGAGTTTCGTTAAATCCACGAAACCCCACGAAACTTGTAAGATTTAACTGGGTTCTATCTGTCAAAGTGAATGCTGCCATTTAGTATCTATTTCGCTAATAAAACAATAACAAAAATGCAAATGAACTTGACAAGTTCGACTCAACTCGATGCTGTGCATGGAAACACTATCGAGTTAGCGACGCCATTTTCTTAACTCGACGAAAACCCTAACCCCGAGTTAACTCGCCATGGAAACATAGTAATGGTATTCATGCAAAGCGGCAAAGTTATATTTAGGGCAATTAGTTATTTTTATCAGGTAGATTGTGTGAACGTCCACTAAAACCGATTGTGCATTTTCAGAGATATGCCAGCTGTTAACTTGTGAATAGTAATTGCTGATTGCTGTTATAAGTTTGCCACCTCGTTTGCTCACCTAAATCGTAGAGCAAATATATCTGGTTTGTGCAAAAGCTTCTCAGTACAAATTTTGACAGTTCATTTATAAGGGTGATAAATTTATCTTGTTTAAACCATTTATAAGGGCTTTGCCCATTTGCATGAATACCATTAATATGTATGTAAACTGAAGCGTCAAGTTTAAAAAGGAATGCCAAAAATTGACCGCCAAGGCTCGACGAAGGGAAACCGAGACAAAAGAATAGAAACAATAGGGGCTTTCACATGGACGTACATGTCATCCGACTTGGGCATGTCCGACGACATGTACGAACGTTCGAAAGCAAATGAGACGGTCGGTCCGACATGTCCGACGTGTGAAAGCATGTCGGTCCGACTCGCTGCATTTATCATTTCTATAAAGTTTTCATCGAGTAAACATCGGCTTAGGCAAAGCAAAAAAGGTTTTTACTTCGTTTTTTTACCGATGTGTTACGCTCCAGAGTCTGCAAAAAATGAAGTCGTCGTACATGTCCGATCGTTCGAAATCTAAACAAAATATTCCCGTTAGTTTGTCGTCGTACAATGTCGGCTGACATGTACGTTCGTCTGAAAGCCCCTAATGACAGCAACAATAATAGCAACAGCGCTGCCATATAAACAAACTTTGAAAAGGAGTGAAAATTAGTAGCAGCAGCATCAAATGATACTTATGTTTTTGTAGTAACATACAATTAAGTTTATCTATTTGACTCATAAAACTAAAATAGAAAGTAAACTAGAAAGCATCGTTTTAATCGTAAAAACTTGAAAAACTGGGTAAAATAAAATAAAACTTTATTTTTTTAGGGAAAAACTTGAAAACTCTCTACCCTCTCAAAAAACTGGCAAAACAAGTTTTATCTGCCCACATGGCAACACTGCTGGCGCATTACATTCAGGGTTTAAAAATTAAACCAGTGCTGCCGAGCGTACTATAATAATGGTAATTTTTGAGCAATTTTTAATTTTTTTAATTTTAGTTCAAAACTATTTTCGGTGGCTTTAGCCGTAATTTTCAAGCTATCATCGTAATTCGATACTTAAGCTTCAATCTCAAATGGGTTAAATCAGAAGAAACCACAACCGCCTCTCATACAAAGTGGCTATCAAAACAGTAAAATCTCTTTGAATATCACAAATTTAATATGTGGACTTGAAATTATACATATTGATGCTTCCAACGTATAAGTTGGTAACTCGAAAATCGTAATTTTTCAGTATGACCGTTTTAGTGTTGTTTTCGTTATAAAAAGAAAACCAAAAACAAAACTCGAGTACAGGTTTATGTTTATTGGACTATCTATGGATTATTAAATCACTGTAGTTTTTACAAACATATTTTATGAAATATTTAGAACTTGAAGTTTTAATTCGGACAAAATAAATGCATGTATAATGCTCCTTAAGTTACCAATTTGTCTTCTGCGACATTCTTTTTTTTTTGTAGTTGTATGTTAAGGTACAAACATTTTGTGGTACAAATATTTGAGCATTCGGTTGATATTTACGACTTACAACTATAGTTTTTTTTTAGAAAAAATAGCTAATAACTATGTGCATGAAGTTGCCAATAGAAAAAAAACAACAGTTTTTGCAATAAATTTTTAACTTAAGTTGCTAAGTTTTTGCATGGGGTCTTCACCTAAATATAGCAAAGTTGTAACTTTAAAAATAGCTGCAAATGCCTCAAATTTTTAGCTATATGTTCGAAAAATTGTCACCTAATGGATAAACCAGATAAACACTGTCCCTTTCAAAATTGGTAGTTTGAGTTATCAACCTATATGTTGGGAATATCGATATGCACTTTGATGTTTAATATACACTCTGAGTATGAGAATTAGCCAAATCGAATAAAAACCACGCCTACCTTGCATACAAAGTCACTTTACCAAAAAAGTAAAATATCTTTTAATTAAGTGCGTGATTTGTGTATGTATTTTAAGTTTATTTTTTTTAATCACATTTGAAAACTATTTTCTGTAGCTATATCAGAGAAAAAGCGCCGCATCCGAAAAATTGTTATAAAAAGTCGCGCGATTTTTTATAACAATTTTTATTTTTTTAATTATATTTGAAAACTATTCTTAGTAGCTATATAGAGAAAAAAGCTCCGCAGGTGTAAAATTGTAATAAAAAAATAACGCGATTTTTAGTAACAATTTTTGCAAAAATTTCTAATTTACCATTTACAGACTATACATAGACTGCAACAGTATTATCGTAATAAATTAAAAAACGGCACCCTTGAATGCAACCCATAAAAAACTCCAATACTACCAAAACTACCTCAAATTACCAACAAATAGGGGAACTCCCAACAAGTTGGCATTTAATTGCAGAAAATTAATCGTAATCGTAACGTAAAATACTTTTGAAGTATAATTAAAAATTGTTGCTGAAATGGCCCCTTTACATATATATGTATATATATCTATATGCATATATATATATAGTTATGAAGAATGCATTTAAAAATAAATAAATGTTTTTTTTACAAAACAAAATAATTAAATTTTTATTGAAATCTGCATTTTATGCCTAGAATTTCTCTTTACGATCAAAAAGATTACGAAATACAGCTGAGCCGTGTCAGTTTGTACTGACCGATGATTGCTGCAACATTTCTATGTACCAATCCGGTAAAAATGAATGCTCCGTCTTGCCCTTAATACACTCATAGGAAATGAGTGAGGTGCTAGAGTTAAAGTAGAATCCGTAAGTCGTGTATGGGCAGTTTTCATTGGCCATAACCTTACGCAAGGTTGAAAAAAACTGTATAAGAAAGTTGGCACAGGCTGTGGGTGTCCAGTAATTCTAAGAGTAAAAAAAATAGGGTTTCGTTTTAAATTTCTTGGAATTTTTTTATTTTTAACTTACCAAACCCTTCTTGGGCAGTGAAGACACTTCCACGTGTTCTATTTTTTTAACTAAGCCTTTATCGGTACGCAAGCCTACGTATATATCTTTAATGCCTACAAGGAAGGATTGGCACCACCAGTTGCGTGTCTTATAACGATTATAGGATTGTTGCTGGCGTTGGTTAAGACCACCCTGACTTGTTTTCAGTTCTACAAATTTTAAATTGTGTAAATTACTGTTTTCGTCACTGAAATATATAGTATTAAGATAAGATTTTTGTAAAAAGTATGTACCATATGAATGTAACATACAGCTGTACCGGCTGCTCGCTTATAATTGCATCAACTTCAGCACCATATAAAATGTCCATACCATTGAGTTTAGTTTTGAAAACGCACGAAAATTCCGAACATTCATCAACCGCTACGCTTGTGTCTGGTTCAATTAATGGCGAACCTGCAAATATTTATTATAATTTCAAGGAAAGGACGTGAAATAAAAAAGATAGGAAGAAATATTAAATACCTGTTAAGCAGTACTGCTCGAATTTAAATCCCCATGCAGACATATTCTTGCACTCTTGTGTTTCACTAGCGCGCTGCAATTTGTCATATTCAGAGTCATGTTTACATAAGTAAAACGAACCCATGTATTTGGTGACGTGTATGCACCAGTCCTGTCGAAACTCGTATGGAGTAGACATGAGCACCCGAAGCAGTCCCCGCCAGCATATAAATTCTGCATTAATGCTCGGCTTAGTGGGCTGTGATTTCTCCTACTTGTTCAAGAACTTTTCTTTGTGGTCGCAAATAAATTGCAACACGTGATCCAAGCGTTCATCGTATGCCGACTCCGGTTTCTTGATGGACAGCGATATGCCTTTGTTGAGGTCTAGTGGAAAATTTTTAGGTTGCTTAAAGTAGCGTAGGTTACGGGCTGTGGGCTCATAAACCCGGTCAGTTGACACGCTAAAGTAACCTATTGGTATTGGATTTTCAAATTTTGGAAATTGAGGATTATCGCCACGGTATGGGCGTACCCGGAGGCCAGTATCCACTTTTAATTTCGGCTCCGTATTATTGGACAACATAATAAACAAATAGATCAACTTTGCCGACACAAACTGCGAAAATATTGTTTGGGTTAAAGGGCTTACACATCGGCGAATCTGTTCGTCGAACAATATGGCGGCGCGAACGTGTGTGAAATAGCTAGCGTTCAAATTGAACCAACCTGTTCGTCACACAAGCCGTTGATTTTTGTTGTTTTTTGTCATCATTTTGTTATAGACCTTTACTGCAAGATGAGGAACAAAACCGAAGCATGTGCAATAATAATTTTAAGTCTTTGCAAAAAAAAAAAGAAAAGAACAAAATGGGTGAAAGAGTGGATTGGAGAAAGAGGAAAACTTTCTCATATAAGTTTGCTTAAAACTATTAAAAGTTCAGAGCCGGCTGACTTTAAAAATTATTTTAGAATGACGGATGAAAATTACGATTACATCCTCTATAAAATTACACCATTAATTAAGAGGCAAGACACCAACTTCAGAGAAGCCATTTCGCCACATGAGCGATTGGCCATTACTCTCCGCTTTTTGGCCACTGGAAGGAATTTCACTGACCTGAGCTACAGTGGTGTTATGGGGGTATCGACTATTAGCTCCATAGTTATGGATACCTGCTCGGCTCTCAATAAAATCCTCAAGGACTACATTAAAGTGAGAAATGTTTAAATTAACGACATAATTTTAGTTTATGGCCCAGAACCAAATTTTTTCTAATGCAAGTAAAAAGGGGTGTGGCAAAATCGAACTATGCCTATATTGTTTGTGCAAATGCAAGCAACAAGTTGACTAAGTTTTATCGCAATCGGATGAACGATAAGCGAATAGTAATGAGTCTTGCAAATTTTGAGAATCGCCGAGAAGAGAAGTTTTATATACATAAGTATATAATAATAAAATTTTAATTCGACGACAACGACATTTTGATGCAATGCAATGCAATTTTGATGCAATGCTCACGCTTTCCTATCGTCATATAAAATCAAAAAAGTCGTAACAAAATTTTTCATTTGTTTACAGGCGTTGCAAAAAGTTCCAATTACAATTGCAATTATACAGTCTCTGTTTCCGATTTGTTTCTAAATAAGTGCAGAATGTGAAAGGAATTAAAGCAGTAAAATTGTAAATGTAACTATTAATTTTATTAAATAGATTATTTTTAAAACATTGGAACAAAGTTTACAAAAACCATTTATGGAATTTTGAATTTTTTGTATTCTTAGAATTGAAGAAGATTAAATATTTTAAAACAAAAAGTCATGACCAAAAACAGTTCAAATGGTTAGAATTGAAAACAAAATAAAATACATAAAATTCAGTACAAATGCTCATAAGCACAATTTTTAGAGATCACAAAAATACTATATAATAAGAGCAATACTAATATAATAAGATATACTATATACATATCTATATATTTATTTATAGATATATTATATTATATAAATAATAATGTAATGAGATCAATTTGCTGCAGGACTTTAAGCACAAGGAATAATCAATACCTCGGCAAAACTTTATGAAGAGCAGAAAACTGAAGACATACGATCGTATGTCGAGAATTTTTCTTATGAATGAAGGAACTAAAGTACCTTATTTGCATAAGCAATACGTAGACAAAACTTTATGTCAAGCAAAGAAAGTCTTTATTTACAGTTTTTGTTTAGAATGTCAAATTTATTTAAATGAAACCGCGAAATTTGAACCAATTAAATTTTTCAAAAATATTTTTCATACTTATGGTTTTTTTTAAATTGACAATGCTTGGCATACAGTTTTGTCTACGTAATGCTTATGCAAATAAAGAACTTCAGTTCTTTCATTCATAAGTAAAATTCTCGACATACGATCGTAAGTCTTCAGTTTTCTGCTCTTCTATAAGAAAGTGTTGAGACATGTCAAATAATTGTGGAGATTTTGATTGATTATGTTTGTAGATAATTTGGTTTGGTGAAGTTGAAGTTTGGTTTGGTGAAGTTGAGGCAATGAGGCGTAATTTGTGATGTTTTCGTTGTTTATTCGTTATAAAATTCGATGGTGATAAAGTTGTAACTTCTGGTTCTGAATTTGGTGAAGGTGATGGGACTTGTATAGTTGACGTAGAGTTTGGTGAAGATGATATGGTATGTTGAACTGAAGAAAAACTCGAGTTATTATTTGGTGATGGAGATGGCGGCAAAATAGTGAAAGGTGAATGGCTGGTAGATGGTGTACTTCCGGTGTAGTTTCTTTTGGTAATTGCTTCCATAGTAAGAAACCCCAGCTCACCTTCAAATATGGTATCATTTATAATTTTTTCAGCAATTATGCTTTGGTTTCTTTGCATTGTTCTCAACTTATCCGCCCACGTTTTCGCCATTCTGTCAAAGGTGTCCTCCGGTTGGGTTAAGTAGCTCCAGGCAGTTGAAACCATTTCATCATGTTTTGTGGTTTTTTTTTTCTTTCGGTTTTTTACAGCATCTTCCTCAAATTCACTCTGAAAAAAAATTAATAAATTAACATGTTTTTTCTAAATATAGGTACCTAGCAATGAAAGGGAGTGGAAAAAAGTGGCATCGGAGTTTGGCAAGAAATGGAATTTTTATAATTGCTTGGGCGCTATAGACGGCAAGCATATTGCAATTCGGAAGCCTTGCAATTCAGGATCGCTTTATTATAATTATAAAAAATTTTTCAGTATTGTGCTGATGGCAGTGGTGGACGCTAATTACCAATTTATTATGGTTGACGTTGGAGCTAATGGCCGTGTTTCGGATGGTGGAGTAATGTTTTACACTACATTTTGGCAGAAATTTTTGCATAAAAAACTCCAACTACCTGATGCTTGCCCTCTGCCAGGGACTGATATAAATTATCCATTCACATTTATAGCTGATGACGCTTTTCCTATGTCGGAAAACTTATTAAAACCCTACTCTCAATCAAATCTGACAATTGAAAAGAGAATTTTCAATTATCGTTTGAGTCGGGCTCGACGAGTTTCAGAGAATGCTTTTGGAATTCTCTCATCACGATTCGGCGTATTTGAAAAAGCTATGCGTGTTGAACCGGACAAGGCAGCAATTATAACTTTGACTTGCTGCTATTTGCACAACTTCTTAATAAAGCATAATAAAAAGAATTATGCTTCCAAATTGGTACAAGTTGTGGAAAACATCGAGAACGGAGAAATCCAAGCAGGAAATGAAGTAATACATGAAAAATTAACTTCTTTGCAGTTAAGCAAAAATAATCATTCTTACGAAAAAGCCAAAGAAACTCGCGATCAATTCTCAACTTATTTCAATTCAATCGGCTCAGTTCCCTGGCAAAATAAATTTATATAAATAATTTATAATTGCAATTTCTTTTATCTCTTAATGTTAACTTGACAATGGAAATGGTTTTCAATAAAAAATATTAATTAAAAAATGATAACAATTATAACTTATTTCACCAAAAGGTATCACGTGAAGTAAGTTTTCGTTAAGATATTTTAAAACGATACTATTTTACGATATGGATATATGAAGGTATGGAAAAAAATTACGCAAATAAAAGTTATTATGAGTTTTTTGAGCTTTACTAAAATATAACTTAAACCATGCTCTGATATGTTGGCAGACCTGAAAATCTAACATTTTTCTAATACGAAAATTTCAAAGCTTACCTCCAATATTTCTACCTCTGGTGATGCCATTGTTTGCCGATCATCCATCGAACTCAAACTGTTGACCGGCTTCTCTAAATGGTGCAGGAAATTCATTAAAGGAAACCACCACAAGTTTGACTCGTATATATGGTCAGTTCCTGCACCCGATGCCTCAGACTCTTTAGTCCTTTTAAGTTCTCGGCGGTAGCTGCTTCGCAAACTGTTTATCTTTCTCTTTACGTCCTCTTTGGTGGCATTGCTCTTCACTTTTTGCAAAATTTGCAAACACTCTTGGTAGCCGGCTTCTTTTTTTTCCCTTTGCAGGTATTCCTTGCACGTTACGTCCCATAACGCACGATGGCCTTGGTAGCAGCAAATAAATGCTTCCATAAAATTTTTTTCGGCATCCATTTTCTACATAAATAATAACCTAATACATAAAAATAACATTTTCTACATTAATTATAATTACCTAAAATCCAAAATTTGTGCAGCCAATCTTGCCTTTTTTGTTTTTTTGTAACTTCAACAATAATCCAAAGATTTATCTCTATTCCAAGAAATTTTAAACACACTCAATGCGCTAAAAATCTCCACAAAATGTACAATTCTTTATTGTGACAAATTTATAATCGACGCATGCTATTTCATTTAATTTCTTAATATAATATAATAATTTTAATTAAAGCCTTCACTTGGTTTCTATCACATAAACTTTTTCTTTGCCGCCAGATTTATGTTTCCTCTACGGAATGTCACTCGGTATGAAGCTTATGTTCAAATTATAGAACATGTTTGGCAGCATCCCTTGTTCGACAGAGAAAATCAAAAATTTTTGTAAACACGGCCAACCGTGTGACAAACTGTCGAACATCGCTTCTTAACTAGCGAACTTGTGTGAACATGGCCGCCGTGTGACGAACAGATTCGCCGATGTGTAAGCCCTTTTATGGTTGATTTCAAACGGTTGCACAAGTACGTACTCTTGTACCATTTTGAATACGCTTTTATTATTTAATACGAAGTACTTTTCGTACTAATGCAATTCGTGGGAAGAGTACAATTTCCCAAAAATAAAACCGTTGTTTTATCAAAAACTACCTAACTTTAATTATATTATGTGTAAGATAATTTGTAATTTATTATATACTAGCATACCCGTACCCAGCGTTGCTTGGGAGTATAAATATGATATGAAAATATACTTCAAATGAAGACCCAAGACTGAAGTATCAGATGCAATCGGCATAATTCTCTTGAAATCCTGTATAAATTTGATTTTTTTGTTTTTGACATTTTGGTGTAGTTTATATTATTTTTTTAACACTTAAATAAATTTTTGCTTAGATAAACTAAAGTGTTCTCTTTATATCACTTTCACTTTTTATTAATTGCAATTGCAGTGATTATTTATGAATTCAACTAACCTCACAATTGAAGAACGAAATTGACTGATATCAAAAATAAATACGATTGTAAGATTAACCAAAGAGACAGAATTCTATTTCTAGAAATATCCATGGTATAATAATACATGGTAGCATTGACAACTGCTTATTTTCTCTTCAACAGGAAAACATAAACTGTCAAACACAGCTTGTTGTGCAAATACATCAGCAGCTGCTGTGGTTGTTCTTTTTTTCACTTCAACGTTTTCAACATTGTTTGTGTTTTCCATGTGTTTTCAATGGCCGATTCTGAACGCTCTCTTTTTGAGTATATTTTTTGACAGAATATGTTTTCCCAAGCAACTGTCAATGCTACCTTGTATTATTATACCATGGAAATATCTATGTTTATTAATTGCTATGCTCTTAAATTTCTCCAGAATTGAAAGCAATTTTCGAGTTTAAAAAACTTGGCAGTACCCTTTCTTTTCGTCGCTCTTTGGTCAAGAACTATAGAAATTGCTTTAACTTTTTGACGGATGTAAAAGAGATAAAGGGAAAAGCTTTTGAGCATAAATTTTTGAGAAACATTTCTCTGATATAAAAAGCTTTCTTAAATTCGCAGGTGGCAAACGTGCGTTAAAAGAAATATTTCTCTTCGCATTTACTTTTAGACGCTCTTGTTATCTATTATCAGCTGGCGAACATGCGCTGTAAAAAATTCTATAGAAAATGTTTTAACAGTCCATAACAAAATGAATTAATTAAAATTAATGGCTTTTATTGGCGATCTCATTTTTTTGTGTTCAGCTTTATTCTAAAATTCTGTAAAATTTATCCCAATCCATTTATTGGATTATTTAACTCAGTAGATATTGAAACAAAAAGAGTGGCACGCAAATAAATACGATGTATTGGGCTTATGGCTACACTGTAGCAGGAATAAACTGAGTGCAACTATCCACTCAAGAGACCACCGCGGTGAGTTGTAGAATCTCACCTCTCTCTCTCAACAAAGAGCTTAAGCTGTTGTTTGCTTTTATTTCGTGCTGCTTATACAATGGCAGCATGAATTAAAATGCATGAATTCTTAAATAACTAAATAAAAAGATTTACAAAAAACGTAGTACCCAGTAGCAGGGTCACTTATTATAGCAATTGAATAGTGAAAGAATTATTAAAATCGGTTCAGCACTTACCCCCTTGATTGAACGATGAAAATTCGAGAGAACCCTTTTATATAATAGTATAGATAAATTTATTCATAATTTATGATTTTATTTAGAACCAGATGATAAACACGGTCTTAAATAAAAAAAAAAAATAAATAACTGGCCATTTCAGCCCTTGAGAGGACTTTGACCTAGCTTCTTATGATCAATTGTGTTGTGCGTGTTATTAAGTTTGTACACAATTGACCGAGAACCGGACCTACATGCTTAACGCCGACTCCGAACGGCGATGAACGGAATATGTTCTCGTTCTCGAAGAAGAGAGGTGGCGGCCGTACAGAAAAATTATTTTAACTCAAATAATTTTCTGTCGCTGCTGGGGTTCTAACCTGGGTCTCCAAAGTTCGTTGACATAGCGGCCACGCACTTTAACCAACTACGCCACGGACGCCAAACACGGTCTTACTCGGGCGAAAAAATTTAAAATGTTGATATTAATTAATAGGATTTGTGTTTTTTTTTTTTTGTTTTTTGTTTATTTTGATTCATTTTGAATTTTCGTAATTTTTTTGGCACAATAAGTAATGGTGTAGTGAATGAATAATGACAATTTCTCAATTCGTTTCTGAGTTATACTCTCAAGTACCCCTTTAAACACTGCCACACCAACAACAGCGCTACCTACTGGGTCAAACTCTAGACCTTAACCATCTACAGACACACACCAAATTTCATCAAAATCGGTCCAGCCGCTTAGGAGGAGTTCAGTGACAAAGCCATATACATAAGAATTTTATATATAAAGAAGATAATAATATGCTCACAGACAGGCTCAAAGCCTCTTTTCAACTAAAAAACATCTTTTCAAAAAAAGGTGTTTACACTTGAAAAACAGCTTTTCATTTGACACACAGTAGTCTTATGCATGGTTGAATTAATGAGGTTGGCTTGGGGATGATCATACTCTCCTCTCAGAAGCCACAATTGTCAAAATCAATGAAAAGAAACAACAACAACTTCATCGGCTTTACATATTATCCATGGTGTAATTAACAAGGTGATTGTGACGTTTACTAATTTCCCTGCGGTTTTCAAAAAATTTTGAGAAAGTAAGAAAAAAAGAGACAAGCTGCGGGAAAGTGTCAAATGGCTTGCACTCAATAAAAAATTGTAATAGATTGTTTTGCAACTTTTGCTTGGAATTTACCAACAGCTGTTTTTGACAAGAGTGGGTACAATTTTTTTGAGATAAGCTAAAAATTCATGATCACCTTGTTAATTAGATTTTAGATTTTGTATGAGCTGTCAACTTCCATTTGACATTTATGGGAACTCGCTCTCACTCATGCAACATACTTATTTATTCAACCATGGTCATATGTTTGTTATTAGGTGTGTTTTTTTTTTGGGAACTCAAGAAACAACATTCAGTATGATTTCCTCGAAATAAGGCGGAATGCAAGGAGACGCACCCGTTTGCCTTGCGTTGTCTTTCGCACTTTTGTATGCGGTTAAGAGGGTTCGCATTTTCCCTTTCAGCGCAGTGGTTGAAGTACTAGAGTCTTGAAATAGAAGAAAATCTATTGTAAACAAAGCAAAATATATGCAATAAACATATGATTGCTTGCCGTAACACCTGCAGAAACCATATCTTTCAGAATATTGCTGTATGGAAATTTTTTTTTTCTTTCTGGCGTGCTGAAATTCATCCTTTCTTGCCATGTAGCATTTTAGGAGACAAAGAGTCTCTTCACGGCTCCATTTCTTGCGTTTTTTGCGGGTTGTGACACAAGCAGGGTTGCTTTTCAAAAAGTGTGCCAATAAATTACTTAAAGTATCATTTTCTTAATCTGGCAATAGTGTTTCTATCGGCAACTATGAGCTAAGCGGCTTAAATTATCCTGTCTTAGCTAAGCATTGTTTGTATGAAAAATATTGTTGATCTTATATAGCCATGCCAAAAAACGCACCTATTATTAGCTGCATTCCCGTGGCTCTGGATCAGATCAAATCTCAATGAAACCATGGTATAATAATACAAGGTAGCATTGACAGTTGCTTGGGAAACCATCAAGCTACAGATGCATTTTCACAAACAGCTGTTTTTGACAAGAGATGTTTTCTTGTAGAAGAGAAAATAAGCAGTTGTCAATTCCATGGTGTAATTAACAAGGTGATCGTGAATTCTTAGCTTATCTCAAAAAAATTTTACCCACCGTTGTCAAAAACAGCTGTTGGTAAATTCCAAGCAAAAGTTGCAAAACAATCTATTACAATTTTTTATTGAGTGCAAGCGATTTGACACTTTTCCGCAGCTTGTCTCTTTTTTTCTTACTTTCTCAACATTTTTTGACAACCGTAGGGAAATTAGTAAACGTCACGATCACCTTGTTTATTACACCATGGTCAATTCTACCTTGTATTATTGTACCATGAGTGAGTTTCTAGTAACAAACGAACTTTTAGCGTCTCAACTCGTCAACAACAGCTGTACAGAGTAGTCTTTTTCTCTTTTCAGACGATTGAGCGAACTGGTTGCATTTTGGGTTAAATGTCAAAACAGACGTAACGTTTGCAAACGTTCGGCAAGTTGCAACTGTCTCGTTTCGTCTATTTTGGTTAGGGCTTATGTACTGAACACATTGACGACGACAGCGACATTACGACGTCTGTCAAATTTTTTTACATGTATTTCTTATGAAGAGAATTTCGTCTAATGTCGCAATGTCGTGTCGTCGATATAGAACTATTCCTAATTTGACGGCTTGTCGTCGCTGTCGTCGTCAATGTGTTCAGTACATTAAAAAGACTGCAACAGTATGACCCAAATTAATTTAAAAACGTCAGCCTTGAATGCATCCCATAAAGCTGGATTCACTGATCTCCTTCAGCATGTTTTCAAGTTTTTTTTATATGGAGTTTATGCGCTCTATTTTTTTCCACACTCAATGAGAGAGTAACAAAAACTTGCTGCATCTCTTGAACTTGATTAACTTTATTTTAATTTTCTTGCTGAATGTTTTTGAGCGGAACTGCCAGAATGAAGTTTGTCAAGTTGAAATAGGCATATTTTATTTTTCATGTCTTTATAATGAAGGAACATTGTATCTGGCAATGCTGAATGACATTGAAAAAACAAAAAACTTGCAGAATGTTTTACATGTCAGTGAATCAAAATTGCCACATTCTCTTGTTGAGAGTAATAGAGCTTGCGCAAAAAACATGCTGAAGGTGATCAGTGAATCCAGCTTAAGAACTCTAATGGCCAACTAACACGGGATTGCTTGATTGGCAATCGATGAACTTTTCTTTCTCTCTTTTTCATTCTGATTGTTGGTAGCTCACACGTCAATCATAATTTTACATTTCGTAACCTACCAACACTATTCAGATAACTGATTGCTGACATGTACAAAAATAAAAAAAAAAAATAAATAACTGGCCATTTCAGCCCTTGAAAGGACTTTGACCTAGCTTCTTATGATCAATTGTGTTGTGCGTGTTATTAAGTTTGTACACAATTGACCGAGAAATGAATTTACAGGCTTAACGCCGACTCCGAACGGCGATGAAAGGAATGTTCTTATTATCAAGAAGCTTTACATGGCATTTTTATTACTCTCTGAGGTTTTCCATTGTCTGGAGAGAGGTGGCGGCCGTACAGAAAAATTATTTTAATTCAAATAATTTTCTGTCGCTGCTGGGGTTTGAACCTGGGTCTCCCAGGTTCTTTGACATAGCGGCCACACACTTTAACCAACTACGCCACGGACGCCACCTGACATGTACAGCAATCTTAAAATTAACAAATTTAGATTGCTGCAATCTGTGTTCATCCGCTCTGGCTCTTAGAGTTTTTAACAGTTTCACATTGAAAGCAACTACAAAACGATTAGATTCATGATAGAATTATACAGGCAGCATTTATCTCAGCTTCACGGAAACCAGCATCTGTCAAAAACAGTTGTTCGTGCAACAAAAGTGAAACGAATTAATGTGCTTATGTATGTGAACATATAAGGAGAGAAAACTCTTTGTAATTTTATATTTTATAGAAGGCTTGCTTTATTGAAGACTTTTTAAAAAAACAAGTGACGATGACTTATATGGAAAACGATAGTGACCTGCATTAAAAATGTTTGTATGTATTCAAAATAAGGTTTTCAATAATCTAACTATTTATTTGCAAATTAATTATTATAATTATTATATTTAGTAATCAAAATCATATTAAAAACATCCAGTTAAGAATACTATGCAAATTTCCAGCAAATTGTTCGATATTTGCGCCACATAATTACTAGAATCATGAAGGTAGCTCCAAAAACAACGGAGCTGGGCCTATCTTAAGTCTAAAAAAATACCATCTTTGTGATATTTTGATAATTGGATGCTACAGTTCCGTTATTTTTTTAACGACCCTCTTATTTCTAGCACCGATAATAACGCCATTAGTTCTTAACATATTTCCGTTTTGCTTTTTATTTTCAGATGATGCACAGGCATTTTTTAATAACAACCGGCAGCATACCTTTTTTTCTTGGTCTACTTTGTCATGACATAAAACAACAACAACAATTTGTTTACAAAATTTCGTTAGTCGATATCTTTCATAATTTTTGTGCAATTTAATTTTAGCAAAAAAAAAGGAATTAACACGTGAAAATTTTCGGGTGATCATTTTTTTACGATTTCCGACGTGGATTGACAAGAAAAGAATGCTTAGATCAATTTAGTTCGACTTTTGGTGATGAAGCATCACACCCAGTGACTGTAAAACGCTGGTTCAATTTTAATATGAGTCTCTAGGCCACTGATGTTAACGGCACAGTAATTACTGTTTTTGACAGTTATTTGACTGCTCATACAGTACGACAGTAATTTTTCGAAAAATCAAGTAATTTCAATGGCCGGCCAAAAATATAACGTTTATTTAGAAACAATTTATTAAAATCATATTTATAACATCTCTGTTCTTCTCATAATGTAACCATCCCTGGAATTGCTAATTGCGTTGCTAACTTTGCAAATAATAGTGTATACATTAGGGCGTATCGAACTACAATTTTTTTTCGAATTTCACATTCTAAGAGGTCTCAAAAGTTGCATGGGGTTGTCAAGATCACCCAAAAATGAAAAATGTAAAATGTGAAAATAAATAAATTCTACAAAATATGTGCGTTAAATAAACAATTCTAATAATAAAAATTGTTAAAAAATTATCTGTGATATATGTTTAACGTTTTCCAATCGTGGTGTTTTTATTTTAATTGAAAACTTCTTTCATTTCGTCCATATGCATCTGCAGCTGCTGAGGTTGCTGCACTTATATATTTCAACATTTTTTTCAACATATTTGCACTTAATAACATTAAATTTACAAATTATGTTCGTTCTAGTAATAATAACTCTCTATAAATTAGATAAAAACACAATATTTTGTAAACAAATATTGGTTGTTTGCAAGCTTTGAAACATAAACAATGGCGTAAACATAAGCAATAATTGATTGCTCTCTTTCTTGATAATTTTTTTGACAGATGCTAGTTTCCCAAGCAACTGTCAATGCTACTTGTATAATTGTATCATGGATTAGATTGCTTGATTGCCAATCACCGTGTGAGTTGGGGATAATAGCCCATTCACACCTAAGCTAAATTGCTCATTTCGGCCAAAAAACACAAATGAGATGCGTAATGAACTCATTTCCTATAGAAATATTATAACTCATTACAACTCATTTCAACGAAATGAGGAGCAAATGAGATAATTTCACGTTAAACACAGCCCTGAGCATATTAAACTGCTTTGTGAACATACCTTTGAAAGCAAAATGTAAGAAAAATTTGTACACAGAAAAATTTTATCAAAACAAAATATGAAAATACAACAAAAACAACCGTCAAACAAACTGAGATTTATAAGTGTGAACACTTTTTAATGAGATATTCAAATTTGCTCATTTGGCTTAGGTGTGAACGTAGTATTACGTAAAACAGCTGTTTCAGCTCTATTCATGGCTGCGTTAAGCAGGCACATCTGTTGTGCAACTGTTGAGCTCAACATGTTGAGTAAATGTATCAGAAAAATAAAATGATACCAAGGAGAGACAATTTTCACATCATGTTGAGCTGATTAGAAACTGATACTTATACGTTCAGCAGGCAAACACGCAACAGTTCACAACTGTCGTACCTGCTGAACGCAGCCAATACCTTCCTTATTGTATCATGACTGAGCCGAATACACGGCTTCATTCGCTAGCTTGGCAGCACTTTTCCGTACTTGTCAAAAATAAACAAAGAAAAATTCTAAAAATGGCAGCGAATGGGGAGTGACGTCGACGTTTGTGAAAAAAATGTGTTGAATCGGTTAAAATTGTGTTAAAAAGTTAAAAATAGAACTCTGGCATAGTTAATTATTATTTTAAAAATACATGCAATGTATATTAAATATATTCGTTATTTGAAGTAATATTAATTACCTTAAAACGAAAGTTTCAAGCACACCAAATATGCAAGCAGCGGAAGCTAGAGATTTAGAACAGGAACAATTAGTAATTTGCATAAAAATTAAATTACTTATTTAAAAATAAAAAAAAAACAATAAAAAAGTTAAACAAACAAAACGATTGAGGACGCTGTATCAAGGCGTTGTGGATTAGCACAGAGTTCAACGACTGTAACTTGGCTGCGCTCACTATGGGCACAAGTGGCAACTACGCGGAAGGTGCTAATGGCATACATTTTTAATTACTCATAAAAGTGATTTTATCTGTTAACAATTTTTTTTTTTGTTTTAGATAATAAAAGTACAATTAATTTGAATCAATCGGCAACGGCTGCTACTATCACTAACAACAGCAGCGCTACGAACATGAGCGTTGAACTTTGCCTTGTCTGTGGTGATCGTGCTTCGGGGCGTCACTATGGCGCCATCAGTTGTGAAGGTTGTAAAGGTTTCTTCAAACGCTCAATACGCAAGCAGCTGGGTTATCAATGTCGCGGCGCTATGAACTGTGAAGTGACCAAACATCATCGGAATCGCTGTCAATTCTGTCGTTTGCAGAAGTGTTTAGCCAGCGGCATGCGAAGTGATTGTAATTTTCAATTAAGCCAAAACAGAATCGAACATTTAGACCCATTTATACATCATCCCCACACCTCAAAAACACACACACACACACACGCACAAGCGCTCACTCACACACATATTACATTAACTTTTAAGTTGGGCTTGCATGCGGGGGATAAAATATAACCCAAGCGCCACAAGAAGAGGAGGTGATGGTGCTCTATTCTTATCTGTTTATTAATTGTAGTTTGGCAGTGAAGAAAATTATAGAAGATTATCATGAATAAAGATCAAGATTTAACAAATTAAATCTAATCCAACAATTGGAAGATCGTAGGACTAACTTAACAAACAATAAGCTTTTAACTGATTTTACTAATTGAGAAAAAATACAATTTTCTACAAATTTTTTTTATAAAGTTTTATATTTTTCTTTAATAGCCTGCAACACTTACAATTAAAACTTGCTTATTACTCACATTTTCATCAATTCACTAACTTACCCCATCTCCTTAGTTCTCATTGTAACAGTTTGAATACATCTCAATGTTATTTTTAAAAATTTTTTTTTCCTATCATTGCTTTAACAACAAATAATAATTGCATCCAATCCCGTAGCTGTGCAACATGAACGCAAGCCTATAGTGGACAAGAAAGAAAATTTGGCCAATGCGTCTGCCGGATCATGTGGCGCTGTGGCCGCAGCTGCCATCAGTGGCAACACCACCAGCTCCAGCAACAAATCAACGAGTCCCGTCTATCAAGCTCGCGGTAAGCTTGCCTCGCACTACAATCACTCTGCTTTAAATTCACCCACTGCAGCGGCAGTTAATGTCAACCAAAGCGCCGCTGCAGCAGCTGCTGCTGCTCTATCGCTAGATAGCAATTTGGCAGCTGGTGTGTTTCCGGTGGGCTTCAATTTTGCCGAGCTAACGCAAACTTTGAGTATGTTATATATTTTAAAATAAATTCATTAATAACGATTTTTTTATGTCTAGTGCTCGCTTCGCAACAACAGCAGCAGCATCAGCAACAGCAACAACAACAGCAGCAACAGCTGCCCACATCTGTGCAAGCTCAGTCAATTTGTTTCTCTCCCGAACTACCCAAACATGATGACGACGATGATGATGATTCAATGGACAACAATAGCAGCACATTGTGCTTGCAAAATCTTACCACTGCTAACAGCAACAACAATTCAACGAATTTAAATTTTAATATTGATGCTTTGCCAAATCCCTCGTCCACTGTCGGCCTCATCCAAACTTCACTGGATAAGCGCATTATTGAGCAGGCATTGCAGCTGCTGCTGCCCATTCAAGCCAAATTAGAACGCATGAGTGCTGGTGTTGGTGTTGGCAGTGGCGAAAATGCCAACTCTTTGCATATCAAGGCCGAAATTGATGATGATTTCATGGGTAAAGAAAAATATCATTACATAGATTTTTATAAAAATAAAAATGAGAAAGTTTGGCAAAGATCTAACGAACAAAAACAGCTAAACAGGCCTACAAAATTTTTGAATTATATCATTAATTTATTGGAAAGTATAACGGTTCAACCTTGCGTAACCGAAATTTCAAGTATATTCAATTAAATTGTCGATTCTTTTAAACACTGATTTATCAAAAATTTGTGTCGGATGGGCTGAGCGCGTAGACGTGCGTGAGCCGTTCATATTTTCGTTAAACTCCCCTCTGAAGTAGATGTTTTTCAATTAAAATAATTTTTTTCTGATTTTTGCAGACAATGCCAAACATCAGATAGAGTTAATAATGTCATGTAAAGCTTCTTGAGAACCACGACGCAAATTGATCATGTGAACTCGGTCAAAGTCATTTCAAGGGCTTGATTATTTAATTCGTTTTTTTTTTGTTCAATTAAAATTCTAGTTTACACATCTCTAATTTTTAAACCAATGTTTTGTTGATTCATTAAGAAATATTTAAAAATTTTTTTATCTTTCCAATCGCCAGGCAGTGACAATGAAACCGAAGAGGCTCATCTCGATCTGCTGGACGAAAACGTTTCTGTGGACTACAAAGACTTTGTCACCAATGAGAATATTTTCGAGCAGCCGCTTTTCACCGCCTCCCAAACACAGTTCAATCTCCAAGCACCCTCTCTCGTTTCCACCTACCTTAACATTCACTACGTGTGTGAAACCAGTTCACGCATTCTTTTCCTGTCCGTCTTTTGGATGCGAAAAATATCAGCTTTCGAGCAGCTAGACGAACGTATACAATGCAAACTAATACGAGCTCATTGGCCTGCGTTACTTGTTGTGGCGCTGGCGCAACAATATGGCAATCTCTCGTATTCCACTATACTCGGCACACTGATAAGTAACATACGCCAACTATCGGAAATGGATAAAATTGAGCCGTTCAAAATACGCAAACTCAGCGAACATACAGCACGGCTGCATGAATTTGTGCAAGAAATGCAAACGCTTGATGTCACTGAGGCGGAGTTTGCATTCTTGCGTCTAGTGCTTGTTTTTCAACCGCAAGTACTCATGCGTAACCGTGAACGCTCAGTGCGGCAATTTGTCAAACGCATACAACTTTATGCATTAGAGTCGCTACGTCAACACATACACATCCAGCAGCAGTTGCTAGACGAGGGCATTGGTGCATCTGTAAAAGATGAAACCAGCATTGCGATCAACACCAAAACTGCAGATGAACGCTATAATGCGCTTATGTTGACGCTCATGCCGTTGAGTGCCTTAGAATCGGAAGTTATTGAAGAGCTTTTCTTTGCAAATCTTGTGGGCCAAGTGCAGATTGACAACATGATGCAATATATTTTAACACTGAGTGCAAACACAGGCATGTAATGCGACTGCATAAAGTTGTGAGACAATTTATATCATTTTGATTGAATTTATTGCTGAAAAAATAACTGAGTTAAATGATCGCTAGCAGATAGCAGAACTTTCTCTAACGCAGTGTTATAGAAGTATTTTAATTTTGTTTATATCGTTAAGTTATTAGCTTTAAGAATTGCTGGAAAGAAATTTAATTTCTTTTTTACATCTTAAAAAACACAAATTAAAAAAAAAACAAAAATATATTCTACTAGAAGAATTTATTGCATAACCATAACGACAATAAATAGACTGAAACTCATAAAAAAAATATTGAAGCGCGGAATCCTGAAAATAAAAATTATCTTGTTTAAAAAAAAAAAAAATTTGGAATTTCATGTTAACCCCAATTAGTCAAAAAACAAGAATGAATTGTAAAATGCAATTATTTTAAGCCTTATATTAAGATTTAATCTTTGTTTAAGTACCTTTAAAAAAATCAATTGTTTTTGCAAAACAATATAAACTACATACATATATATATTAATATGCATGCGCATATATTTAGTTAAGTAATCATGCGTTAAATATTACTTAATATTGTTTATCAATCAAAAGCCTTTTGGCACATTAAGAACTTTATTTTGAACAATGAAATAAAATTGAATTTACATAGAAACAAATATTAAATTATTTCAAATTTTGTTTTCAAAGAAACTGCAGCGGCTACATACAACTATGCAGGTTCTCAAGATGTGACTATCGATCAGAAAAACTCATATCAATTGGAAAATTGTGTCTGGTGGAGAATTCGATTCTCGCGGCTCGAAAAATGGCTTCATCGCGCTTTAATGCTCTCCGCCACGGTCGCCTCACCAACAAAAATATGGAAAGAACGTGCATTTCAACAACAGTTTGGAGCAGTTGTTCAACAGCCATTGACAGTTTAAACTTTTTAAAAAGCTGATCCCCAAATGCCTACCTTTTCCAGAAATACATGTTTGAATCTTTAATGCCGGATTCCAATCCCATTGACAAAAAATTGATTTCAACTTAAATTATTTTTCTGATCAGGCATGATGTTTGCCATCCTTGTGTCATGTTTGAAGTTTGGAGTGAACCCAGTTAACCCAAGTTTAAGAAACTAGTAACAGGTTTTTTTTTTAATATCTTTATTTTTACACCATCAAGTACACAATCAACTTTAAATCATTGTTACAAGCTGAGCGCGTTTTCGCCATTCATTTAACGCTGGTGTTAATTCTTTTTCCGTTATGGCTGGCATACGCCGCAACGAACTGTGCACACCAATATCGGCTACGGACATTTCAGAGCCACCAAAGTATTGTTGCTTTTGCAGGCGCTGGTTGAGAGCACGTATCATGTTGGCTCTGCTTTTGGCAGTGGTGCAACGCAGCAACTGATAGCAAATATCTAGGACAGAATCAATTTCATTGCAAAGCGGAGAGTCCTCGTAGCGATACTCATTGGGGCCAACACGTCCTAAGTAGCGGATGATGTTCACTTCGCCGTAAATGGGAACGTACATTGTAGGCGAGCTGATCATTTCAGTGTGCTCACCTGAAAGTGAATATCGTAAGATTTAAAAATTATTATTAAGGAAGCAGCAAACGATTTCGACATAAGTCGGGAGGTAGACATAATGGTTTGAATTAAAAATAAAAGATTCATAAAAGATATAAATTTTTTTACTTACAATTTTTCCAAATTAGCGTCACTTTAACCTTTGGTTTTGTCCCATCTATTGGTACTGCTTTTAACTTATTTTCAAACTCTCGCGCTTCTTCACCAATATCCTGCATGGTGGAGTGCGTAAATGTTGACACATCAATGGTGAACAAATTCTTCCAAGCATTTTTTAGCGCCAACAACGCATAAGGTATAAAGTTTGGATGTCCATTGATGACAATATCATTCAACGGTTCCTAAAAGTTTGAGAAAAAATGCATTTTCAAAACATTTATGAAAATCCAAGAAAATTTCAATCAAACCTCTCTTAACCCTCCATTACGCATCGTGCTACTTTGTGCTGTATGTTGTGGACCCTTCTGACACAAACCCAATGTTGAACGTATACCGGCTAGCAGTTCATGTAATTGATTTAGTTGCTGCAACACCTTATCCTGACGTACTGCAATGAGCGCGGTATCAGCCTGAAATGAAAAAGAATGCGCATCATAGCTTTAGTAACTTTATTTGCACCATACATTTTTTAACGTATTTAGGGAACATTAATAGTGGATGGCACTTTTTGCTAGCAAACGTTTTTAGTGATCGTGAGCATGTGTCTGCGTGAATTTGCTGCATTTAAATTATTAATTATTCATGCAAAATTTATTAGTTATTTACAAACATTTATTTAAAAAAATTGTAAGACATTTTCCACCTCTTTTCTCATTAATTACTTTATTTTTCTTCGAACAAGTGTCTCTTCGGAAACGCTAATGAACTAACATTAGCTGATATTTCTTCTATATCTTTTGCCGAATTTAGATTTCTTTAAATAGTTTTTGAACTTTTTTTTGTTGATCTTTTTTGTGTTATGTACTGTAATCATTTGCTTTTGTGATTTGATTTGACTGAGTTAAGACAAACATCTCGTAAAGTGTGAAATTTTCAATTCTTAATTGATTTCTACTTAAAAGATTCTTCATTAGAAAACTCTTATATTAAACTCACTTCGGAAATATTTACTTACTGTTAGTGAAGAAGAAAGAACGAAGCCACATTTTTTAAGCTTTTTCTAAATTCAAAAATAAATTAAAATTTGTGTTAAATCGGAAGCCGTTTGACCTCTTGTAAAAACAAAAAATCCAGTTCGAAATTGAGCTAGATCTGAGAAAATCTCACCTATTCACTAAGAAAAGTGACTTTTTTTAGACTAAACCAATGCTCCCAAGGAAATGGCCCCTATTGCGTAAGCATTGAGTTGATTCGGAAGAAGAGTGATAGCTTAGTTGGAGGATGGAAAGATTGAGTAGTGTCGGTGAAAATGTGTTATTTTAAACCTACACAGTTCAAAGCCGTAGAGGGTTCACGCTCGTAGGGAGATTAATCCACAATCTTACCGTGCGACCGAAGAACAAATTCTCTCTTTAATGCGATGTTCTATTGCACATCAAGGCAATAGTACAGGGATGGGCTTAGAGGGCTGACCGAGTGAAACCACTCGAGCTGGTGGTATTAGATCTTGTAACTCCCTTGAGCATTTACACAATCTTACCGTGCGACCGAAGAACAAATTCTCTCTTTAATGCGATGTTCTATTGCACATCAAGGCAATAGTACAGGGATGGGCTTAGAGGGCTGACCGAGTGAAACCACTCGAGCTGGTGGTATTAGATCTTGTAACTCCCTTGAACTCTTCTCAAGGTAGAACCTATATTATAGGCTTAGGCACACAGCATTGTGTCGATGCCCGAGAGAGTTGCGAGAAGATGAAATATTTTCATCCCTTTTCAAATATATCGCACGACGTTGAATCCCGATTCTGAACCTTTAAATAAGATCTTGAAGCCATTGCTCAATTATTCGAATTGTACTACATTTTTGGCTTGATGTATGAAGTGTAGATCATGCGAAAATCAGCAGGAGTGAAATATCTTCTGCACCGTTTTAAGAAACCTAGGCACTTGGGTGCTTCTTTCGACACATCGAAAATGTGATAATTCCAGTGAAGATCAGATTGGATCGATTAGCACGCACAGTGCACCAAAAACGGCGGATTCTACAATATCCACACCATTAATTTGAGGTGGAGATAAGAGAGCACATATTCGTTTGTTAGTTAACAAACACTGCGTATTACTTGCTTTAAACTCGACTTTATTAGCAAGACTCCATTCAAAGATTTTTTCGTTTAAAAGTGTGTCATTCATATTTGGTCACCATTTCTCAATCTTTGAAGAGCTCGGCCGTTTTTTTAACGAATATGAATGGTATATGCTGCTGTCATCCGTAAAATAATGAATTGTGTTACCAATCAACGACAGAAGGTCACCAGTAGAGCGAGCCCTACGGAAACCATATTGGCAATCATTTAGCAATTCGTTGTGCTTCAGATAGGTCATCAGGTGGAAGTTTATTTCACTATCCATGACCTTGGAATGTGTAGAGCATATCGCAATGGGCCGATAGTTTGTAGGGTTCGCGGTATCGCCCTTTTAATGTACTGACTGGACATTGCGACTTTCCAACAAGATGGAAATGCTCCTGTACTGTAATGGATGTTGAAAAGATTGCGCAAAGGCGGAGCTAATGTACAATTGGTGATATGCCATCAGTACCACAGGCTTCTCTGCTATTGATTTTGCAAGAACTTTTTAACTGATCTCGTTCGAAAATATCTTTAAATTTTAGTGTCTTTGCCATAACTACATTTTTTTAATTATTGAGAATTGATAAAATAAAAGCAATTTATTTCATTTCCAGCAAAATATTTTTAAACTGATCAAGTTAAAATTGACTAAATTTCCAATAAATCTAATGTTAGAGTACTCCCATTGCATTGACATTGATAAGTTCGAATTCAAAGTTAAAATTGAAATTTAGAACTTCAATGAATGGAAACAAATTCCATTTCGAATAAAATCAGGATTTGGAAAAGGAATGTATATCTTTCATTCAATGCACGCCAAATCCGACAAAAATAATGAGTGGCCAAGTTGATAAAACCAATATAATGGAATTGATGGAGCATGAATAGAAGAATTGAAAAGAAAAATGATACAAGATTCTTACGGATTTTGATTTAGTGCCCACACTATGAGTTAATTATGAAAGTTAGACGAAATTGTTTTTCATTCTGACAAACCTGAAGAGTACGTTTTTTATTAAATACTTCTTTCTGATCGGAAGATTATTTTTAAAATAAACCCATCTTACTCCTTAGCTCATATAATAAAATAATTGTAGATATGTCCAAAACCATGCTAATATTCCATATCCCCTAGTTATATGTAAATGTTAATTTTTTACTTAAATAATTTAATGTTATTTAATGCAACGAACGAACACAAGCAAACGAACAATTGTAATTAAATAATTTCATTGGCCATATTTAGATGATATTAAAAAATTTATTGATTTCTCATAAGATTATATGGCAAGTTATGCTCTTGAAATTTTGTTCTTTACGCAATTATGTTAACCTTTAGTAATTGTTGTATTTTTCTGCCTAAAACATCCAAATCGAGTACACAATTGGAGTCAGTTGAGTTGATGTTGTTGCTGCAGGAAGTAGTGACGTTGCTAATATTGTTGGTGGCAGGTGCAGCGTTAATCTTTCATTGTTGTCATTATTCGCAAAGTGTATAGTTTGTTGAATTTTGAATATATTTTTACCATTTTCAATAAGTTTTCATAGTTTTTTGTTGATTTGCTTGTGTTTCACTTACTTGTCCAGCCTCGTTGCTGGTGCTATCGCCGCTAATGGCATCCACAGCTAGTCCCACATTTCGCAGCGTGTACATGCAGGTGGGCAGCTCAATTTCAAATTGGGGCAGCAATGTTTTTAACTCGTACATGTTTTACCAATAGATTTATTAATATATATATATTCTAACATTGAAGTATTTTACGCGATTAAGCTATATTCTTAATTCTGTTGCATTTAATAATAATTTTGAGTAATATCTTAACCTTCGTTTTTTATTCGATGTCGCAATTTTCGTAATTTCGAGTTCTAACCAAATTTGACAACGACTTCATAAGGGGTTGCCAATTTACTACACAAATGTCTACTACTTTTTCATTTATGTTTAAGTGCTCAATGGTTTTAAATTCTTTTAAAATTCTTTTTGAAGCTTTTTTTTAAACACAATTTTTTTACATTATTAAAGAACAACTATTCAAGGTTTCATCCTGCAACTTTTGTCCAAAAACTGCGTTGATAAGATAGAAAACTGCAATTCAAGGAAAGACCTTAAATTTGCGGTGAAAAATATATCTGCAGACTAGTACATCAAAAAAATGTTTTTCGTTTTATTAAAGAGTTCTGGGGCGTTTAATCGTTCGATTTTTAGACATATTTGTTGATTTATAACCTAAAACGTTCGCAATTTTGTGCACATATATTAACATTTTTTTTCTACGCTCGCCATTTTATCAAAATTAATATTTTTTTGAAAATAAATAAGTATGATTCAGTCATAAAGCTCAGATTCATTCATTTTTAATAGATTTCATTAATTTTTGACAGAGGTGAAACATTTGTTATACTATGTTCACACACAGGCCGAAAAGACGCTTTTCAGCTGAAAAACTTCTTTTCAAAAAAAGGTGTTCACACTTGAAAAGCAGCTTTTCATTTCATTGTTTTCAGAAAATAAGATGCTCCTATTGGCTACATGTATACACATAAAATAAACAGAGAGACGAAATGTCAAATATCAGTGATAACCTCAATTTTAGGAATAGATTTTGACTATACTCACAAAAACAGACTTCAAAGCAGGGTTGTTTTCTAGCTTTTTAGATTTTTTCGCTGAAAAGCACACAAAAAGACGCTTTTCCTTTGACAGTTTTTCTATGGCGAAAAACTTAATATCATGTAGCTTTTCAGCTGAAAAGCCAATATTGTACGAAAAGCGGCTTTTCGGCCTTAGTGTGAACATGGTATTAAGCCCATGTTAATTACACCATAGGTTCAGTTTTTAATAATTTCTGATAAACATTTAATAGCACTCACAACACAATTAATCACAGGATGGTCGGTCAAAGTCC
Source organism: Pherbina coryleti (assembly GCA_943735915.1). Lineage (NCBI taxonomy): Eukaryota > Metazoa > Arthropoda > Insecta > Diptera > Sciomyzidae > Pherbina > Pherbina coryleti. Next base: position 22,107,895 of record OX030952.1, read on the forward strand.
TGTTAAGGACTATCATGATAAATTCATTTTTTTGGAGTTTATTTTCTTATAAGAAAAACTTAAATTCTTGCTACATATGACATTAAAATAGTTCTTAATTTAGTGAAAAAATTCAGTTAATTTAATAGCCATATTTTGTAAAACGAACGCAGTCACTTGCGTTAAGATTTTCAGTCTGGCAATGCCTTTTTCATATGAAGTAAAACAAAGTCTCTTTCTCACTCATAAATTTTCTAATAAAATATATTGAAAGATAAGAAAATCAAAAGTGACGTGATTGCGTGCGTTTTACAAAATATGGCCATAAAAAAAAATTCGTAATTTCTTCCCATTTAAGTCTATAAACGAATATACATTACTATAAGTTTTATTAAATTTTGCATGGCCGACCGAACTAAAAAAAGTTTCCTTCTAATTTTGTAAGGGAGTTCCTACCCTTCACTGGTAATTAATTATTTTGTTTTGTAATTTATCAAAATATTGTCAATTAGAATTCTTGTCGAATAGTAGAGAGAATTTTTACTGACTATAGCGACAAATATTCTTCCATTATATTTTGATGAATAAAACTTCTGCAACATAAGAACAAGTCAAATTTGTACGAACAAAGTGGACATGAGAAAAACAATAATATAGACTTAAGGGAACAAAAATTCAATGTGCTTTTGGTGGTTTCTTTATTATGCGCCACTACTGAGGGGAATTCAGTAAAACTCAAATAAAACCCATAATGCCAATTATATTGCAATACGTACACATTACAAAGTTTTAAGCTATTTTTTTAGAATATATACATAAAACTCATTTCAAAACTTGAAAATAAAGCATATTTTTTATTATGACTTTTAACATCCTTTAAATTGACGATTTTGAAGTCATGTTTCCCAATAATCCTGTTTTATTGATAGTCCCCTAATTTTACTCCGAAAGTAAAAAGTACTCTTTTTACGAAACAAAAGTATGATTTAATGCAACCCATTCTAGTGACAGCATCTAGAAAAATATCGAAATTTCGAATTCACTGCGTGCGATTTTCGTAAACACGTGTAATTGTCTATAAAAGGCACGGTGTTTACGAACAGATTTAGTTTAATGTGTTGTTTCATCGAGTTAACAGTGAATATTGTATATTTGTGAATAACGGTGATCTAAAAGTGGAAAATGTGTGTTAAAGTGAGAAAGTCAAGTTGATGCTAATTAACTGGTGTTTAAATAAAGTGATCCCTTAGCGAACTCAATGCAGTGAATATGGTTAGAGTGGACAAGCTTAAAAAGAAATTGGAACACCTAAAGTTATCGACCGTAGGTACTAAGGCGGAATTGCAACAGCGAATGCGAACTGCTTTGGAGAAAGAGACAGAAAAAAGTGAAAATCAGCTTGAGCACGGCTCTGATGATGGATCAGCTAGATTGTCAGAATGTTTGGAATCTAGCAGCGGTTATTCAGAAAATAGCGATATGAGTCAGATGCTTGGAGCGATACAAAAAATTATGCTTGAAAACTCGATGCAACTTCTTGAGATGGAAAATAAATTTCATGACTATACTCAACGGCAGGAGAATTTATTGGCAGAGCAGCAAAAAAGCTTAGAGCAAAAATTGAAAAAGCAGAGAGAAATCACAGATTGTTTTTATGATAAAATACAAATGTTGCAAAAATGCATTGACAACATGCAAAAGAGAATCACATGTCTCGAAAGAAAACCGACGAAAAACAGCAATGAGAAAAATACGAAAACTGAAAACGATGAGAGAATTAGACTTAATCACGAAAATAGTGTCGATGAACTGCATGAAAGTGGATCTTTGACTGATAAGGAAAATTCTATCGAATTAACTTCATTCAAGGAACAAAATTTTGATGAAAACATCTATGAAAGAATCACATATCTCGAAGGAAAGCAGACGAAAAACTGCAATAAAAAACATACAAAAACTGAAAGCGGTGAGAGAATTAGACTTTATCACGAAAATAGCATCGATGAACTGCATGAAAGTGGATCTTTGACTGATAAGGAAAATACTATCGAATTAAAAACCATCAAGGAACAATATCTTGATGAAAATATCTATAATAAAATAAAAGGGCTTGAAACGGAAATTCGTGATTTGCAGATTAAAGCTTCTGCGGCTATATGCATCAAGTTTCAGCCTCCAACGTTTGATGGAACAACATCTTTTAGTTTGTTTTGCCTACAATTCGAAACGGCAATCAAAGTAAACCAATGGAACGACCAAGAACGCTTGGCAGCACTAATACTGGCGCTTAGAGCAGGTGCCTTAGCTGTATTACATACGTTTCCCAAAGAGGAAAAAAGTAGCTACGAATCAATTATGAATGCACTGAAGCAAAAATATGACAGTGAACACATGAAGATCTCCTACAGAATGTTATTGAAGAACCGCATCCAAAGTTGTAATGAAACGCTACAAGAGTATGCCGTGGAAATTGAGCGCTTGGCGCATATGGCCTATGACATCGAAACTCCAAAAGAGCTTATTGAGCAGTACAAAATAGATGCTTTCACCAATGGAATATTGGATCCTGCTACCAAATATGCAGCGCTAACAAACCCAAAGTTTAATTATGCGGAGTCTATAGCTAATGCTTTGGCACACAAAACAGCATTGCGTTTAGCTGGTCATTCATTGATACGAACTGCTGATAAGGATAATTTAATAAAGACTCTATGTGACACTGTCAAAACTGCTATTCGATCAGAGTTACAAAGAGACAGCTCCAATCACAAATTTGAGTCATAGTTTATCAGAAAAATGGATATAATAAGAATATTTAGTAAATTAAAGAATAAACTACCTTTTTTTCTAGAAAAATTTACTTTAAGCACTAAGAGCATTGAAAATAAATAAACTGGTAGAAGGTAAGGAAAAAGACCAACAAAACCAGTAGATTTAAATACACAATAAGACAATACTTCATCAATCCACACTTGTTGAAAGAATGTGACTTATTCGTCTTCTAGGATTGCCACTTATAGATGATTTAATATTTTTAAATTTAGATAAATTTATTGTCAATTCATTAAAAAGAGTAAATAAAATATAAGTACTACTGATATTGTCTTTTGATTTTTATTTAAATATTAAAACCACTTGAAGAGTTAGTAAAAAATTTCTTATTAAAAAAATATTGTGTCGAGAATCATTTGGATTTGAACCCTTGGCCTACTTCACTTCAATCAGGACGCTTTCCTTTTCGCTGAACAGAATAGAATCGAAACAGAATCAATTTACGGACTGTAATTTTTTAATCGAAATTCGAATTGCGGAATACTTGTATAGTTTTTTTATACGATGATTATAAGAGAAAACTCTTCATTGTCATCTTATACATTCAACATAGTACGATTGAAGAAAAATCGACGCATTTTTCTATAAATCTGGAATAATTTGAAAGAAAGTTATTGCAATTATATCGACAAACACTCCTAATAACACTTCTTCCCATAGGAAAAATTTTTAGAAGACTTTTTAAATCTCGAAATGGGAAGAAAAATTATTAGTTGGCATTGTATTATCTTCGGTTTGACCAAAGTGGACCGAATGGGAAGTAGGAGTGCGTTAGATATTTTGACAAATAGTTGCTCTGAATGGGAACTAGGCGTGGTTTTCAATATCAAAGTTTAAGTGTAAAATGTCAAGTGGTAAGTGAGTTTTTGATGACGTCACACATCAGGATAATGCAAAGTTGGGTTCAATGGTTTTATAAGAAGTTTATTAGAATCTTTATTTGGTTTTTTTTTTACTTTTAAAGCTTCTTGAAGAGTATATGGGCGTTGCAACAAATTTGAATTCGATTTTTTATGAAATATATTGTGTCTAATTTGATCAAAGTTCTACTAAGATATCAATAATCTTAAAATGTATTATTTTGATTCTTCCCAATAAACATTAACCTTGGAGATTGGCTTGACCTTAAGTGGAGCTCCAGTTCGTTTCACCAATCTCCAGTGCTGGATCTCCACTTGACCTCCACTTGAGATCCAAGCCATTCTCCAGGGAAATGGACCTTCGATCTCCAATTGAGATAAGGCTGGATCTCCACTTGATCTCCAAGGTCTTTCTCAAAGCGATCTCCAACCCAAATCTACAATTTGCTGCTCCAAGCTTGGAGAAAAATGTTTTTCGTGCTTGTTGGGTTATGGGTACCCAAACCCAATGTCACGTGCTGCCACTTAAGATACGACAAAGATTTTTTTCTTTTTTAAATTTTAATTTTATTCTGAAAAGTAGTTTACAAAATTTTTATAATTTTATTATATCAATAAATTGCTATCTACACAAAATAAGATTGATATTAAGTGAAACTTAACTCAAAAACTTCAGATTTGAATTTTTTATGCTACTTATACTAAGATTTTTTATGTTCTATTTTTTCAATGCGTTTTTCTACTATATTGCGAGACTTTCTAGATTGCTTTAGCAGTTCGCTTTCTTCCATGGGTTCAATGATGGTGCCCTTGCGTGTTATAACTGCCGGTTTTGTCAGCAGACGAAAAGCTGTCTCGGGTACGAAATTTCGACCAATTGGTGCACGAATGCTGGCCTCATAGTCCTGCAATGAAGTGAAAGGGAAGGGTAGATCGGACACCAGATGCGTACGCAAACTTTTACTAGCTTCCTCATTGATGTAGACAGTGCCTTTGTTCTCATCGCGACGTTTCTCTTGGGGCGCTAATTTGAGAACAAGGCGTTTATTTTTTTGCGCAGCTACTTGTTCTTGTGAGATGCCAGCACCAGCCCACGAGCCCCAACCGGGTAGCGAGAGTTGTATCTCGGTATCGGGCAGTTTTGATTTTTCAGTTTTATCTTTACTGAAGTCAGCAACGATATCATCATCGACAAAAGCCTGACTGATGGTCATTTGTTGGTGAGTTAAGTTGTTGTCGCCAACTTCATCGTCATCGTAATCTGCCGCTTCCATTGCGGACAAGTTGCCGATAGATTGTTTCAGTTTAATGGGTGCAATTTTTGTGGGATCAATCACATCGGCATGATCGGTTTCATTGGTTTTGTTTTTAACGGCATTAGCTTCCTTTGCCACTATATCATTTAAGCGACTGGCTTTAACAGTATTTTCCTGATCATCTTCAGCATTAAGTGCCTCATCTAATATGGGTCGCTTTGCGGTTTCTTTGAATGCCAGATCAGCGAGCTGCTTGAGAGTATTTTTCTTCTTTTTAGGTGGCTTTTTCTTCTCTTTTTTTATGGGTGGCTTGCTTAAGCGTTTGGCTTCTTTCGAAAGTATTTTCAATTTTTTATTCAACTTCTGTTGTTGCCGATCTTCTACAGCATCGAAGATATCATCAATGTTTACAGCTTTTGAATTTTCAGCAGTGACTTCTTCTACAATCCAGCCATTCTCTATTTTTGGCTGGGGCTTGGTTTTAGCTTCTTTCTTCTCCTTAGATTTCTTCTTATCTGTTTTAGAGTGTGTACGCGCATTTTTTCCTTCTACTTTTATTTCAGTTGATTGCTGTTGAAAGTCCTCCAACTGTTTCTTGTGCTTATTACGCTCTACCCAGTATTTTCTATAGTTTTCTGCTTCCGGTGCCGGCTCCGTGCCCTTAGCATCTGTTTTTGACGCATTCATCCAGGGATTAAATGGATCATTGATTACATGGTCATCAAGTACTTTCATTGCCACATCAGTTGCATTCTGTTCATTCTCTTCCTTCTCCTCCTCATCGGAATCGTGTTTCTTTTGCGTTAGCTGGCGACTAATTTGCAGCTGTTCACTTAGATCCTTGCGCACATCTTTGTCATACTTAGCTCGAATTTGAAGATTTTTAGCCCACGTGCCGGTGTTTTTGTGCCTCAGATTGGCGCGCTCGAGCACGCGATTCTTTTCTAAAACATTAAGTTTTTCCAGCGCTGCTTCTGGATTAGTCTTTTGCAACAGCTCGAAATCTTTGATTTGTTGCTGCATTTTCTGACGCTTCAGGAGATTGTGAAACTTTTTTGACTTTATTTTGTTACGAAGACGTGCCTTCGCAGATTTTTGCGATTCCCGTAGTTTTAAGTAGGCGAGTTCCTTGCGACGCGCAATAAGCTCATCGCGCGTCAACTTGACTTGCAAATGTCTCTGCTCTTCCGCCTCCACATCTTGCTGATCACGCATATCGCCACCGTTGCGTTCCTTGAGCAAGGCTTCCAATTTAGCATCAGTTGCTTCCATTTCAAGCACCAAGTCGGATTTCACGGCAAGCTGTAGCGGTTTTGCATAAACTGAAGTATCAATAAAAACTGTCTCTGCAGGCAAAGGAAAGACCTTAAAAAGTTTATTGATTACAAATAATTTTAAGCGATGATTTAAGTCCAGCTCTCACCTGCGTTTCAGATGTGCGATTTTTGGCCACCACTGCGTCCCAGCGCGCCAACTTCTTTTTGACATTATCATAACCAATGGTGCGCTTAATACGCTCCGCCACCGGCTTCTCCAGCGGCACTGGCAGCACTTTCGTCGATGATGCTACATTCCTAAGTTTTTTGCCTACCTCGATGTGCTTACCGCTACCCCTGAGCAACTGAAAGATATCATTGACGGCAACACCAGATTCTGTTGCTAATGAAGCTTTCTCTTCACTTGTATATGCCTGCTTGACCAGCTGGAATTCATCAGGTAGCTTCTCCGATTCATTGCGTGTTGCGCGTTTGATGTGCTGAACCTTGCCGAGACTACTGATAGATTGCAGCAGGTTTTTGTGGGCGCGCGGATTAATTTGTTCATCATCGGCATTATAATTGTTGGTCTCTATTTCATCATCAACCATTTTAATTGGGAAATATCTGAATTGTTTATATTTTAAACTATAATTGCGATGACAAAAACTTTAATTTTTTTCCATCACACGTGTGGTTCCAGTGGCAGGGTTAACATAGCAGCAAAAATATTTTGGTACTGTAAAATAAAAACATTACTGAAGTAGTAGATATGATACAATATTATTCTTAAGTTGATTTATTTAGTTATAAATATATAAGAAGGGGCTCAGATATAAAATAACTTCAAAAACTTATAACTTTTATTTAATTTTTGTGTATAATAATTAATTTAATTATGTAATTCAATGCTGCTATTGAACCCAAAAGAAAAAAAGCAGGATTACTATCATTTCTCGTTTAATGCTTTTAAGCATATACTGAAACCCTATTATTTGACATTTGTTTGTTATTATTTTGCTAAAATTGTAAAAGATTAGCTGAAAGCTGTGTTTAATAAATTTGCCATAATATTACAGGCTGCTACTGAATTATAATTAGGATAAATTTTTGGTTTGGATAAAATAGCGCTTTGTTCATTTGGGTTTTTTACGATCTCTGAGAATTTCACATTTGTATTCAATAAAAATTGATCTGTTAGCAGAGTCCTGACAAAAAGAACTATTTATTATTCATTATTGTTTGAAAATGATTTTTGGAACACTGCAAATCGCGTGTTACTTTTTTCTATGATATATTTAAAATTCAAATTTGATACGTTAAATAAAACAATGAAATTGCCATTTAATGATAAATGTTTTTGAGTCTCTAAATATAATTTAGAACAGTTTTATTTTGTTCACTATACAAATTAAAAAATTTTTTATTTAATTTATGCATAAAACTATATGTATTTTTACTTAAAAATAAGAAAATAATAACAATTCACTATAGTCAAAATTCAGAGGACATATTCAGTTCCTTGCTGCGAAATTGTTGTACTTAGAGCTGATGATTTACTTCCAGATTTAAAAATTATTTTTATAAGTAAAAACAAAAATAAAAAATAAATTAAATAAAAAATAAAATGATAAGCTCTTTTAATTTTTTTTAACGATAATTTATTTAAATTTTTGGAAAATAAATAGAAATTTACTATCTCACTATACATTTCTTCATATTTCATTATTCATTTTCATTTTCATGGGGGTTTTATTTTCTTACTTTATTATAATTTTTTTTTTTAATAAAATTACTCCACGACAAAACAATAATAGTTCTTGAACATTAGCGGAGCATCTTCATCGGATATAAAATTTCTTTCCGGTTTTTCAGAGGCAAATGGATTGATGATTGGTGGCAGCACAACATTCAAGCGACGATTGCTTTCCTGCACAAAACGTGACATGTCCAGAGGAGCTTCATATTCTGTATATGAAGTGACCACAACGGGGCATTTAATACTTGAAGCTGCTAAAATAGTCTCCGGCCAAGTATCCTCCAAATGGTAACCAGTAGAACGATACAGACCAGCATTAAAGAAGCAAACTGTTTACAAACGATAGCATTTATTTGAAAAATTATATATTTTACACAAAAAAAAATGTACCTAAGTCTGGCTTCAGATATGTATCTGTTTGGCAGTAATCATGATATAGCTTATTTTCGAAGTGATAGTTAACTGTGCGTTCATTTTTCCGACAACTACGGCAACACCTGTAAAAAATAGGAAATTATACATTTGAAGAATATGACAGTATTGTTCTCTTAATATTAATTACTTTGTCTTTTTGAATTGGTCGAAAGAAATCTTGCGAGGATTTAATTCAGGTCCAATAAAAACCACATTCAAGAGCTTTACAAGCGGTGTTATATGTACAAAAAACAGTTCCCATTTATGCAGAACATCAACCTCGAATTCAATCTCAGCGCCTATAAATTAGAATTTCAAATATTAATCAAGCTTTTGCTACAAACTTATTTCAAACTGTTAAGCATACAAAATATAAATTTTTTTTCCCAAAAAATAACAACATAATTTTTCACCTATCAAATGAATAGTCATCACTTCTGTTTTCTTCAGCTGATCACAAAGTTTTAAGGCATACCAAGCTGTTAGCGGGCACGTTGATATCTGACTGAGTGTCGCATATTCGCACGAATCCTGTAAATCTAGAATTATCAAGTAAATGATCAAATGAAGATTTGATTCGAATTAATTTCATTGTTATCTGAAGCAGTACATACCTAATGCTAGTTTGTTGAATATCTGCTTTGTATTGCAGCAAGCACCAGGTATATCCTTCAAAATTTTCGTGGGCAGTGAGGGATCTAGATGTCCAAATTTCTCTTGAAACATGATCAATTCCTTGAACAACTGGTATGGCTTACACCAAAATTTATGCTGTTTACTTAAATGCTCGGGATTACTTTTACAAAATGCAACCTAAAATTTTCAAAAATTTCATATTTATAAAATTTTAATAATTTTTGCAATAAAAAGTAATGGTAAGTTTAAGGTACGTTTATACAATCAGACTATTCTCTACTTGGTTTGCGAATGTTAAGTTAAACTTTAAGCCCATAGGTTTTTTTTTCGCAACCTTAACATGGCAAAACGTAAACTAAAGATTTTGATTTTTCTGTCGGTCCACCCCACATATTGTATTGTTTGAAAGCACGTTTATCAGACTCGTTGCAGTTTTGATTTTGCAAAAATCGTCGAGGCGTGAACAGCTACGAGAAAAAAAAAAAAAAACAAATCGAAAAATATTGTAAAAGAGGTCAAGTGTTTCATACAAAGAATTTTGGAAAGAATTTATTGAAGTTTATAATTTTCCTGAAACCTGGAAAATAAAAAGATTTTCTTTTTCTTTTCTTAGTATTTCCATCTCTTCCTCCAATACTTCATCAATAATTAGAGCACCAAAAAATTGTTTTGCGATTGCCATGATGTGTTCTCTTTGAGCTCTGAAAAGTAATGATGTCTGTTTTGCAAAATTTTATGAATAAAGTTAAATTTTGTTTCCAATATGAAGTGATAAATTTAAATTTCAGCATGCGTAAGGCTTCGGACACATTCCCAAGACAATGTATAGATATACAGAAATTATTTCTTCACTCAACACATTCCGGTGTTTCGAAATCTGTCATTAACCGAATAAAAATTAAAATCGATCAAAATAAACCCCTGGAAGCAGGCCGTGGAAGCAGGCCGCGGAAAATGGTACTTTTAAAGAATCACCTATTACAAAATCAGGGATATCTGCCTCGAAAATCTTAAAAAAAGTGTTACCCGTTTGACTATGATGATGAACGACGAAGGAACAAAAGTTTTCAAGAGAACAGTCCGGAGGCGGTTGGCCGAATATAACCTCTTGACCTAAAAAAACCACGTCTTACCGTGGCAATGTAGAAAAAGCGACTGCAATGGGCTCGACTATATCGTTACATGACTGGAGTCGAGTAAGTACACTCAGGGAAAAAAATCGTAAAACCAAAGCAAATACACTTTGCCACAAAGACTTTTATTGGTTCGATTGTGCCCAAAGATAAAACATCCTTACGGCAAAGGCACAAAGATTGTTAAATTCCCATGAAAAATATACTTTATATTTTTCAAAGACTTAAATTCTTGTGACAAAGATGTACCGTCTTTAAAAAAGTCGATTTCTTTATTACTATCTTTGTATGTCCTTTTTTTTCTATTACTCACCCCTTCTCCACTCTCCTTCCCACCCCCTCCCCTTCCCCTTGACACTTAACCTATACGATTAAATCTAGTGCTAATTACAACTTATACATATTAATACATCAATTGCCTTATATAGTACATATTGCCCACAAATTAACTGCGAACTATAAGCGTGTGTATTTTTAAGAAAAATATGATTTTGTAGAAAGAATTCTTTACAGTTATAGACTTTGTCATTGAAACAACGATGCTTCTTAGCTTCAAGAAAACAAAGAAAATTTGTTGATTTTGCGATTACAGTAAATAATTTATCTTTACGGCAAATATTTTTTGATTGATTTAGCTTCAGAGAACTTCAGTCTTTTGTTTCAAAGATGCAGCAGTTGCTTAGTTAAAGAATAAATCATTAGTGCAACGATCTTTTCTTTGTAGCAAAGATATTTTGGTTACAGTCTTTTAACAACTTTATTTCTTTGATTTTAAGGCGTTCAATTTTCTCAGTGTACAATTATGGAAACAGTTCTGTATGTCAACAACGAATTTTTTGTGATTATGATACTTTAAGGAATGTTTCTCCGATGAATCAAGATTCAGATTTTTTTTGACAAAAGTTCATTCGTCCGATGGCGTCTTGGGAAACAGTTACATGCAGACTGCCTTACTGAGCTGATTAAACACCCAATTAGTGTCATGTTTTTCTGTGATCTCAGCGAAGAGAGTGGGCATCTATATACCATAGTAGGGACCATGAACCAGGTCCCTCGGCTACTACCACAGCTGAAGAAATTATTTCATGGTACATATTTATACACAATATAAGCTATTATTACAGCAAAAGGAGGTATCAGTACATACTGGGATTTATTGTATTAGGTTTCTATTATTCTCCATATTTCTTCCAAAAAATATTTCTGCATAAAAAAATTGTTAGTTTCACAATTGAAATAACATACTCTTTGAAATAAAACATACCTTTGAGACCCACAACCGATTGCATAAACCAACAAAATTTAACATTTTTTTGGAAAAATTTAACATTTTTTTGGAAAAATTTAACATTTTTTTGGAAAAATTTAACATTTTTTTGGAAGCAGAAACTTAAATAATATTTCCCAAGGATTCAGGTGCGCTGAATCCGAATCTGGCAGCAGAATTGCTCTATCATATCAGGTTTTTGAGAAATCCTAACCTAAAAGTGAAAAAAACACGGTTTTTCGTCATACTTGAGTTTATTCAAGTATTCAGGTTATTCTTCTTTGGAGCCAAATCTCTTGCCGTCAAGATTTTTTTTGAGGTCAGCAAAGAGCCAGTAGTCGCTGGGGGCCAAATCTGGTGAATACGGTGGATGAGGAAGCAATTCGAAGCCCTATTCGTGGGATTTCACCATCGTTTTCATCGATTTGTGACACGGTGCATTGTCTTGGTGAAAACACATTTTTTCTTCTTCAAATGGGGCCGATTTTTTGCGATTTCATCCTTCAAACGCTCCAACAACACTATATAATAATCGCTGTTGATTGTTTCGAGATAGTCGATGAACAAAATTCCATGCGCATCGCAAAATGCAGATGCTGTAACCTTTCCAGTCGACTGTTGTGTTTCTGTTCGCTTTGGCCTGCTTTCATCGGTTGCTCTCCACTCAGCTGACGACCGTTTTGATTCCGGTGTGTAATGGTGGATCATCCATTGTCACATACTGACGCAAAAATTCATGTTTATTCTTTGTAAACAGTGCCAAACAGCTCTCCGAATCATCGACATGTTGTTGTTTTTGGACCGGTGTGAGAAACGCGGCACCCATTTGGAAATCAGCTTTCTCATCGACAAATGTTCCTGTAATATTGTTCCCACACTGCATTTCGATATCTTCAGAGAGTCACCTAGCTCGCGTACCTTCACTTTATGGTCGGCCAATACCATTTTATGTCCCTTTTTATGTTTTGTGGAACAACTGCCTCATTTGGGCGTCCTGAACGTTCAGCATCATTTGTGCCTGTACGACCAAGTTTAAACTCAGCAAAATGGTTTTAAAATCGGCAATTGGGTGCTTTTGACGAAGCAGAGTCTGAATAACATTTTCGAAACCATTGCTCTGCTTGGACGGTATTTTTTCCCATAAAAAAACAATGATAAATCAACACACGGAATTGCTTTGAATCCATTATTTTGAAAATATCAACAGTAGCGTCACTTAAATCACTGCAACTTCTGAACTAAACGTTAGATTGTCAAGAAATTTTTACACGTACATATTGTTTGAAGTTTGGAACTATCGAAATATTATGTCGATATTTCGTTAGAGGTGCCACCTAGTAGTTAGTCGCGGGACTGATTTTTTTTTTTTTTTTTTTTTTTTTGGATTCGCCCGGAGGTAAGAAATCTTCATAGATACGTATGACCCGCGCCATACGCATGCACGATTTACATTCTAAGAAGTTCCCGGATCAGCCGGACTGATAGAATGCACCTACGTGCTAAAACTTACCACCTGTTGGCAAATAATAGCCTCCACTAAGCACAATTGCTTGGCCTTTCAGCGGAAATTAAAATTAAATAAAATTTGAGAATTTTTTGTGCTTATGTAAACTTCATAAACATCATCGAATAAAAGCACATTCTTCATAATACGAAGCAATACAAGACAACATCCAAAGTTATTTATTAGACCATATATAACCGCATTTATAATTGTTGTCGTTCGGCTTGGGGCCACTGTCCAACCCAAGATCCTACGTGGAAAAGAGATGCAACTCTCAAACACCAAACCAATACCAAACATAGCACAGATATACAAGTATATATTGTGCAGGCACAATATATTTATATATTCGGGTCACTAAAATAAGGGAACACCGAGCTAAAGTTATTATTTGGATATGCATTTGGGCCAACGCAGGTACAAACTTGTATGGAAAAGAGATAAACTCTGACACACCAAGCCAAGAGACACGGTATACATGGTCAAATAAGGAAGAACTAAAGATCTAAAATAATTTCATGAAAAAATAAAGCAACGAAACTGAATAAAACGAAAACTTAAAGTATCTATCATATTCGATGATGCTTATTTGTTAAATCGTAAAATCTACACAATTATCGCGAGTTATATTTGTTATCACAAGGAATGCGTTAAGTATTCAAATGTAATATCATTTTGCGTTTTAAGACATCCACCGAGTCAGAAAAATTTATCAAGTTCAAGTTGCCATTAAAATCACTACACATACATCGCAAAGGGTCGTGAAGGGCATAATTAGAAGTGCAGTGACTCAACTTAAAAAGCTGGAAATGTCTGGCTCCGCTCCTGGGGATGTTGAAGTTTAATGAAGAAAGGAGGTATTGTGAGTCTATATCACCACTGAGTAATTTGTATAAAAAAGAGACATTGAGCATAATTCTTCTGCTTCTTAAGGAAGGCAGGGAAATAATTTTGAGGCGTGTTTCATAAGGGGGAAGAATAATATTTGGGTTCCAACGATAATGTAAAGCAAAAAGTAAGAATTGTTTTTGAACCGATTCTAATGCATCGATGTGGACATTGTATTGAGGGTTCCATATTACGGATGCATATTCAAGAATTGGTCTAACAAGAGAGGTATAAAGTATTTTAGTAGTGAAAGGATCGTTGAATTCTTTAGCCCATCTTTTAATGAAACCAAGGACACCTCTAGCCTTATTTACCACCAAATTAACTTGAAGATTGAAACGAAGTTTAGGATCCATAATTACACCTAAATCAAGAAAACTGTGTACAATTTCTAAATTAGTATTATTTATAGTGTAATTTATACTATTAGCAATTCGACGTGAGAATGTCATTTGCTTACATTTTTTTAAGTTTAATTTTAAAAGGTTAAAATTACACCACTCAACTAGACTGTTTAAATCCGATTGTAAGAGTTGTTGATCTTCAGGCGATTTGTAAGTTAGGAAAAGTTTCACGTCATCGGCGTACATTAAGACGTTAGAGTGTTTTATTACAGAAGGAAGGTCATTTATAAACAGTAAAAATAAAACCGGACCAAGATGACTTCCCTGCGGAACACCAGATGTGACCAAAATATTTTTTGACATAGAATTCTTATATAAAACTTTTTGAGAACGATTCGACAAGTACGAGTTAATCCAGTGTAATAGTTTGACGGGAAACCCAATTAGATGAAGCTTTTTCAGAAGAAGATAATGATTGACACAATCGAAAGCTTTGCTAAAGTCTGTATAAATAACGTCAGTCTGTCGTCCTAAAGTAAAACCTTTGATGACACGCGAAGTAAACTCCAAGAGGTTAGTTGATGTAGATTTTCCCTTTAAGAAACCATGTTGAGAGGTGGAAATGGAGGAAGATACAACGTGGGTTATTTGATCAGTTATAATTTTCTGTTATTTCAAGAGTTGGATGATAATCGTCTTCAGGTAAGGAAACTGGGTTCGAACGACGGAGATTTACGGAAGTGCATCTATCTACAAATACAAGGTCAAGAGATCTATAATTTTTATTAAGAATATTATTAACCTGCTGAAGACACAGATCGGACAACTTATCTAAGAAATCATTTATCCAATCAGAGGCAGAAATAGGAGTAAGAAATGCGGAATCATCGGAAATACTCCAGGATACAGAAGGTAAGTTGAAATCACCTAATGCAATGATAGTATCCATATTTTTAAGCATATTATGGACTGTTTCGATGGCACTAATATGGTTTAAGTAAATTGTTAAATCACTTTTAGGTGGAATGTAAGAGCAAGTAAGAAAAATCGTATTATTATTAACTTTAACTGTAACACAAATAAACTCCAGGTCGTTGGTACCAGGAATTGTTAATTCCTCCGAAGCAAGCGAGTTATGGACAGCTATCAGAACGCCACCACCGATCTTATCATAGCGATCTTTACGAAAAATTTGATACTTATTGCACATTATTTCAGAGTTTAAAACGTTAGAGCGAAGCCAAGTTTCAGTAAAAACTATAAAGTTATATTCAAAATCAAAACTGTTCATGAAAATATCGGAAAGTTTAGAATTGAGACCTCTAACGTTTTGATACACAAGCTCTAATTTAGACTTGTGATTTTTTAATCGTTTTTTGTATGGTACTGAGGACTATTAGAAGGACGAGGCAAGTGTACAACATTTGCAACACGCGGTTTGTTTTTGAATTCAAATTCATGAACAATTGTATTACGGGGCCAAAAGTTTACATCCACAAGAGTATTAAATAAATTTTCCGGAACAGTCAATCTAAAAGACGTAGTCAGTCTCGCATTTAAATATTTGAATTTTTGGATCGAAAGAGGCATACCACTATTTAACTTTGAATTAATAAAAAATTTTATATCATCTTCAGTTGTATCAGCAGCTAAGCGCGAGACAAAGATTGCTTTAGTTGGTGGAATTGCGATTAATGGCTTAGGAGAAATAGTAGCAGTAGTAATAGGAATCCGTTGAGCGTTAACAACTGAAGTTGCAAAAATAGGAGTTTGAACAGTAGGAGGAGCAATTGAAACAGCTTGAGCATAAGTAAGAACAGGCTGGTTAACAGGTATGGATGGTGCTAACATTGGCAAGGAAACGGTCTCTGGTACATTTGGAGCAGATATAGAGGCAATCGTATCAGTACAAATGTCCATATCGTCTGCAATGTCACGTTCAACAGGTGGTGGTATTGGTGGTGTCGAGTTAGTTTTCTGTTTATTGCGCAGGTTCATGTACTTCTTTTTACGCTTGGGCGAAGGAATTGGCTCATCAATATATTTACACTCATCGAAAAGTGTTTGGTACTTTAAAAATTTTGCAGAAAGCAAAGAAAGTTCCCTACTTATCTCAGAGAAACCCTGCTTTGTCTGCTTAAAAAGCTTATAAAAATTGACATCAGTCAATCTGCACTTCTCACAACACCAACGCAACCCTTTACCTTCTTCAATAAGGTCTGCAACTCTACCCATTATGCCCACACATTTGGTGTGAACGATATCATCACATAGCCAACATGATAAAAATCGCTCAGTTTCACCCTTAGTGGAACAGCCAGGCTTAGAGCAGAGCATTTTAATTAATAAATAAAAAAAGACCAAAAAAGTAGTAAAAATAAATAAAAGTAGTAAATGTAGTAAAAATATTAGTAGAAATTAATAAATAAAAATAAAACCAAAAAAGTAGTAAAAATAAATAAAAGTAGTAATAATAATAGTACTAAGCAAAAGTAACAACCTGAAGTGATGGCAACCCTTAGTATGTATAATAATAATACGTATTCAATAGCTTAGCTAGACAGAGCTAGACAGATGTCTTAAACGCAATTAGCAATAGAACAAAAAGAAAGCAAACAACTTAAATTGCGAAGAATATAATAAAGAAAATGTAAAGAAACTTGTTCAGCACTTTAAAGAAATTTTAATAATAATAATAACACTTATGTTAACAATAGTAAAACAAATGCAAAACTTATCCGCTGCAATCATTAGACTTCACATAAGCACAAAATTTTTTAATTATTTTCAAAAAACCACTGTATTTAAATTTAAACTTTGCAGAAATTAACAAACACAACTTAAAGAAATTTTAGCGCGTTGCCAACTGATTGGACCATGTGTTAGTAATGTCATGTATTCTTTTTGAAAAAATTATACTTTTCAGTGTTCATGATCTATCCAGCATTAAGGGGGCATATGGGCTTGTCCAGAAAATGGTCAACCAGAGGTAAAAAAATAAATTTACTTATTTCTTAAAGTTTTGGTTGCAAAAAAAGCTTAATATCTCTTCAATCGAATACAAGAGCTTACTTTGGTTATATTCTCTTGAGTGTAGTAAAAATGCCAGATTTATTGTCGATTGAAGTAATTTTGTTTTTTTTTTTCAATTTTTTACTCATATTTGTGATGATAGGTTATGCTCTTTTATGCTCAAATAAGAAAACTTTGAGAGCAGCAACAACTGCCAATTCGAAATATTTCAAAGTCAATGCATGAAAAAATTTAATTTTTAAATGTAGATATATTTCTTTACGTTATTAATAAATTTTCAAAAACATTCATGTGAATTTTCAATTAGAGGGGAAAATGTGTAACGTCCGACACGTAACGTCCGAACAAATAAAATTGCTAACTGTGACTCAAAAAAATGATTTTTTAAATGATATAGGATTTTCCTTAAAACTTATTTAATTTGCAGTTATTTGTTCTCTTAGACTTCTGAGGTGCGACCGACCATTTCGCAGAATTAATCTAAGCTTTAGTGTTAGTCTCACAAGAACTTCCTTTTTTGTATCGTCCGAACGCACGACAAAAATAACAAATTTCGGGTACAATGCGGTAAGATGCTTGATGTTAGAATTATTATAAATTCTATTTATAGGGAGCTATTTAACCAAATTAATTTTAATTGGAAAACTGTTTATAAAATTGGCGAAATATAAAAAAAAAGAATCCGAATGTAACGTCCGAACGCTAGGACTTACCCATATAGGTTAAAAATTTAAAAAACATTTTTTTTTCGGGAATTTTTTTCATAGAAGGAAAAAAGATATCTCTTTCAAATTTTGCACATATATTTATTAACATTTAAAGAATACAAAAATTTGTTTTAGAATTTTTGAATCGGTTTTTCATGTTATATAATTTTTTTTTTGTTTTTAAAATGCCAAAAAATTGACGGTGTGCAGGATATCACCAGTCTATAACATCTGAGGACAGAAAAAACCAAATTAATCCTTGTTTACGTGGCTATCGCCTGAACTAGAATAATTTTTTTTCCGCAAAAAAAAAAACAAAATGACGACCGATTTTGTAACCTCGTAAATCGAAGTTTTTTACAAATGGCCACCATTTTGTTTTTTTTCGGCGGAAAAAAATTATCCTAATTCAGGCGATAGCCACGTTAACAAGGATTAATTTGGTTTTTTTTTTCCTCAGATGTTCCAGACTGGTGATATCCTGCACACCGTCAATTTTTTGGCATTTTAAAAAAAAAAATCAAATTACGCCAAAAACCGTTTCAAACATTCTAAAAAAAATTTATTGTATTCTTTAAAATATATTCTCTTTAAAATATATGTGCAAAGTTTAAAAACGATATTTTTTTTCCTTCTATGAAAAAAGAAATTTGGAGAAAAATTTTTTTTTAAAAATTTGTAACCTATATGCCCCCTTAAGTAAAACATGCTAGCGCTGTGTTATACTTATTCCTACAGCATATTAACATCTATTGACTAGACACTTATGAACCAGAAATGAATGTGATGAACCCCTGGTATAAGGAATAAATTGAGTGCAGCCCATCAGCTTGATGGACCATACCCATATTAATATAAATAAGAAAAATAAAAATTTTCACATTTTTGTTCCTTAAAGTCTCAAATAAGAGAAGAAAGTACCTGTCCGCAATCGGAGCAGTCCGCTAATTTATTAAAACGGTATTCTCTACATTTGACATTGGCACATATGCGTGGAAAAAGTAACACTTCTTGTTCGGTAGCTGTTAATGGTCGATTGATGGCGGCTTCCACTTTGCGTATTGTCACAATACGATAGGAGCGAAATTGTTCTGTTGTAAAATCGCCACACTTGTAGAAGAGATGCGTACCTAAAAATTGATATAAATTGAATTTAATATACTTAAGATAAATTAATCAAAACGAGGTAAAAATCTTTAAATATTCCAAAAGACAATAAAAGTAATATTTCATAAAATAATTTCAAATTGAGAGGTTTAATGGTGTGTACAAATGTGAAACCAATTGATTCGGTGTAAATTTATGTAATAGTCAATAAAAGACTGTAAAATATTTTGGCAGTTTACCAAGATATATAAAATATACAACTTTAAGTTTCATGCCTATTAAGTGCTGATGAAGCGTATTTGAGAAGCATTAAATACATGCAAATCAAAATTTCCTATGTGCACTGTAAGATATTGCATGCTTAGTTAGATATTTAGGAAAATTTGTGAAAAAAGAAAAAGAAAAACAAACAAGAAATTACAAGTAATGAAAAGCATGAATTATTGCAACCTGACTAAGATTAACGGTAAATTTATTGCAGCGCTTTAAAAACGCAATTTTTATGTTTTCATTTTTACCTTTTACCTTTGAAAAATGTTTCTGCGAAATTGTTTTAAGTAACTTATATATTAGTAGGAGAGCTGGTAGACATTTTAGGGTACGTGTTTGAGGCACTCTGAAAACTTGTATAATACTTCCTTTGTGATGTCTAAATATAAAAACCGAGACCTGGCTGAGGGGTAGTGGGTCTCAACTATACAATTTTTTTTTTAATAAGAAAAAAATGTCACGCAAAAAATATTTTTGAGGCATTTTAAAACTTTCATACTTTAAAAATTTAGTATTTGAAGAATGCAAAAATAAACAAGCCAGATTATTTACTCGGGTATAAAACTTTGCCAGGTGTTGGTAAAGTTGTATTAAAAAGAAATCGAAAAAATATATTTGAGGCACGTTGAAATTTTAACTGCATATTATTTTTAACTAAAAATAAATATTTTCAAAAAGACAGGTCATTTCGGTGGGAAATTCTATCTGCCAGGTGATCGAGAATGTTAGAAATCGTCGACCTTGCTTACTTACTTAAATTTCATTTTGTTTAAATTCTTAATTAACATAACTAAAATTTCATTAATTTTCATAAAATTTATCAAATGAAAAAGTAAATGAACGTAAATCAAAAAATTAAAAATAAAATTAAATTCGATTAACTAATAATATACTTAAAAAGAAACTATTTTTTTCACTCAGCGTCAGAATTTCTTGGTTCTTCATCTTCAGCGAAGTCTTCATCAGAGCTTGAGTAATCAATTTCTTCATCGGATTCTTCTGAATTATATGTGAAAGTAATACAAATTTATTAAATAAATAATAAAATAAAAAATGCGATTATAAAAAAAAATAAAAGCTCACCTGATGTATCATTTTCGTCGGTATTATTGAGTTTTGCATTTATAATAGCATCGAATACTAAATTCGGGATGCAATCTACACCAAACCAGTGAAATTGAAGAGTATCAGCAGTTCGTTTCCATCCATTTCGTTCAGGTGTTAACGAAGTGGGGAAACGCAAATATACATTACGCCAAATGATCGTTTTATATTGGGACCTTAAAAGGTGCTGATCTAATTCGGCTTTACACGGAGGCAAAGCAGAGGGATCACAATTTTTTAATGATTTTTTAAAAGGCTGTTCTATCTTATTAGCTTTGTCATTAAAAAAATCATTAAAAAATGGTGATCCCTCTGCTTTGCCTCCGTTTCTACTATCTCAGTTTCTACTATCAATAATAATACCCTAATATCAAAAAATAAAGCTCTTAAAATATCATTAATCTTTTGCCCAGGAAGTATATCGATATTTCCAACAGAACTATTTTTAAAAAATTTTTGAAAATATTTTGCCGAACGTACGGCTCCCTTTTTACATTTTTATCATATCATCGGTATTAAAAGTCTGATCATATTGAATGACATATCGATGTTTTTATCTGAAAGAGACAAATTATTTTTTTTCCAAAATAAAAAAAAAAATATCTGGAGGGTAAGAACTAGAATGGTGCACCTAGAGGTCATATTGGTTTCCTGGAGACAAAAACATTGATGTACCAAACTTTAAAATCCGGCTGTAAGCACCAGAGATATGAAGCAATATGTCAATGCGCGCCCCTAAAAAATAAATAAATAAATAATTGGCCATTTCAGCCCTTGAAAGGACTTTGACCTAGCTTCTTATAATCAATTGTGTTGTGCGTGTTATTAAGTTTATACTTAATACTTAATACACAATTGACCGAGAACCGGACCTACATGTTTAACGCCGACTCCGAACGGCGATGAACGATGAATGTTCTCGTTCTCAAGAAGCTTTACATGGCATTTTGATTACTCTCTAAGGTTTGCCATTGTCTGCAGAGAGGTGGCGACCGTGCCTGGTACGTACGTTCGAACCTGGGTTTCCAAAGTTCGTTGACATAGCGGCCACGCACTTTAACCAACTACGCCACGGACGCTACAATGCGCGACCCCTACGTTCGGTTAAAAATTTTTTTTTTTTCGTAATTGTCTTACAAAAACGCGTCATATTCGCTGGTATACGGCGCACTTTTTTTTTTTTGAGGTACAGTCAAATGTACATAGTATGGTTGTATGGAAGTAGTATGGTAGGTGGTCGTTTAAAAAATATTAAATAAATTATTAAAATAGAAAAAAAAATAACACCCTCATGATTTTTGGCAGATGGAAAGGTAATAAAATAAACTCTCTGAAAATATTTTTTTTCAATTTTTAAAGTGGGGAAAAATCCTATTTTTATGACTACCTAAATTTGATCTTCAAGTTAAGAAACTTAAAAAAAATAATTTTGTTTTTTTATATTTTTATAAAAAACAACTGTTTATTGTCTGTTTATTTTCGAAAATACCTCAAACGTAAAAATCGAGTTAGTTTTGTTGAATATATGATTTTTGAAGAGTACGGCAATTTCACTTTATCTCCCATTTTGACGAAATTTTAATGTTACGTAAAAACTTGAAAAAAAATGTAAAAGTTTTTTACTCAAATTAGTGTTTTTATTTCATGAGAAGATTCAATTCTGAAAGTTTGAGCAACATCGGAGGTGGTCAACCCGTATGAGTGATACGTTTAAAATGGAATGGCTGTTATGTTAATTAAGAATTTAAATAAAATTAAATTTAAGTAAGTAAGCAAGGTCGACAATTTCTAACATTCTCGATCACCTGGCAGATAGAATTTCCCACCGAAATGACCTGTCTTTTTGAAAATATTTATTTTTAGTTAAAAATAATATGCAGTTAAAATTTCAACGTGCCTCAAATATATTTTTTCGATTTCTTTTTAATACAACTTTACCAACACCTGGCAAAGTTTTATACCCGAGTAATAATCTGGCTTGTTTATTTTTGCATTCTTCAAATACTAAATTTTAAAAGTATAAAAGTTTTAAAATGCCTCAAAAATATTTTTTGCGTGACATTTTTTTCTTATTAAAAAAAAAATTGTATGGTTGAGACCCACTACCCCTCAGCCAGGTCTCGGTTTTTATATTTAGACATCACAAAGGAAGTATTATACAAGTTTTCAGAGTGCCTCAAACACGTACCCTAAAATGTCTGCCAGCTCTCGGACTATATGTTACTACTCAAAATTGGAAAACTTTCAAGAGTTCAGAGAAAAGTTTTAAAAGCAAATTTAGAAAGCTTTCGAATGATATCTTCAAAAGGAACGTTCAATGAAAAGTTTTGAAAATTTCAATTATTTAGTGCCTTTAACTATGAATTTTCAAAGATTTTCATGTATTAAAACTCAGCGTTAAAACTATCCGCGTCACTTTGTGACGTTACCATTTTTTACTTTTGCCTATAAATAAATTAAATAAAGAAATACATACCCGAACTATCGGCCACCTGCCGTAATCCATAGCACAGCTGTCTATGATTGTCATCACATTTCATATGCTCTGCAGAGCAATAATAAGTCATCTTACAACGACTGCATTGCAATAGCTCCTTGGAGCGTAGATCACATTTGCAAAACTAAAACAAATTCAAATTAGAAATTAATGAGGCGGATACAAAAACTAATAACAACGTGTGTACAAGGCAAAATTTCCAAAAGGAAAGGGAAATTTATTTGTAAAAATTTAGTATTTACTGTTGGGGCACTTGTGCTATAAAGTTTGTTTTTTAATTCGCTGTAGTTTTTTTTCAAAGTTTTCTAATAAGTAATGTTGACAGATAAACACCATATTTTTTTATTTTTATCAGTAAACATTGAAATTTCACTATGCAAAAATATATGACTGAGCAAAGTCTCCTATTGTTCGAATTTAATATAAAATGTAACCGTTCGGTTAAGCAAACTTTTCTCATTTGGCTCATTTCTGGTTAAATGGGTACGTAAATAACCAGAATTGCTAACTTTGGCGTGATAAGCAGCCGTACGAGATACTGGAGACTCCACTACATCCGCAACGGGGCACAGTTTGGTACGGAATGCACTCAGAAGGCATCATTGGTCCTTATGTTTTCAAAAATGAGGCCGAAGCCAATGCAATTGCAAAAATTGCAAAATGTTTGAGGGCTGGTTGCTGCCAAACATTGCCACTCATGATCTCAATGCGCATTGGTTCTACTAAGATGGCACAACGAACACCATATAGCCACCGAAACAATTAATTTGCTGAAAGAGACGTTTGGTGATAATATAAGGCCAATAAATATAACGCTTTAAGGCCAGTTGGCAGTAAACTGGTGCTGTCTGATCGAGAGCAGCGGATAATGCTCAGGAAAATTTCGAACTCGACTAATTTGGCTGCCGCCGTACACAATAAAGTGTCAAAACGCACAATTTGGCACAACCTGCACTGCTGCAACCATTTAAGGGGGACTATATATCCAGAGGCCGAAAAAAAGGCCATGTTTGTGAATTTTTTTAAGGAAACCTTAGGGATATTTTTAAATGAGGGTTTTTATACCAAAAAATATACACATTCAAGAGAATGTTTATTTTTTTTATTAAAAAAATGAAATGATTTTGAAAATATTAATTTTTCACAAAATGGGGGACTTTCGAACGTATTGTAACGATTTTCGACCAAAAATTCGTCATTATTTTGCATATAGCTAATGAACGAAGCTATGAAAAAAAACCTATGACAAGTATCTTGGTCATCGACTTTGAAAACATGGTTTCGAGAAAACACGTTTGAATATAAGGGCCAGCACTGCGCGCTCTGGAAGGCGGTTCAATCACTAGGCTATAACTTTGTTATTTTTAAAGATATCGACTTGAAATTTTAACTACATATTCTTGAGACTTGTGGCGTCCGTGGCGTAGTTGGTTAAAGTGCGTGGCCGCTATGTCAAAGAACCTTGGAGACCCAGGTTCGAACCCCAACAGCGACAGAAAATTATTTGAATTAAAATAATTTTTCTGTACGGCCGCCACCTCTCTGCAGACAATGGCAAACCTCAGAGAGTAATCCAAATGCCATGTAAAGCTTCTTGAGAACGAGAACATTCCGTTCATCGCCGTTCGGAGTCGGCGTTAAGCATGTAGGTCCGGTTCTCGGTCAATTGTGTCCAAACTTAATAACACGCACAACACAATTGGTCATAAGAAGCTAGGTCAAAGTCCTTTTAAGGGCTGAAATGGCCAGTTATTTATTTTTTTTTTTTATTTTTTATTCTTGAGACTTAAAGCTTTGAAAAAAGTTCTGGGTATATAACCCCCCTTAAAATTATTAAAAATAACGAAAGCAACTAACTTTTGCCAAGGCACAAGTACGTGAGTCTTCGATTTACCGTAGAATATCTAAACACCCATTGGGATACAGTAAATTATTGCTATTGATCTTAAAATTCATCTGACTGACTCGTTGTTTAGGTTTACTATCGGAAAAAAAAATTGAATCTTGATGACCCCGATGGTTTCCATTTTTGCTAAAGAGATTTGCGAATGAAGCCCTTCTACTTTACCAAACGCAATTTCAGAGCAAGCCCCCACCACTTTTAGGGTATGTGTGGGAGGCTTTTACATCAAAACCTACACTTGAATAACAGTTCACCTCGTCGCGAATGAAAAATAGAAACTACAGTCAAGTATTGGGAAAACAGTGTCGTTCGTTTTGTGGAAACAAACAAGGAGGTACCACTAATTTTCCAACAAGATAAGGTTTGCATTCATAAGCAATAAAACGAAACGATATTTGGCTGACTACTCTATACGGCTAACCTGAATATCAGCTTTTTGAAAAAATTATCTAAATATCTAAATAGATGAAATAAGGAAATCTTCAAAAAGATCACAGAAATAATGTTTATTTACATAATTTATTGAATCCAAGTATCGTCAATTTTCAATGAATATTCATGTCATTTTTTTCATATTATTTGTAACAAAAAAAAAATAAAAAATATTTTGTTTTATTCTAGGAAAAAACTCCCACACTTTTTAATGGAATACACGTTTTTCCTCGAAATCTATCAGCTTTTTGGAATATTGTATAGAAAAAAAAGCTAAAATTTTTTTAGAGAGTACACTGGAATTTCTACACATAAATTTTTCGTGATTTTTTAAATTTTTGGTGTATGCCTCGATAAATTCTAAGAACTTAAACTTGAAAAAAACTCATAGTTTTTGAGTTAAAGCATCCTGAAAAAAATGTAATATCGGACAGTAATGTAATTTTGGGGACCGCCATGTTGAAATTTTTTTCCAAACCCTATATATTGTCAAATTTATAACTTGAACACACTTTTCCTGAAGTTTTTGTAAAAAAAATTTAATATCGGGTACCATTTTGGGGACCGTTATGTTGGATTTTTTTCCATGGTATGATTTTTTTGTTTTTAATTTTCTAGAGTATGCTTCCCAATTTTTAAGCTTTATAATGTTTGAGTTAAAGGATCCTGAACTTTTTTCCAAAAATTTAATATCGGACGCCATGTTGAATTTTTTATTTTCCAGACCCTATATATTTTCAAATTTATAACTTGAAAACACTTTTCCGTTTGAAAAAAAGAAAGTGTATATAATCTGTTATGCATAAACATTTTAATTTTTAAATTTTTTCAGTGAAAAAAAATCACATTTGTTTGCAAAAAAACTATGTATTCATTGCATTAATTTTAGAAGTCTGACGCCATAGTCTGAATGAGCATGAAATCTCACACCGGATGTCAATGTCGAGTTTTTATACCCCAACGTTTAAAAAACATAAAAGGGGACTATTTATTTTGTCACTCCACAAGGAGACTCCATAAGGAGGCGTGGTAGGTATAGAAAAGTATATATATTCTTGATCAGCATCACCACCCGAGTCGATTCAGCCATGTCCGTCTGACTGTCTGACTGTCTTTAATCACGATTACAGCCGTCATTTTTAAGCTATCATCACGAAATTCGATATTTAAGCTTGTATCTAAAAAATAAAGGTCAAGTTCAAAAATTAGCCAAATAGGCCTATACAATTAATGCTTTATTACGTTGTCATTATTCTTATATTGAATGTATTAATGTTGTACTATAAAAGAACTTAGTTCTTATTGTACTAATATAATCTGCTAATAATAAATAATAAAATAATAATAATAGGATGAAAACCACGCCTACCTCCCATACAAAGTGACTTTATCAAACAACAATATTTTCTTTTTAAAGCAATGACTAAAATCTAAAATTATGTTAACATTATTGACTGTTTAAGGGCCTACTAAAGGTTTTCGGCGACCAAAAATCTATTTTTTTTACATTTTTCGAATGTATAAAAAAAAAAATTAAAAAATAAATAACTGGCCATTTCAGCCCTTGAATGTATAACATCTTAAAAATATTCTCAGAAAGTTTTTAGTCAATACAGGGTGTCCGGACTTGAGATGCTAATCCGCTAAGGGGTGATTCCTTGGCTTATTTTGAGCCAAAAATTGTATGGAAGGGTGGGGTCTATTTTCAACATCCACTGAGGTACAGGGTGTTTAAAAAAATGTGTTCGGTAAAGTAGGTGCTACCAAACATAGTACCACAGACTCCAAAGTATCAAACCTACGATAGTCCTGATATGGTTGTTGAATAGGATATTAATCAGGCTCTCTTTCGGTACCATAACAGTTGCAAGTTGAAAATAGGGTGTGGAGATATGGCACTGCAAAGTCAAAATTTTTTTCATTTTAAAAAATATTTTTTATAAAAGTATGTATTTCTCGAAAATTTGCCCTATTATTTTTTTATTTTTTTATTTTTACTGATACCCTTGAAGTATCTCCTACTAAATTTCCATACAAAGATTTTACCTGTGACGTCTTATTTAAATGATTTTTTTTTTTTCAAAAATATTCTCTATGTAATTTTTTTTACTAAGAAATTTTTATGTACTAACAAATGAAATAAACAGACTTTTTTATGACTTCTCTTTAATGATACTATTTCCAAATAATATTAACATTAATAATAACAATAAAAATTATTAAATAATAATGTGGAAGTTACAATAATTGTTCAAAATGTCCTCCATTAGATTGAATACAAGCAAATGCCCGTTTCTCAATAGTTTATGAAATATTAATACTAGCTATCTACTCACTGATTCGCTCAGCTGCTGCCTCTATCCGCTGTTGCAATTGCCGCAACGTTGTTATTTCCATTGAGTGTACAATGTCTTTCATCCTGCCCCAAATGTAAAAATCGAGAACTGTTAGATCTGGTGATCTTGCTGGCATGGGACACCATCATGTTGAAAAAAAAGGTTAATTCTTTGTAAAATTGGAACATCTTCTAGCAAGCCAGGCAACTCATTTTGCAAAAAATCCAAATACGCTGCAGTGTTCAATCTTGGCTGAAGTATAAAAGGTCCAATTAGCGAATTACCAATTACTTCAGCCCACACGTTTAAATTAAATCGATGTTGAAATGACGTCTGCTTCTTCTCGTGACGATTATCTTGAGCCAAGGTATGGAGATTATGAAAATTTGTTATACCATCTCGAGTAAATTGCGATTTATCTGACCATAGGATGGTTTTAATAAATGTGTCACCATCGAAATTCCGTTCAATTAACCAGTTGCAAAATTACTGGTTTAATTGAATAGTTTAATAGAATAGTTTGTAAAATTAATTACAAACTATTGAGAAACGGGCATTTGCTTGTATTCAATCTAATGGAGGACATTTTGAACAATTATTGTAACTTCCACATTATTATTTAATAATTTTTATTGTTATTATTAATGTTAATATTATTTGGAAATAGTATCATTAAAGAGAAGTCATAAAAAGTATGTTGATTTCATTTGTTAGTACATAAAAATTTCTTAGTAAAAAAAAATTACATAGAGAATATTTTTGAAAAAAAAATCATTTAAATAAGACGTCACAGGTAAAATCTTTGTATGGAAATTTTGTAGGAAATACTTCAAGGGTATCAGTAAAAATAAAAAAATAAAAAAATAATAGGGCAAATTTTCGAGAAAAACATACTTTTATAAAAAAAATTTTTTAAAATGAAAAAAATTTTGACTTCGCAGAGCCATATCTCCACACCCTATTTTCAGCAACTGTTATGGTACCGAAAGAGAGCCTGATTAATATCCTATTCAACAACCATATCAGGACTATCGTAGGTCTGATACTTTGGAGTCTGTGGTATTATGTTTGGTAGCACCTACTTTACCGAACACATTTTTTTAAACACCCTGTACCTCAGTGGATGTTGAAAATAGACCCCCCCTTCCATACAATTTTTTGCTCAAAATAAGCCAAGGAATCACCCCTTAGTGGATTAGCATCTCAAGTCCGGACACCCTGTATAATAAAAATTGTTGCAGTTATATTATAACTGTTATAAGCACAATCGTCCGAAGAGAAGACAACAAAAAATATATGTACTTGCCTCACTCATACCAGCTGCTACAAAAACTCTCCTCTGTAATATTTCTTTATTTTTTCAATGCACTCTTTTAAGTATCTATTATTTTTTTAATTCACTCTTTACATAAGTATGCATAAGCATAGGTATCCACAGGGGGAACAAAGAGGGAAAAGGACTCCTGGTCTTCAGATAAAGGAAAATCCTTAAATGTATTATTGTAAGAAATAATGAAAATAAATGTAATAACGAGAACTTAACCCTGGCATAAAATTCTGTGGACGCAATGTGAAAATTGACATCAGTTGTGACAAAAACTGTCATACAGTAATAAAAAACTTTGATTCCATGCGTATTACTCTCGCAAACATAAATGCACAGGAATCCACGCGCGAGGGAAGAATCCTGAGAAGACAGAGGCAAGCTGAAATTTTAGACTCAACAATTGATGATAAGGGTATCTTATATGGTCCTGGAATAGATAATACTATGTAAGTTGAAAAAAATGAATGTATAACTTAATAAACTACTTTTAAAACTTTACACGCGTTTTTCTCGAAAAGGCTGTTTAAAACCGGTTCACAGCATTACTCGAAAACTATGCTAAGGATCGCTACCAAATTTATTTCACTTATTAAGTAAATATGACCAGTACTTTTGATCGTTCGATTTTTATTTTAGAAAAATACTCTTTTTTAATAACCTTAAAAAAATTACTTTTTTAGCCAAAAATCAGTTTTTTAACTGCCATTTTGGTAAAAATCAATATTTTTCTAAAATCTTCGATTAAAAGCTCAAAAAGCTTCAGCAAAATCTTAATAATTTGTATTTTTTTTTTAGATAAACAAGCTTTTGGATTTGTTTTTTTTTTTACAGATTATATGAAAAAAAAAACTGGATGAAAATTCATTGGCAATTGAAAACATTTGGTTTAATTAGTTTAAACGACAATTAAAAGTTTCTTATCATTTTGAAACAAAAAATTTTTTGTTTAAAAAATATATATATATATAGTACATATACTTTTTGTTAAAAAAAATATATATATAGTATATATACTTTTTGTTCAAAAAATTTTTGTTAGTTAACAAACCAATTATATTGTTATTGGAATTTGTTTGTTTTTTCCTGAGTCTTTTCTTTCAGTGACTGAATTCAGTGACTTTTTGATTTCGCGCGTAGTAACTTTAAATTAAACACTGATCAACACTGAATCAATGACAGATATTTGACATTGATTTGGAGCAAAAACCACTGCATTTGGCAAAGAAATAAGTACTCTTCCACCATGACAACGACCAGCGAACAGGGCTGTAGGAGCAATTGCAAAACTCCAAAAAATTGGGCTATTAATTGCTACCCCATGCACCATATTCCCTAGATTTAGCTCCCTGCGAATATTTCCTATTTTCAAACCTCAAAAAATGCGGGGCGGTAAAAAATTTGGGTCGAATGACGAGGGCATCACTGAAATATATATATTTTGAGGACCTTGATAAGAACTTATATTTGAAAGGAATAAAAAAATTAGAAAAACACTGCACTAAATCTATCGATCTTAAATGAGACCATATTGAGAAATTAAACGCTTTTTTGCCAAAAAAAGCATCAGCCGTTACAAGGTATATTTAACAAGGTAGATTCGTGTCGGAGAGGTGGGTACAGCAGCTGTCAAACACAAGAAGAATATAAAAAAATAAATAAAAACAGCGAATAGAAAACTGTGCTTTTATTCGCAAACAGCCGATTTTGACAGCTGCTGTACCCTCCGCAAGAGAGAATTTCAACAACTAACACTACCTAGTTGAATATACCTTGAGCCGTTATAAACTAAATTTAAAAATTTGAAGGTTATACAAACAAAAAATTACTGTTGAAATTTTGAAATTTACAAATATTTTGTTCTAGCTATGGGTTAAAATGTGCTGTAAATTTGGTGAAATGTATTGGGTTAAGTATGTGAGCAAGTATGTCTTACATTGCAGAGAGAAACCAAAAAATACTGCCGAGGTTTGTAGATATACTCGATATATTCCTCCTCATCATCAGATGACTCAACATCGCTGATGGGTTCCTGACTAAAAAGCTTTTGTAAATTACTAAGTAGAGTCTGAGGCAGATCGGTGCTGTTTTCTAAAGAGAAAAAAAAAACACACATTCTTAGGGAAAGTGTTGGGTATAAACAGTAATAACTCACCGTTTGCCATGACACTTTCAACTTTTTTCTTTAAACTAGCCATAAATGCATCTTTATCCACTTTATCATCCGTGAGTTTTTCCTTTGATTTTGATTTTTTAACATTTAATTCACTACCATCACTTGTCAAGGATTTGCTATTAGTTTTAATATCTGTTTTAATATCCGTTTTAACATCCGTAGCATCCGTTTTCGTGGGTGCACTTTGTTTCAGCAACTTTGCACGCAACAATTGTTGTATCAACTTGATGGTTGCCTCATTTTGGGATAGGTCAGGTGTTACCGCTGATGACTGCGGCTGCGGTAATGTGGCTATTGCGGTTTTTTCTTCTTTCAAACTCTGGCAGGATGCATTTTCTACATTCTGCAATTGAGGCAAAACACTTGTAATATTTTCCTGAATTTCATTTTCAGCATTAAGCAAACGGTTGGCTTTATTCTTTGGCCTATTACGTTGACGCGGTTTCTTTTTCTTATGCACATCCATGTTGAATTTTTGCTCTATGAATACCACAAATTATGCAACTTTAAAAACTTATCACTGCGATTGCTGAATCTTTTGGCAGCGCACAACGTCCAAGCAAAGTGTTTAAAGTACTAATGCCTAGTTTGTAGGTTTCAAGTGCTACCTCCTGCTATTGTTCTGTAAGTCAGCCCAACATGCAGCAGGCACAAAATTTTGGCCAACAGCCATTTATCTTTCTTGTGCGTCTATCTATCTCTGTATGTACTGACAACATTATATATTGTATTTATCTAGTCTCGTGTTCAATTTTTCTTTTAAAATTTTTAAAGCGCAATGCTCCGCAATGTTCTTGAAACTATGCCACAAAAATACCAGCAGCAATTGTTGTCTGTAAACATTAACTCACAGACGTCAGAGACATTTGGGTTGTCGCGCTATAAGTGAAAATACAAATAATTCTATTAAATCAGAAGAAATGGAAGGCAGGAAACGGAAGGAGCAAAGGTGAAGGTGAATATTTTTCGTAATTCGGAATAGTTTTTAAGTTAAGCTGATTTTTGTTTTTAGAGAAAATGCTGTTTTTTATCAACAGGCTGTTGTAACATATTCAGTGGGTCGCTAATGAGCCTAGCAACATTGTTTCCTAGCAACATTGCGTTATCATCACAACAAATAATTCTCCTATGTTTATAAACTAAACAGTTTTCTTAGTTATCAGCCGAAACTCTAGCAGCAATGACGACAACAACTAGCAGAACTGGTCTAGTACCCACCCAAAAGAAGCACTTAAAACTTGTCCAAAAGGTATTACTAGCCTTATATTTTCTTAAAAACTGCTTGTATCAATATTTCATAGCTCTTTTCAAATATTTAAAGCTTAATAAATCACGTGATGATGATCAGCTGCCAAAGAAGTTTGTAGCCACGCCTATGGCGTTATCCTTACGTCCTTTTGGTGGTCTCTACAACCCCTATGCCAAGGGTTGCTCAGTGCTGTGCAATCATCCGGCACCCTCAGGGGTTCGCGATATAATCAATCAGCTCAAGCACACGCTGGTAATGTTATTCGAAAAAACAGCAAAAAAAACTTTAAATAATATATTTATATCTATAACATATGCATATCCAAAGAACAACGAAAGCAAGAATATACAGCTAGCTAAAGAGAAATTGGATGCAGTACACTACCATGAAACAGACAATATACCGGAGGATCTTTTTCGCCGCTATACCGATACCGATTCACGTCCGCTCACACCATCGCCCACTGTTACAAGTGTGCGTACACGCACCAGCGCAGGCTCATTTCTCAACAGACGCTGTATAACGCCCGAATTTGGCAAAACGGAGAATAGTAAACGTAAGAAAATAATATTGGATCTGCGTCGCAGTCATTCACAAGAGACGCTCTATTGGAAGCCAACATCGGATATATCTCAGGGCACCACTGGTGTCGCTATATCTGATGCTGGTCAGAAAGCCAAAAGTGCGGGCGCAGATTTAGACCGTCGTACAGTGCGTCAAAAATCAACGGAACAAAGACCAAAGTCTTCGTTAGCAACGGCTAATTTAGCTGATGAAGCTACAGAAAGTGGTATTGAGAAAAAGCAACCTCAAACTTGCATCAACGAACAGGGTCTGGATGACGAGGATGTACGGAGAGGCAAGAAACGGAAAAAAATTAAAGCTGTTGCAGGTATTCAAAAAATTTTATTTCTTAAACTGTGTCAAGAAGTTGCCTATAAAATCAATTGGTTCATGTTGAGAGTTCGTCATAACATTATATGCACTACATATATGTAATTTAAATAAATCGCGTAAACTTCCCTGGTATACTACGGGTCTAAATAAGCTAAAAAATCTAAGAAATAAATTTTACAAGAAGTATGTTGCCACTGGTAGCTCTGATTTCTTTATTAAATATCGCCATTATATGAGAGTGTTTAACTTTCTCGATAATTATCTTTTTAAACAGTACATTCTGAGAGTTGAGTCGAATATTAAATCGGATCCGAAAGCATTTTGGAGCTATGTTAATTCCAAAAGAAAGACATCTCACATTCCAAACTCTATGTTCTACAAGAATCAATTTTCCAATTCTGCCCTGGACACAGCGAACCTATTTGCTGAATATTTTCAAAATAATTTTGAGCCAACAACTGTTTATGCTGGGGAATATGAAAATGATAATTTTCATTTCATTGATTTGGGTTCATTATCTGTATCTGACTTTGATGTTGTGAGTGGAATTCGGAACCTAAAAAATTCTGCAAAGCCTAACATGGATGGTTTTTCCGCTTGTCTTTTCAAAAATTGTTGTGATTCTCTTGTTAAACCACTCAAGATCATTTTTAATCAATCCCTTAATACAGGGGTTTTTTATCAGATTGGAAGGTGTCATCTATTTCACCTATTTTCAAGTCAGGAAATAAAAACAATATTGCCAATTACAGACCGATTTCCAAACTTACAACAGTTTCTAAACTTTTTGAACATATAGTCAAACAAAAAATATTTTTTGCTGCCAAATGCCTTATTTCACCGTTTCAACACGTTCGACAGTAACGAACCTCACTTGTTTTTCGGAATATTACATCTCCGCTTTTCACTCTGGGTGTCAAGTTGATACGGCCTATACGGAATTTTCTAAAGCCTTTGACAAAGTTTCCCATTCATTACACTGAGTTACAAAATGACACTTTATAAAAGGTGCAGAGTTCTCGATACTCAATCCCGAATGCATTTTGGCTGCTGATTTCAAATATGGACTCCGTTTTTCTCCATCAGCTCGAGTTTTTGAGTTATAAGCAAAAACATGAAAATCAGTTCTTTTTCTGATAATTTTGCTATATCTATTACACTGATTTACCGATTTGTATTGAGATGACGAATTTCAATGAAGAAAAACTAGACCTTTCAATTTTTGTACATAAAATTACAATATCTTTGACAGTTTTGAAGATATCGATGTTCAAAGTGGAAAAAATATCACAATTTTACGTAGGCTACTCTTTTGAAACCCTGTATCTTTAATATTTTTCAACGGGTTTGCAAAAACTTTTTTTTACTTGATAGAAAATCTTTCGAATTTCAATAAACATTTTAGTTTTTTTTTATTATCTTACATTTTTTCAAAGAAATTAAAAAAAAGAAACATTTTTTAAAATTAATTTTATTAAAATTCAAGTACGGTTTCAAAAATAAGGTTTTTTGATAAGCAATTGATAAAGAAGGATCATGTTTTGCTTACATAAGTAGAAAAATGCCACGAATAAGTCTAGAAAAGCTTAAAGCTGGTGTAATGGATGGCCCGCAGATAAGGCAGCTAATGAAAGACCCTAATTATAAAACCTCGATGACTTACCTTGAGCGAAAGGCATGGGTGTCATTTGAATAAATTGTCAAAAACTTTTTAGGCAATTGCAAAGCAAGTAATTTTGAGCAACTAGTGACCAATATGCTAGACAGTTTTAGGGATCTTGGATGTAATATGAGCATCAAGATTCACTGTCTACACAGCCATTTATCCCACTTCCCTGAGAATTTAGGAAACACTAGTGATGAACAAGATGAGCGTTTCCATCAGGACATGAAAATAATGGAAGACCGCTGCCAAGGAAGATGGGTCAAACATATGATGGCAGACTATTGTTGGAGTCTTAAGCGTGATGGTCCTGATGCCTTTCATTCCAGAAAGTCATTGAAGAGAAGTTTTTCAAGTCGTAAATGATGCTAACATTATCAAAAAAACCTTATCAACTGAACTTGAAATTTCATAAAATTAATTTTAAAAAAGGTTTCTTTTTTTTAATTTCTTTGAAAAAATGTAAGATAATAAAAAAAAACTAAAACGTTTATTAAAATTCGAGAGATTTTCTATCAAGTAAAAAAAGTTTTTGCAAATCCTTTGAAAAATATTAAAGATACAGGGTTTCAAAAGAGTAGCCTACGTAAAATTGTGATATTTTTTCCACTTTGAACGTCGATATCTTCAAAACTGTCAAAGATATTGTAATTTTATGTGCAAAAATTGAAAGGTCTAATTTTTCTTTATTGAAATTCGTCATCTCAATACAAATCGGTAAATCAGTGTAATAGATATAGCAAAATTATCAGAAAAAGAACTGATTTTCATGTTTTTGCTTATAACTCAAAAATTCGAGCTGATGGAGAAAAACGGATTCCATATTTGGAATCAAGAAACCAAACTAGTCTATAATCAGCTGAAAAATCTCCGGCACCAAATTGTCTGTCTGGCTGTGTTATTAATCAACAAAATGGCCAGGCTTGGTTTCCACTCTAAAGGCCGCTTTATATTGTCCTACTGTGTGTTACGACATGTGAGATAGATAACCGAATCTTATCACACTGTCATTTTTTAATTTTTGTATAAAGAAATTAATTTTTCTCTTTTAGACTATCTCACAGAGTCACATTGCACTTTCATTCAATAAAAATTTAAAAATTGAAAATTCTTAAAATGAATCGGGACATAGCAGCTATTGTAAGCATTATAAGGGCCAATTGTGCATTAAAAATAGAAGCAGTCATTATTTTGCTTGCTTTTAAACATTTGATGAAATGTAACTTGCAGCTTGGTGATTTCCAACAAATTAAATTCGAAGAAATCTTATAAAATTCATCTCTGGTCGAATAGAATGTGTGATGAAATTAGAAACAAACCTAAAAATTAAAATGTAGAACTACATGTCAAAAAAATCAAAACAGGTTCGAAGTTCGAACACACTTTGCTTTTCGTTGTTTACACCATTCTACATTCTACCATACATGAAAATTTTGACATGTCGTAACACACTGTAGGACAATGTAAAGCGGCTTTAAAGCCCTAAAGTGGTTGATGTCATACCTAAATGACAGGAAAAGTTGTGTAGTTGTTGAAAACAATACTTCTTCGTCATTTATAGCGTCATCTGGTATACCTCAGGGTAGCATTTTAGGTCCACTGCTATTTATATTATTCATTAATGATATTAGTTCTGTTGTTAAGTATTCAAAATGTTTACTATTTGCGGATGATCTTAAGGTTTTTCTCAAAATCACAAAGTTGTCTGACTCATATTTACTGCAGTCTGATATTGACGCTGTTTTTAATTGGTGCACAAAAAATCGAATCTGTCTCAATATCGATAAATGTGTGTTTGCCACTTTCTCTAAGTCAAGTCGTCCTCATCCTACTTCTTCTTTATTGGCTAACTCTCCATTAACATTTGTTACGGAGGTCAAGGATCTTGGCATAATTTTTGATGCTAAATTTTCTTTTGTTGCCCACCTAAATTACATCATTCCAAAAGCATATGAGTTGTTAGCCTTTATGCGACGAAATAGTTCAAATTTTTTGGATGCCTATACATTAAAATCTATTTTTACTTCTATAGTTCGCTCAAAGTTGGAATATGCTTCTTTCATATGGAGCCCTTTTTATGATATACATATCTTACGGCTTGAACGTGTCCAAAAATCTTTAATCCGGTTTGCACTCAGAACTTTACATTTCGAGGATCCTATTCCATCATATCATGTACGATGTTTGCTTATTCATTTAAAACCTCTTCTAAGTCGACGAACGATTGCATCACTTTTATTTATTTTTGATCTGGTATCTGGTGATATTGATTGTCCTGCATTGTTAGAATTAATTAATTTCAATGTTACATCTAGATTGTTACGAAGATCTCATATTTTCTACTTAGAAACTTGCAGAACAAACTATGCTATTAATTCTCCTTTGTATAGAGCGTTATCAAATTTTAATGGTTTATCGACTCAATGTAATGTGGATTTTTCTATGTCAAAATTAGAATTTAAGAATTTATTAAATAGCCATTTTTAAGGTATTGTACTTCATATTTAAATAATACTTTTTTATGTACATATTACTGCATAGTCTGTAAGGACTTTGTTGTTCATTGACTGAAATAAAATAAAATAAAAATAAAAATATAATGATCAGGGTTCGCAAATAACGATTATCGCTATCAATCAATCAATGAGTCAATCATTTTAAAACAATAATTTCTTAATAGTAATTTTTTCAATCAGAAATAAAAATAATTTTTAGATCGTTATTTTTTCGATCAGAAATAAAATTTAATTGGTAATCGTTATTTTTTCAATCAGAACAAAAAGTTATTTTTTTATTTTTATTTTTTCATTCAGAAATACGTTTTTTATTACTACTTATTCGATCGGAAATAAAACTTAGTTTCTAATAAGTTATTTTTTGTAGTTATTTTTCGATCAGAAATAACATTTATTTTGTGATCGTTATTTTTTCAATCAGAAGTAAAAGTTATTTTTTGAAGCAGAAATAAAAGTTGCTCTTAATCGTTATTTTTTCGATCAGAAATAAAAATCATTTTGTGATCGTTGTTTTTTCGATAAGAAATAAAAGTTATTTCTTTATCGATATTTTTCCGATCAGCAATAAAAATTCTTTTTTTTATCGTGTTTTTATTTTATCAGAAATATAAGTTTTCATTTAATCGTTTTTTTTCGATCAGAAATAGAAATTAATCATCGATTAGGACTAGGACAATAAGGACTTTTTAAGGTTATCATATCGACCAACCCCTCTATCTTGTGCATCTTAAGTTTGAGACCCCCTTTAGAAAAAAAAGCCAAAACCACTGTTATTTTTTCCTATCTTCCTTCGTTTTCGAGATATGACGGTTTTTCTAATTTTATAAGCATTTATTATATTATAATTTACATATAAATATAATTTACATGTCACTTTTTCTGATCGATATAATTTCGATCAAAAAATAATTTTTTTAATCTGATCGAAAAAATATTGATCAATGATTGATTTTTATTTCTTATTTAAAAATTATCGATCAAAAACAACTTTTATTTCTGACCGGAAAAATATGGATCAATGACTGATTTTTATTTCTGACCCAAAAAAATATTGATGAAAAAATAACTTTTTTATCTGATGGAAAAAATAACGATCACAAAATTAATTTTATTTCTAATCAGAAAAAAACAACGACCAAAAAATAACTTCTATTTCTGTTTGAAAAAATAACAATAAAAAAATAACATTTATTTCTGATGGAAAAATAAGAAAATAATTAACAATCATTGATCGAAAAAGTAATCGATCATAAATATCGCTATCTTCTCATCCCTAATAATGATAGATTAACAGTTTTTGTCTGGTCTATCTTTCACAACTTATGAAGTGTTTATCTCTATATCTTTCTTTGACCAATTCTTTATTGTGACTCCTTTACTCAAAGTTATTGAAATTAATAGGGGTATTCTCTATGCCTAGGATATGCCGTTGCACGGTGCAAGAATAGGAAATGTATAATATCTGCAATTGAGAAACAACAATGACCGATTGTACATTTCCTATTTATGCACCGTGCAACGGCATATCCTAGGCATAGAGAATACCCCTTATGAGTTATCTTTGTAAGAAAAAAATAAGTGGAATTCTTGATTGTTTTCTCTAAAAATATGAGATCAACTGGGTTGTTATATGACTACAGACATCGAAGGTTGTATCCCGATCTAAAATAGTAGGAAAAGTGAAATAAAACTGAAATTTTCGAAGTATCCGCTTAAAAGTTATGAACTCTCGAAGTTCGGTTTGAAGTAACAGATGAACTCAGACCACTTTAAGTAGGGTTCCCTCCATACTTGAAGAACTAAACTTGAAATGTAGGCAAAAGTTATCGGGCAAAATAAAATAAAAAAAAGAAAGTTTTAGTTTTGTTCAATTTATATTTATCAAAACTAGTATCGCCTTTGGTCGAAATTCGACGATTTAAAAATGCATTTTTTTTTTATTTTGTATTTTTATTGAAAACATTTTTTTTTTTTCTTCACTAATGTGCGAACGTAACCAAACTTGTATCGCACCATACGCACCATCAGCAGGAAATCACAAAACAGTAACTCCATCCTGAGTTTCCATGTTTTGTGACTTTTACTTTCAAAGCTATTCGATCAAAAATTTGGCTTGTATATGCGGAGCCACACCTCTTTTTACAATGCTCGTCCCAGCACCTAAAATAAGAAACTTAATTGTATGGGTAGTGCCACGCCTTCTTGTTTGATGCTCGTTTAATTTTCCCAGTCAAAGAACACGACTAAATAGTAAGTTCCTATCGAGTTTCATTGATTTGTGATTTATAGTTCGAAAGTTATACCCAAAATTTGGGCTGCTGAAAAGTGCCACGCCTCTCTTTCAAAAATATTTCAATAGATATTTTACTGATATGAAAATAATGCTTTACAAAAGGAACTATTATAAAAAAAAACATAAAAAAACAAAATCACAAGCAAAAACACAAAACAATAATCATAACATGCATATAATTTTCTTGCATCGTCTTTTCTTTTATTTCTTTAAAATTACTCT
Organism: Pherbina coryleti; assembly: GCA_943735915.1. Classification (NCBI taxonomy): domain Eukaryota; kingdom Metazoa; phylum Arthropoda; class Insecta; order Diptera; family Sciomyzidae; genus Pherbina; species Pherbina coryleti. The sequence continues at coordinate 22,147,752 of OX030952.1, forward strand.
TGGTAAATGTGAAAAGTCAGTGACTTTTCGGATAAAAGGCATTTTTTTTAATCAAAAAAGCATTTTATTTCTGAACAAAGTTTTGTTTTAGATTGATATATTAGTTGTTTAGATATTAGTTCAGCGTTTTTTCCAAAGCTGCTTATTTCCTCCAAATAATAGGTTTTATAAAGGTCCTCGAAATAAGAGTTTGTTTCAGTGATGATCTCTTTATGCGACTCAAATCTCTTACCACTGAGCCATTTTTTTAGGTTCGGAAATAGTCACAGGAGGCTATTGGCGACCTCGATAGCCAAACAGGTAGAGTGCTTGACGGCTACCCCAGAGGTTCCGGGTTCGAATCCCATGATTCCACGGCTTGCCAACTGAGGCAGACTTGACCAAATAGGTATAACACCTGAAATCTTTGGTTCAAAGCTAAAAAAAAAGCTCTTGCATCCGTTTATAGATTATTAAAACGGTTTTTAAAAAGGCAATTATGAAATTTCATTCTGATCCATTATTTTTAGCCACTACAACGTCTTTTCGGCAACATGAAGACCCCGAAACGCAAGTTGGTACTCTAGGCCCAGATTCTTTAAATGCTAGTACTAGACCCAGCTTGATTCCAAACTGCGCCAGCTTGTTGCCCAACAAAGATAAGCGCGAAAGTGAACCGGTACTGCTAAAGGGCAGCTTTCTAACGGATGAAGTGTTCCAGGCGCTTAAATCTGAGCTTAATATTGATACAATTGAAAACACATTCGGGCGATATGTAAGTCTCGATACAAATAAAAAAAACATCAAATAACAACTCTATTATTGTTCTCCTCTCTTCATTTAGCTAAATCGTGCCTTACGTGAAGCTATTAAATATATGCCACCAAGGCCAAAGTGCGTGGAGCAAATAACGGAGGAAATAGACAAACTGTCATGTGCGCCATCGGGAAAAATGCCACGCAAATTTTCAAAATCTGCCACGCGTTTCGAAGTACCGCTCAATTTAAGTGCTCTTGAAAGTATGATGTCTATTTTAAAGGTTTTTTTTGTTAGTACATAAAACTGTTATACTTTTCTCTAGAAATGACTGTCATTGATTATCTGAGCAAATATGTCTGGGTCTCGCGGCAACGAAAGCAACTGTACAAGCGTGTTTTCCTAAAATATCTCACACGTACACCAACACCTGTTCCAGTCGAAGATTTTGCACCCACTACAGCTACGGAGGATTTGGAATTAGAAATGCAGCTTACAGAGTATATTGAGCGCACGATGTCGGTGCAACATTTAGCGCAAGCTCTTGAAGATGTAATGGAATTTTATGGCACAGAACGTAATATTTCGGGAATTTTACGTATACTCGATTATGACAATTTAAAAATTCAAGAACTGGACTTTCGTACATGGTGTGGCATTGTTTCGTTTGCCGAACGTTTTGCTCAAGATGAGACAAACAATACGGATTCATGTGATGAGGTTTGTGAAAAGGTTTTATTTTAGAAATGTGATTTTATAAAGGATTTTCATTTTCATTTTTAGCTAGAAAAGGTGGATTTTTATAGCATGTCACAATGTTTGGATAATTTTAGTATTCCTGAAAGTTTGTATGAAGTGTTTTGCATCATAAAACGTTGTCACTTTATGCCGTAGTAGGATGATGCTAAAAAGGTTGCCTCATACTAAAAAGAAATTAAAATAAAGGGAGAGTTAGAATTTTTGAAGGTTAATTAAGCTATTGTGTAATACTTCTTTCATTTCTAAGTCTATTATAAGAATAGAATTTTATTTTAAGATAAGTTAAGTTTTCTTTTTATTATGGCGCATTTTAAAAAAAGATTTCACGTTAAAGTCTCTTGAAAATTTTTCACAATAAAATGTTGAAAATTTAAGAGAAAAGTTGTTATTAACTAATACTCGCTTCGCGTTCTTGCACATATGCTTTTAATATTATTTTTATAGAAAAGCATCAGAGATTTCCCATAATACGGAAAGATCTTTACAATTATTTATTTTACAAAATTTACATCAAAAACAAAATGAGCATGTGAACAAGTTTTTCTTTTTATCAATTGACGGTACAAGAAAATTTTTACAAATTTAATATGACTCTATTTTAATGCAGAAGAATTCGCATCCTAGAAGATTTTCAGTAATTTTTCGTAAACTTATAGTACGTTCACACCTAAGCTAATTTGCTCATTTCGACCAAAAAACACAAATGAGATGCGTAATGAGCTCATTTCCCATAGAAATATCATGTACTGAACACATTGACGACGACAGCGACGACAAGCTGTCAAATTAGGAATAGTTCTATATCGACGACACGACATTGCGACATTAGACCAAATTCTCTCCATAAGAAATACATGTCAAAAAATTTGACAGATGTCGTAATGATGTTGCCGTCGTCAATGTGTTCAGTACATTAATCTGAATATCCAACTTCTTTTCGACGAAATGAGTAAAAAATGAGATAATTTCACGTTAAACACAGCTCTGAGCATATTAAACCGTTTTGTGAACATACCTTTCAAAGCAAAATGTAAGAAAAATTTGTACACAGAAAAATTTTATCAAAACAAAATATGAAAATACAACAAAAACAACCGTCAAACAAAATGAGATTTATAAATGTGAACGTAATGTTACTTATTTTAAAATTAATATATTCATTTCAAAACTCAACAGCTCATATTTAATTTTTATTACATGTGATGAAAACGTATTTTTTATTGACTTTCTTTTTTATATTCACCCTGTTTTGTTTATGTGTTGATTAAACACAGCTCTGCAACAATCTGTCAATGATATCGAAAAGTGAAAAATCTATATACTAATTACGTGCGGATAATTTTTATTGAATTAGAATTTTTTACTAATCCTTAACAACTTTAAAAGACAATCAAAAGAATGGCTACGCTAGAGGATAAGCTTATGGGTGAGAAACTCGAATACTTTTGCAGTAGCAGTGAAGGTGAAGATAACGACGACGACGGCGGAAGCTCCAACAATATAAGCAAAGGTGCGTCCAAAAAAGGTGCCGCTGGATTTAGTACCGATCCCGATGTTTGTCCACCACCACCAGCTGAAGGTTACCGTGCACAAGGTGGCTCAACAAATACAGGGCCCAAAGGTGTTGTACAAGATTGGCAGCGTTTTAAGCAGCTGCAAGCTGAGCTACGCGATGAAAAGGATCGTGAACGCCTAGAACTGGCTAAAAAGCTTACAATGACGGCAGCCACTGCTAAAGAGGAAGAGGAACGCAAACGTCAGGAGGAAATTGACGCAGAACTCGCAGAGTTGATGAGCGAAGATTTTCTGCAACAGTTTCAAAAGCAACGCATGACCGAGATGTTGCAACAGTGTGGTCATGCGAAGACTTTCGGCAAGGTAAAGCAGCTGACGACCCATCAGGAGTTTCTTGATTGTGTGGAAAATGAGAATAAACACACTACAGTGGTTATACATATCTATGATCGGGCGATTCGAGCTTGTGCTACATTAAATCGCTGTCTCGATACTTTGGCAGCAGAATATCCGTCAATTAAATTTGCCAAAATATGTAGCTCCGTAGCAGGCATGAGTCGAGATTTTCGTGCCAAAGGACTGCCAGCCCTATTGGTCTACAAAGCACAGGCGTTGATTGGCAATTTTGTGCGTTTGACTGATGAGCTGTCGGACGACTTCTTTCCATCGGACTTGGAAAGTTTTCTCATAGAAAATGGCATCATGGTGGATAAGAATCTGTATAATTAAATGAAAGAAAGGTAATGACTTGGGTTGTGCATTCACTTATATAAAATTGATTAAGAACATATATTTTTTTCATTTCTTTGCAGTACTTCATGGAATGAAATGGCAGTTAACACACGTACTCACCGAGCGGTCCATTGTAACATATTATTTATTTTTATATTTATTTCATTAACATAACAAATTTGTTAGTTATAAGCTTTAATGAACTATTGTCTAGTTTAAGTAAACAGCTGCCGACTGTTTGATGCAACTAAATTTTTGTACAATTTAAACATTTAAATACAAGTATTTTTATTAATATTTAATAGCTACTAAAAAGTGTTCAAAATCCACCTTAAGTTCATGTATCGCATCAGTAGGATGCTTGGTTCTTTTGTGCCTTGTGCCTAGGACTTATCTACGTACTCCACATAACACTTGTTCACACACAGTAGTCATAGATATTTGGACAATAAATTTGTCCAAATTATTTAAAGTGCTTCAAATACTTAATTAAGTTCATCCTGCATTTATAATTATACTATTGCTAATAAAAATACTTACCGCAAATTTTTGATTTTTCTTAAAAGTTAATTTTTGCCCAAATTCCGAAAGTTTTTAAGCAAAATTTAAAATAAAGTTTTCATACAAATTCTTACCTTGTGAATGCCTTTGTAAAAAGTGCTGGCATGAATACCTTACCGTCTTAATGTTGTTTTATTTTAATCTTTGAAATCCTCACGCGTAAATGTTTCAAAAGCTACGTTTTACTCAGCTTCATTGTCGCTAGCAACATTGTATGTTGCGTGAACGGGTCAACGTGTACTTAGCCACAGCAGGCACGCTCAGCAGCGCTTAAAACTTACCAGGGATGAAAGGCCTTAAAATTTTAAAAAAAATTATTTTCTTGCATAACATTTAAATCACCCTGTAATTTATTAATATTAAATTTTATTTATTTTTTCTCATTATTTAAACATTTAAGACATTTATAAGTTTTAATTCATGCATGTATGTTTGCATGTTTTTTAAGTTACATATATTTATTTATGTATTTATGATGATTTGTATAATAAATTGTTTACACTGGTAAAATATTGAGTTTAACATACTTTCTAATTTTTTTTCATTATTTTTCTTATAAGTTTATTTTTTTAGACAGAGTAAGTTCTAGGCTTAAAAAATGGACTTAATATTAAGTTGGTGTTTGTTGTTGTAATTCTTATTTTTCTATTAATAAATTTATTATTTAAGGTATAAGTAAAAATTATTAGCTAAACTTTTATATATTAATTTAGTAAAAAAATGCCTTCAAAAGAAATGTAAGAAACATTGAATATAAATATTATTTGTTTGCTTGTGAAAGAAATATTTATAATTTTTTTTTTAAATTTTCACTGAAATGCTTTTTGTCAAGCAAACTTTGTCTAGTTGTTTTTAGATACTTAGTGAAAAATATAGCTTAATTTATTTAACAATTATATATTAAATATTATTAAGAGCTTAGTATGAATAAATCCAATCACAGGGTGTTTCAGTTGAGAGAGTAGACGACAATTTAGCATATTTGTTATGATGTTAAACAATTCGCTAGATAATGGTGTTGTATTTAGATGTTAAACTAAGGGAACGATTTGTTGGATAAATTTCATTCAGAATCTTTAAGGTTAAAATAATTAAAAAAACATTTTTGATAAAAATAAAATAAAAACAAAATCAAAAAAAAAAAAAAGTGGAAATAACATTTCCTCTTTATACTGTGTCAAACGAAATTTACTGATCAATTTAATGTCTAAATTGAGAGTTAGAAAAAGAATTAAAAAAATGTCTTTTTTATATAAATTTTATTTTCTTTTTATTACAATCTATAGAAACTGTCAAATTGAAGCTATCTTTACTGCTAGTTTTTACTGATGCAGAAATTTAAATAATGCTTTTTTGAAATTTTTCACACAGGCGCATTTTCACATTAGAACAATAGATTATTAATGACTTAAATTGGGAAAAACCAGAATTCTGACTATGAAAACACCCTTATATCAGGTGTAGTAAAAAGAAATCCATTCTTTTTGCATGAAATTTAGTGCTTATTTATCATAGTTATAATGATCAGATTTAGGTCAAATATGCACCATTTCGATCGACAACTTGGTACCATTTTGAAGGTAATTTTATTATGCCTCACTCATAAAAACCCTCGCCCCTATTGGCAAAGATCTGGGAGCGTCGATTTTCACATGCTCTCTTTGAGACGAAGTTTATACCTGTAAAATCATTCGCCATATACAGGAACAGGTGGTAATCACTTGGTGCCAGGTTCGGGCTATAGGGTGGATGCATAAGAACCTTCCAACTAAGCTCCTTTAGCTTCTGGCGAGTCACTATTGATGTGTGTGGCTTGACGTTTTCCTGTTGGAACACAATTCCTCTCCTATTGGCCAAAGCTGTCCGCTTTTCGGCGATTGCTTCCTTCAGACGGTCCATTTGTTGACAGTACAGGTCTGAATTAAGAGTTTGGTCGTAAGGAAGCAGTTCATAGTAGATGGCTCCCTGCCAATCCCACCAAACACACAGCAAAACGCTCCTGGCCGTCAATCCGGCCTTGGCCAATGTTTGCGCCGGCTCACCGCGATTCGACCACGACCATTTTCGCTTGACGTTGTCGAAAGTGACCCACTATTCATCACAAGTCACTATTCGCTTCAGAAATGATCCGATGTTGTTGCAATTCAGCAGCGATTTGCAGATGGAAATTCGGTCCATGAGATTTTTTTTGCGTTAACTCGTGTGGTACCCATACATTGAGCTTCTTTTTGTATCCAGCTTTATTCAAGTGTTTCAAACGGTTTTTTGTGGAATGTTTAGCTCCTGGGCAATCGAAACCGTGCTGACATGACGGTCGAACTCGACGATTTCCACAATTGGCTTCCCAGAGCGTAGTGCTTCTTTGACATTCAAATTACCGGAACGGAATCGACAAAACCAAAATTGCACGTGATTGGCTGTTACAGTATCAAGGCCATAAGCACTATTCACATTTTCAGTCGCCTGCCTTGCGTTTTCGTCTTTATCGAAGGAAAACTGTAAAATTTGCCGTATTTTCTCTTTGCTGGTGTCCATCGTTGACGCGCTCATAAAAACTGAGTCACGCAATCACAAAACTGTCTGAGAAGTTTTTTAGTACGAAATCTTATCTTTCTAATGCCACCTTACACCTTACCGCCACCTTACGCTAGCGAGTTACAGATTACTAAAGCCATCTAGTGGAAAAATAATGGATTCCTTAGACTATTTAGAAAAATAAGAGCTATTTAAGCCCTTTGGAATAAGCTAAAGTTTGAAATTTCAAATAAAGGGTGTGCCAAAGGTCACATTTTAATTCGGATACTACTTTTTTGCCACAAGCGTAGTGTAGTAAATCTATTACAGCTGTCAACAGCAATCATGGAGATTTAGTCATGGAGAAATTCGCGGCGAGGAAAGCAAAAAATAGTGAAAATTTTGCAGAGATGGTTCGCAAAACCTGCGGACTTCTCCAAGAGCTTCTCATGCACCCACAACGGTTGTGGATTTTGGGCTGGCGGTGCCATCGGGCCATTCTTCTTTGGATATGCAGCTGGAACCGCAGTTACTGTGAATGCTGCCCGATATCGTGACATGCTGACCAGTTGTGCCAGAATGTCATGGAAAATTTCATAAAAAATGCTCGCTTGTGCAAGCAAGGTCGAGACGGCCATTTGAGAGACAGATGGTCCATCTGTTATCCATTTATTGCGTTTTCACGCTCTAAAATATGGATGCGAAGTTTGTTTAACATAAAAATAAAATTTTGATTGTAATTTTCTTCAAACTTACTTATAGCCCATAAACGTCTTAAAGGCATACTGAGCACATAACTTTCTACTGAAAACTAAATAAAATTAAATCCTGATTTTTTCATAAAACTAGAATATTTAAAATGTTGCGTATGTTTCCTTGCTTGCTTGTGTTTGTCAACTGGCCCCTGCTTTTGATTATTAATTCACTTCAACTTGAACACCCTGTGTTTATAATAATAATAATAATTATATTGATTACACTTAAATTAACAGCTAAGTTCTTCATATTTTCAAACATTTATAAATTTTCACACATTCATAATTTTTAAGCGTAAAAGTTTTTTTAATGGTACATCATTCATTTCTTCTTTTTTATTTTTTTTTTAATTTTGGCGCATTGAATTATATTCGTTTTTCATTTTTCAAGAATCGCTCTTGAGTTCTATTACCATCAAATGCATTTGCATTTGAAAAAAATAACAATATATTCTGCAGTGTATTTCCTTGAGATGCTTGGGAAAAGTTTAACAGCAACTGTTCAGTCGACAGTTACAAAAGCAGTCGGAGACTTCTTTGCTCACATAATAATGCACTTTTGCAAAATGTTTGCAAAAAAAAATAAAAACTTTGAAACCTTTGTAAAAAAGTTTAAGAGGCGCGCATTTAGCAGTTAGTTTGAGCAGCACTGCAATAGGTTTAACTGAGTAAAAACAATAGATGTAAAGTAGTGCTTGAGTCTTATGATTTTTAAATTGTTTTGTTTTGTTATTCATATTGTACAATATTTTGGCAAAGAGGAAACATTTGTTGAATTTGTAATTAAAATCAGCCTTTTGTTTGTTGTTGTTTTTTTTTTTAATTTTGTAGGTTATTGGTTGTTTTTAAAAAAATTAAGAATACTTTTGAAATGATTTTAAGGTATGTTGGGTTAAGAATAAAATGGCGCTGTATAAACTATTTAGTTATATCCTGATAATTAATAGAAGAGAAATTGTCATTGGTCTTAATTTATTTCTGGTAGTATTTCTTCAACTTACAGAACTGGTAATGAAAGGGAATTAAATCATTTCAAAGAATGAATTTTTTAAGTTGATATTTAAATCTTATCTTAACAATGACATAATTTTTTGTGGATTTTAAAACTGGGAATTGTAATTAATACTCCTTTACGAAACCAAGTCCCCATATTAAATTTTTAAAACAATTGCCAATACAGGTTAAATATTAATTTTATTCTAAATAATTTCTCAAAAGAATTAAAATATGTTAGGAATGTTAATTCCAATGTTGGGAAAATCCCATCTAATGAAAAACTTAAAAATAATTCTCAAGTAAATGAGAAACTATGCAAAAGTAATGAAAAGTTTAATAAAAATGCGAAATTACTTCAAATAATATTTGGAACTGAATTGATAATAAATTGCCTCACAATACATAAAAATTTGCTTCAAGTTTAAGGGGTTATATGCAGTCTGGATACCAATTTTTATTTGTTACCATTTTCATTATTTACTACAATGTACACATATTTATCTTCGTATACAACTCACATTTCATGTTAATCCGAGGAATATTCTCGATGCTAAACGCACAATTGTAAAGATGTCTCAGAGCGTTTTTCTTAGAAATGCAAAACTAAAGGGCCCTCTAAAGTTTTTCGGTTTAGCCTCCTGATTGCAAAAAAAAAAAAAATTGGATTCAAAACTAATGCTTAATGGAAATCAGCAACATTTTCTCTTCTATCACTTGGTATTGCATTTTACTTTATTTTTTGCCTGCTTCACTCCACAGCGCCATTTTACAGTTATTTTAAGATTTATAAAGGAATATTTAAGTTATTTAAATTTTTGATTATTTCACTCAAAGCATTTGTCATCAAGTTATATAAAAAGGAGTTATATAAAAAAGTAGTTATTTTTAAAAAATGCGTAGAAAAATGCAGCAACAAAATGTTTTGTTTTTGTAAAAAAATTAGTAGATAGTTTTTATTTTAAGGAGATTCTAATTTGGTCTGTTTCGAAATTCGAAATAATATAACTGAGTAAGATTCTAATCAGAGCTTGTACATTTCATATTTGATTTAGACAGGGTGTGCTTGAGACATTAGGTTATATTGTACTATCGATGATAATACCAAAGAGTACTTTTTGAGGTGAAAAAATATTTCAGATTGAGCTCGTATAACAATGAGCTCGTATTTTTTTGTAAATTGTTTTATTAAATAACGGTGACCATCCTTTACGTAATATAAACAAAAACTGTGTATTTGTATATATAATCTACAAATGTTCTGTTCTAAATCATAAATTCTGTATTTAATGATAAATTCTGTGTTTTACAAATTTGAGTTATTACATTTCAATTACAAGAGGAATGGAGCTATTGATTGAGATATTGCTTGATTTTCTCAACTTAAAAATGCAAAGTCCTAAGTTTATTTCTAAATTCTTAGGAAAATTTAAAAAAAAAATTTAGGTAAATTGAATTAAGGAAAAAACGCCCAATGAAATAACGAGTTAATAAATAAAATAAAAAAACAAAAAAAAAAAAAAATATCTAGAAATCGCAAATAACTTAAGGCCATGAAAGCATTTAAAAACGCCTGAATCGAAGTGGAACGGCATCTAAAATATTCACAAAGGAACAGATGCCCAATATTTTGCGTCTTATGTTATTTCATGCCTACAAAAACAAAGGCCAACATTTGTTTTATTGAGCATTTTGAGTTATTTCATTGAGCATTTTCTTTAACCTTTTTGTTTAGCTTTGAACCAAGGATTTCAGGTATAACACCTATTCAGTCAGGTTGGCCTTGGTTCAAAATGGGGTCATAGATTAGTGGCGACGAAGAGACAATCAAGTGAAACATGTAAAGGATGTTCTAAGCATGGCGAAAAGCTGTAGAAACATGTGAATTTAAATCTGAGGCAAATATTATACCTTTGTTATTTCAGCCCATCAAACCACTAAGCGAATCTTTCATAAACTTACTCTACCACCAACTACAACTTTTGAGTTATGACTGGAATGAATGAATTTTCAATTTCAATTGCTTAGAAATAAGGAACTAAATGAAGAAAGACTTAAACGTATGACCACGGCCTGGTAGGGTTTCGAACCCGGGGCCTCTGGGGTAGCAGTTAAGCACGCTACCACTCGACTACCAAGGTCACTTGATGTACGATTCTTTCGCCTACAACGTAAAAGCAACTCTTGTTAAGAACTGAAAAAAATTATTTTTGAAACAGAAAATGGTTGCATTTACTAATTGATTTCTCTGAGGAACAAATATTCTATTTCAAAATCTAAGTCAAGAATTCTGAAGTTTAAATAGAAACATATAAACTCTTAGTTTATTATTATATTTAAGGGCTACAATGTTATGGTAATTTTGTCCCAAATTGTTCAAAATGCATCTTTATAATAAGAAAAAAAAAACTTTTTTATCTAAAGACAATTTTAAGAGCTATAAAGATCTCAATGCATTAATAAAAATATACATCAATTTGCATTATTTTTAAATTTTTGTAAATTCAATCTTAATTAAAAAAATATGGCCACCGTTTAAAAGTTATAAGCATTTAAATTGTTTTTTTTCAGTTTTTAACATTAATCTTTTAAAAATCATAAATCTTTGATTCTTTTAAATTGAACCAATCTCCCAATTAATTATAAATTAAAAAAAATAAATATATTTGAAATAATTTTCCTTGTTGGCTCGTAAATTCAATCTTATTTTTTTTTGTAATTTTTCGTTTATTGAGCGCACCTTTCTTAAAATAATCTTCTTAATGCTTATGGCACACCCTGTTATGAGAAAGTCTTGTTAATATTTTCAATGCAACATTCTTTGTATTTGAATTTTGTTTCATTTGCTGATAGCTGCAGTATTAATTTAATTATTGGCCTCATTAGCTCTAGCAACATGTTCGCATGCAACATTTGCTCTATGTTGCTCAACAATCGCGCTTTCATACACGGGGCGGCTTAAAACTAGCTGTAGTTGGTGTTGGCTTTACATCTGGAGCATGTTGTTGTTGTTGTGGTTGCTGCTGCCGACGTGGAATGTTTTCAATGACAGTCGTTGTTGTTTTGAATGTTTCGCTGGTATCCATCATGTTGCTGCCAGCATTGATGCTGATGCTGTCGACATTAACATCATCATCATCGTCATCCATAAATAATTTCAATTGTTGACGATTTTCAAATGAAACTGTGCGCGAACCAACACGATTAAATGGAAAGTTGGTTAAAATGTTGCTGTTCATAGCCAAAAATTGCTGATTACTACTAATGTTGCTGCAACATTCGGCTATTGAGTTACGCACGGAAGGTGGATGATTGCTGTTGCTATTGCGTCGCGGCGTTTGACAGCCAGTAACGGTAACACCGGCAACAGCAGCAATAATGTTGCTATCACAGCTATTGCTATTGCTATTGCTGTTGTTGCCGTTGCTATTGATGCCGCTATTAGCGCTGTTGTTGCTGCTACTGTTGACTTGTTTCTCTTTATTGCGGCGCAGTGAGGAGCGCAGTGGATAATGACGCGGCAGGCCAACGAGCAGGCCGCGTCGTGAAGGGCGCCGCACCGGATACTGCACGGATTCGGCACTGTTGCTTAAACGGATGTTGCCAACTGTTGGGTGTTGGGGATGGGAAGGTAGTGCAAAGGAGTTGTTGTTGTTGTAGTTGTTGTTACGCAGACGCATTTGTTGTGTTTGTTGTTGAGGTGAGTGCAATGTTGAGGGCAGGAGGCGGCAGTCGCAAAGAGAATTAAAATAAAAGGTTAGGTTTAATAATAGTAATTTTTTTTTCAATTTGTTTTCGTTAATCTGGTTTGAGTCAAGGAATGATGTCGACAAAAAAACAACCAACTGAGTGTGATACTATGTGTGTTGAATATGGTGAGTTTTTGTTAAGTGTGGTCGTTAATCAGGGGCACAATGTGTGTTACACAGGTTGTAATGAAAATAATTGCAGCACAAAACAAAAATAACGGCATGATAAGTAAACTTTTTTAAGCATTAAACGGGAGCAGCACTTAGTTTTTTTTAGTTTGACAAACTAATAAAAAAGCCAAACATTCATAGAAAGTGGTCATTTGGCCAAAAATCAATATATCAAAAATATCTTACGTACTTCTATAGCAGATGTAATCGAAAAATTTCATTGGCTTTTTATAATTAAAAAATTACAGGATCTGTTTGGTCGGTTGTGTACCCTGAAAAAACGGAGACTTCATCGCAAAAACGCTGCACAGCCGCAATTTTTAAGTTAATCGCTTCAAAAAAATTATTTTATACCGTCACTGATATGTTTAATAACTCCTTTTTTTAGAGTCTCGACTTATTGTGTAGTATTTCTGAAAAAAAAATTTCCGGCGTCTAGAATGGCCTAACCTCTTAAATTACAGTGAAAAGCTGAGGAACGTGGACGCAAGGCAGTTATGACGCCGAAATTGATTAAGCGAGTAGTGTGGTACTTTAAGGCCAATCCATTTGCCTCTGCGGTACAAATAAAAAAAAATAACTTAATGTGGACACAAGTATTCGTATTTGAAGTAGACTTAAATTTAAGGAACAAGATTTGAATGCGCAAAATCCTCGTACAGTGGCTCAAAGTAAAAATGGAACAAACTAAAAGCTTTCATTCAAATCCAGAGTTAATTTATTTTGATGGTCCAAATGGTAAGTATTTGTATATTTGCAATTGATTTGGATGTGATTAACATAAAATAATTATAAATGAACAGTTCATTGATTTAAAAAAAAAAAATAAAACAAAATCAATAACAAAACCAAACTTCAAAGTAATAATGGAACGATTCTTATTTATAAAATCATAAACAAAATAAAATAAAAACATCAAAATATTTATCAAAATATATAGTTGATAAACCTTTCTGTTTAATAAGCCCTTCCGAACGATTTGGCATTGTATCAGTTTTCGGCAGTAGGACGACTCCATATTCTCCCACTCTTCAATAAGGGCTATTTTTAGCTGATCACGTGTAGAAATTGAGTGATTTTTCAACTTTTTCTTCAGCTAACTCCATGCGTGCTCAATGGGATTGAGGTCTGGAGATTGGGGTGGAGTTTCCAAGACATATGGGCAATTATAAAGAAGCCATCTTCTCACATTATAGGCTTTGTGTTTTGGATCGTTGTCTTGATAAAATCAAAATGAACTCTGTATGCCCAATTTTCTCACACTTTCCTTCAAATTATTCTTCAAAATATTAAGGTATACGTGTTGGTTCATTATACGATCGATGATGTGGAGCTTACCTGCAGCTGACATGGCACCTCATACTATCACTGAACCCATACCGAGCTTTTTTGTGGGGCGAAGGTTGTTTTACTCAAGCTCCGCATTCACCTTTCTCCACACGAAGGATTGACCATCTGACCGGAAAACATTAAATTTGCTTTCATCCGTGAAGAGAACTTGCTCCCAATAAGAAAAATCCTTGTCATGGTATGTTTTGCCAAATATGATACGTTTTTTTTTATTCACCTCGCTTATTAACTCCTAGCAGTCCTACCATGAAACTGGTGCTTTCGCAGAATGATTCGCATAGTTTCTGGATCATCCTTTTTTCCCAAATATTTCTCAGCCTCAGCAGCTAATTTTGGAGCGCTCTAGTTATGTTTTCCCTTAATTTTTTGAAGGAGCCACTTTTCGTCAGCATCATTAAATATTTTCCTTACTGGGTTAAGGCTTATTTTTGAAGTCGGTCTCATTTTTAGCGTTTTATAATGTTAAATACAGTAGTTGGAGCCCGATCAACAATTTCGGCTATCTCTCGAACTGTTTTGACATTTTCGGATAATCGTTTTATAGATTTTCTCAGATCAACTGATGTTATTTTGCCACGCGGTACTATTATGCAATTTGTACAAAATTATTTATTTAAAACAGTTATATGTGAAATAAAAAACGACCATAGCGAGCCTATTTACCACATTTTTAAGCAACAGTTAACTTTCTGCAGTTTTTGAGACAAATTGAGAACGGAATCATAGAGTGTTCCATAATTACTTTGAGGTTGGTTTTTTTTTTATTAATTTAGTTAATTATTTTTTTTACTTAAATGAACTGTAATTTCATAATTGTTTTTACTATTTTATGTTCACAAACATCAAACTCTTTTGGAAATATACAAATACTCACCATTTGTACCATAAAAATAACTCAAATTTTGATTTGAATGAAATTTTTAAGTTTGTTCCATTGTTGCTTTGAGACACTGTAAAGTACCTCTTTTCACCAAGAAGCATGTTCAAAAAAGGATTCAGTTCGTAAACCATTCTTCCTGGCTAAATAAAAATTGGAGGAGCATTTTATAGTTTGGGCATGCTTTTCTTACTTTGCTGTTGGTCCAATTTATTGTATAGAAAAAGTAATGGATTAACATCCTTACGTCAAAGTATTACAAGAAATTATGCTTCGGTATGCTCAAGAGAAGATGCCGCTAATACGGATTTATAAACAAAACAACGACTCGAAACATACGAACAAACTTGCGAAGAAGTGGTTCTTGGACAATCGGATCGCACTCTTGAATTGAATATATTCTGAGTTGACGAATATTCGTCGTAATTGTCGACCGACGATTTCATTCTTGACGTCTTCATACGTTTTCATGTATTCTAGTTGTTGAAGAATGTTTGTAGCGATTGTCGACTGACGATTTCATTCTGGACTTCTTCATAGGTTTAATGGGATCTATTACTTGCTTAAAAACATCGTCGGTAGGCAATCACTTTGATTCTGTTCGGGCTCTAAGTTGAGGAATATTTTTCGTAATTGTCAACCCACGATTTCATTGAGGACGTCTTTATACATTTTCATGTATTCTATTGCTTAAAAACATCGCCAGTCGACAATCCCTTTAATTCTATTCGGCTGAAAATTTCATTCTCTACATTTGCTTAATTCTAATGGTTGAAAACATCGTCGATCGACAATAGCTTTGATTTGTTCGGGCTCTAAGTTGCTGAAAGTTCTGTAATTTACACTATCCTAAGTTTCTGTTCAAAAAAAATTGTCGCCACATAGATTGCAACTCAATAAAAAAATTAAAAACAATAGACTGTTAAAACAAATACGGTTTGAAATACGACCAGTTCTTCAAACATATTTTTAGACGTTAATGGTAAGTAAAACACAAACAGACACACAATTTCACAGCAGCACGTATTTGATTACATGACAAAAGCCGACGTATTAGAGTTTAAATAAAACTTAATCAAAATTATTATTAAAAAAAAAACTGCTGGAAACAAAAAAAAAAAAAAAAAAATAAAAATAAAGAAAAACAAAATAAAAATAAAAACAAAACACAAATAAAAAAAAAATTAAAAAATAATTAAAAAAATCCAATAAAAGACAAACACACAGTTATACGGTTAAAAATTAAATTTTATTGTTTAATAATAAATTTTCTGTTAAGACTAAAAAAAAAAATATTAAAAAAAAAATTAAATCTAAACCAAACATGAACTATAAATAATTAAATAATAATTGAAGTAAAACAAATATGTGAACACTAATTTATGAGCTATAAGCAATTAAATATTATTGAATGCAAATTGTGATGACATATTTAGATATGTATGTATGTTATAAATATTATGGCATTTTATTTAAAATTATTTTAATAATAAGATTAATTTAACAGCTAACAGAATTTTAAATAAAATTGGTTGAGAGATGACAACATTTAGTAGTCTCTATGAATTATTTCATGGTCAGCCTGTAAATACATTTTTAAAACATTTCTGCACATTAATGTGACATGTGAAATATTTTTGTGACAAATACTGCAGAATACTAGAGTTTAAAACATATTCACTAACTTGTTAGTTAAGAAAATAGTTTGAGAGACTGGAAGAAGGTAAAGAAAAATACACGTCTATGGGCGCTTCTCAGCTCAAGGATTTGGCGTTTTCAAGTGCTGCACCTATAACCTTAATGCAGTAAGAATGCTAGGATTATACAAATATGGTTTGTGAAAGTCTGCCGAAAAGTTATATGGAAAAAAATAACACCCATTAGATACTATTTACAAGAGGACAACGATCCGAAACACAGGAGTCAAGGCTCTGCACTAAAAGGAGATAATAAAAAATATCAGAACATTGGATTGGCCACCACAGTCACCTGATGCCAATCCAATAGAAAATGTATGACCCACCATAAAAGCTAAAATATCAAAATATAATATAACATCATCAAAAGAATTTGTTCGATTGCTCAAAAATACCTAGAAGTCTTTAACTTCTGAATATACTGATAAATTGGCAACAAGTTGCCACCAAGTCTGTCAAGCTATTATAGACAATGGCGGTGACTGGATATTAAACATGTGTCGACTATGGCAATGACTATGGACTTTTCATACACAATTTTTTTTTTTAATATATGCTTCATTAACATGAACATCGAAAAAGGTTTTTTCTGAATACACTGTATTCATTATATTGTTAGATGGTCCTTATTCATGAAATTGCCAATGAAACCCTCAAAAAAGTTTCCGTTACTTGAAAAAGCAATGAATCTTAGATATGAGTTCGATCGAAGAAGATTTAGAGGTGCCACAACAAATTTTTGTAGCTCAAAGAGATTTATACTTTTCAAAAAAACAAGAACCTATTAACTTTTTTAAGGCGTTATTTAATTTGCAAAAAATTTTACAAAAACCAGACCTGTAATTTTTTACTTTTCGAAAAAAAAACGTATTTTTTTCTTCGTGTAAAGAACTAAAAGGAGAAAGGCAGGGCAATCAGGCGAACATGTGTAGGATCATGGCGAAATTACAAAGGTGATCGCGAATTTTGAACTTTTCTCAAAAAAAATTTTACATACATTTGTCAAAAACAGTTAATGATAAATTCAAAGCAAAAGTTGCAAAACAACGTGTCGAAGGGGTAGTTTTTTGTGTTAAACCCCCTCCTCCTCCCTTAGGGTAGAAAAAGACACAAAAATCCAAGGGAATCAAATCATTAATCGAAAATACGATACTTGGATATATATTTACGATACTAAAACTCCCTTCAAGGAAAATCCTTGGTATGACCTCTGCCTCAGTCAATACAAGCTATAAGGCAATCCACAAGACTTTGTTATCACCAACTACAACTTCAAATCGTTAATATTGATGATTTTTCAATTTCCATTGATTAGAAATGAGAAAAGAAATGCAGAGAAATTAAAGCGTAGGACCATGACCTAGTTGGGATTCGAACCCGGGATCTCTGGGATGACAAGCACTCTATTTAGTCGACTACAGAAACCGATAATTATATTAGGTGGTTCAGCACAGTACAATATGTTGGAAAGACATGGTTGTTCTGATGACATGTGAGGTGGAATCATGCGGAAACTAATTCGTCATGTTTGACACCTTCGGATAAAAAATCAAAAATTTTTGATTTTTCTTTTGGTCCGTTCGGCCATGCGATCAGATGTCTGTCCGACTTGGTGATTCAAATCGTCGGTGATTCAACATCTAGCATTTTAGTATCCGAATTTTGGATTTTTTAATTTTTTTGTACACTCTAGCTCTAGACTATGCTTAAGCTATCTGTCTATATAGCTAACTGTTACTTTATAAATTTTGTATCTTTGGATTTTTAGTGATTTTTTCGTAAGAATACCTTAATTCAACATAATAAAACGGAATGGAAAAAACAGTATGTTGGAGACCCTGGAATTCCAAATTATTTTTTGCAAAAAAAAAAAATAAAATGTTACAGAACTATTCAGGACAAATCCGAAAAATGGAATTTTTTTTTTAAAATCACAACGATACTTACGGAAGGGTGCATACGATTTTTGTTTGCAAATTAACGCCTTTAAAACAATTATTCGGGGTTTTTTTTTTAAAAAACACTTTCCCCCCATATAAGTCCGTTTCACCAACATTGCTTGTTGCGGCACCTCTTAATCTTCGTCGATCGAACTCATATCTGAGTTTCATACAGGGTACGTCAGTTAAATGATTATTTGATAATTTTTTTTTTCAGATTGTCAATGGAGAACAATAAATTAATAGAGGCAACCACACGCCATGCTGTGATCGAGGCTATTCACGCAAATCACAGCGACTAAGAAATATCGAAATTTTTTAAGGTTGAAATTTATTGAAGAAACTGAGAAGCATATTATAGATCAAACAGAAAACAAAAAAGACTTAGTTTTGTGGAAAATATTTTCAAAAAGCATGAAAAAAAATGAATTTTTCCAACATTTTGCTTCATAAGCACCACAAAAATTTTCTAAATAAATTTTTTAAAAAATTTTAATTGTTGCACGGGTCTCTAGCAATAATTTGGCTTTTACAGATTGAAAAAATATCAATTAGTCGACGAGTTATAGCCAAAAAACCATATAAACAATATGCTGAAAATTGGCATTTGACTGCAAAGTTCAAAGGTCGATTAAAAAAAAATTCGAACTAACATAAACAAACGCCGCGATACGGGTCTTCTAATTTAGCCTCTATTTTGACCCCTCACTCTCAGAATCGACCTAACTTTTGCTAACCTGAATTTGTTCCACAGTGTAATTCGCGGAAAAAGGTTTTTGAACAAGTTAAAGCATCCAGAAGCCCCGAACATGATTTGGTTTTTTCCGATGAAAAAAAATTTTGAGCAGGATTAAAAAAATAAGCCGAAGGAACGACAGGTGGTTATGTTCGGATCCTCGGGAGGTTCCCCATGTCATGCATACTAAATTTCCGGCAACAACCATGGTTTCGGGAGTGATAGCAGTGAACTTTTTTCCTCAACTTCGGGTGAATGCAGCTGCTTACACTGAGATTTTATGAGCAGCTGTTAAGCCTTGGATGGATAGAGTACGTGATGGGAGGCCATATGTGTTCCAACAGGATTCTGCTCCCTCACATAAGGTCTGGAGGATGCAAGAGTGGATTTCTCAAAATCTGTATGACCACATTACCCCAAAAATTTGGCCTTCTAGCTCTCTCGACCTCAGCCATTTGGATTATTTCGTGTGGGACATTGTTGAAAGGGAGACCAATAAACATCCTCACAACACAATAACGTCACTAACTGCAGCTATAACCACAATAATGACAAACATGGATAAAGACTACTTAATTCGGGCATGCAGAAATGTCGATGGTGATTGTTTGGAAAGGACCAAATGATCAGGAGCCGCAGACAAACTGATAGATAATATGATTCAAAGGATAAGCTTAAAGCATTGCTTCAAAAGTGCAGTGGTAATACGGACAGAACTAAAGAAGTACCGTGACGTAGATATTACCATCGAAACTGAACGTAGGAGGCTTTGAGATATCCAAACAACGAATTAGCTATGTTTCCCACAAAATTTATTGCTCCTCTTTTTTGACGATGAGGAGTCAAAAAACTGTTGTCCATGGCTAATTCTGTGCCAGTATGCAGAAATTGCGTGACCAGATCTTCACATAACGTTTTTTGCTTTAATTGCTGACACACAAGTTGCATGGCGTATGTGCCATTTGTAAATAACTCGATTTCAGTAAATAACGGTTTGAGATCATAAAAGATCACCATGTTCCATTCGCTGGCAATTATTTGACTTGTTCCAATATGTTCGAAATGAATGCCCGCAGGTGAATCAATTTTCTCAATCTTGATTGGACTACAAAGCACGATTGGTAACATCAGTAGGATCGCCAGAATTGTTATTGGGGTGTAATGTAGTGCTCTTCTTTGCCTTTTCTTGGATACTACTTCCTGATTTTCATCGACATTTTGTTGTGAATTTATTTGTCGTTCATGTTTTTTGGATCCATTTGTTAAATTGGATTCCTGGATTGACGAAATGGTTTCATTCTTGCCATTGTTGCTGGGTGGGGGCATTGTACCTTGTTCATTGTTTTCTTCTGTATTAACAGGTAAAGGAGCTAGACGATGAATAGGCTTATGTCCGCTTTTCTGAAGGACAGGTGGTATGGGAATGTTATTTATATTTTAGCAATTGTTAGGACGATGCTAGTTCCAGCACTTGAAGAGCATTTGGCGCATTGAACTTCTATTGTTTTCCAGGATGACGTTGCACTGTACCAGCATGATATCCCGATAATTTTTATCTCAAAATGGTTCCTTAAAAAATTATTTATGATGTACTGGCGAAAAATAATATTTATTTTCATGTCTTTCTCAACAGGTATAAAAAGTGTTTGCAAACTCGGAAATTAGCGACTTGATTGCCTAGGGAATTCACCAGATTTAAACCCCACAGAATACTGCTGGCATATACTGAAACGAAAAGTTGTTGACTCTATGCCACAGAGAATTTAAGACGTAATTAAAGCCAAAGGAGGATCTACATTTTAAAAAAAATACTTTTTAATCAACATCACAAACAGTGAAAGATACCTAATTTTTCAAAAGTCGATTTTAAGTATTAAGTTCCAAAATAATCAAAACATTAGAAGTAAGTAAAATGGGTGAATAGTATCAGCATTGTATTTTGTTGTTTTTGTGAAAAAAAACGAAAATAGTTCGATTTTTGTGACCGCCAGTGTTAACACGTTAACTGCCATGAGGCACATACGGTGTGCCACAATAAAATGTCCACAGCGTATGTGCCTCAGTATTTGATTACACATTATAGTTCATGGTTTAAAATTAGTACCTCGAAATGCAAATCTGTAAACATAGTTCAATTCCGCATGGCCTGGCATACCTTAACCTATCTTTAGCGCATCATTTTTATACCCCCACGATTAAAAAAAAAACCCTTTTTGTCACTCCGTTTGTAACGCCCATAAGGATGCGTGGTAGGTATAGAAAAGTATATATATTCTTGGTCAGCATCATCACCCAAATCGATTAAGCCATGTCCATCTGTCCGTCCGTATGCCTTTCCCTCTGTCTGTCGCCGTAATTTTCAAGCTATCATCACGAAATTCAATATTTAAGCTTTTATCTAAAAAATAAAGATCAAGTTCGAAAATTAGCCAAAATCGGTACAAAACCACGCCTACCTTTTATACAAAGTGACTTTATCAAAACGGTAAAATCTCTGAGAATTCCACAAATATTGATATATGTACTTGAAATTTTGCTTAAAACTATGACATGAACTATACATTAGGCCGTGAGGTACAAATGTTGTGCCTCAACAAAATATTTCAAAATTTCACAGAAATATAAAAATAAACATTTTCTGATATTTTGTTCGGACTTTCTGCTACCAAAATACACTAGATCTGTAAAAAAAAAAAAAATGGCCCTGAGGACCCGATATTTTTTTGTATGGTGGCAGTTAAAGTGTTAATAAATCACATTAATTCATATGTTATTAAAGTTGTCTTTATGTCGACTTTCCTAACTTTTATTTATTCTTCAAATCAATAATTTGTTGCTGATGTTTTAAAAAAAAAAATCAAATTTGTATCTTCGCAAAAATATTCCACGGTTCGGGGAAATTCAAACCATGTCTATCTTAGTATAAATTAAATTCATACAACTAACTTAAATAATTTAAAATATGAGTTTATTCAAAAGAAAATTTTGAAAAATTTTAGATAGTTATTGTAGATAGACAACATTCAAAATAAATTCAATGTAATTATTATTTACAATTAAGGCTAAAAATTCTGTTAGCTGTTGATTTATTTAGTTTATAAGTTATAATTAAGCATTAAAATAAAACTAAATTAAATACAAAAACAAAACAAGACTGTACAACAAAAACAACGAAACGTTGACTTATATCAAAAGTTAGCGACAAACTTAAAACGCACACAAAATAGTTCAAAACAAAAAATCCAAAACATTGAATACAACCTTTACAAAATTGCTGCTACCACTGTTGCTGCGCGTGCCAACGCCACTGGACGACGTCGAACGAATGCGCGCTGACGAATTAATCGACTGATAGACGCTAGATGAGCCTGAATGCTGCGAGGAACGACGGTGGCGTGCAAGCATTCGACGACGCTGCGACATGGGTGTCGAATGACGCAAATGTGAGCTTAAAATAAAATCAACTTCCTCGCGACCAGTGCCCACTTTTGTATTGTATGTGGAGACGGACGGGACGGTAGTGGCAGTTGTAATGATGGTATTGCCCGTAGATGTGGACGTTATGGATGGCGTGGCATGTGCAGCAGCAATGGTAGCATTGGTGGAATGCAATAAAGTGGAACCGATATTTTTGTGCTCCAATGATGATGGCGAGGGCGAAGATGCGGATTTGTAAAAAGCAGTGCGTTCAGCGGCGCTGTAGAGGCTACAGCTGCCAATTGTAGAATCAGGATCGTGATAGGTGCTCAGATTGTGTGTAGAGCGGGTGGCGGCAAGTGTGTACTTGCGTGGACTGTGATAAAGCTTTGTGGGAGTAGGGGGTGTGGCGTTATTTTCGACACCTGTGTCATCATCGCCATCGCCATCGCCATAGTCGTCGTCATTGTAGTCGGCACAAAAACGTATGGAATCGCTTGAATAGTAATGCGTTAAACGTTTGTGTGGCGGTGGTGTTGGTGGATGATGATAATGATGTTGCTGTTGGTGTTGTTGTTGTTGTTGTAGTGGTGAATTATAAAGTGTAGTGTGTGAAATGTATTTAAGTTTTTTGTTATGTGTGACAACAGGTTGTTGTTGTTTTTGTTGTTTGTTATGTTGTGCTGTAGACCACGATATATCATAAGCTGATTGTTGTTGTTGTTGTTGCTGTTGGTGTAGATGTTGTTGTTGTTCCAACATATCAGCTTCTACAGCATTGTCGATAGCGTCATCGTTATCGTTATTGTGATCGATGAGTTCAAACTCAAATTCAAACTGATTAATATTGTTATTTGCTTGGTGGTTATTGTTAAAATGATTGTTGTTGTTGTTGTTGTTGTTGTTTTTGTAGTTTTTATGGTTATTGTTGTTGTTGTTGTTAATAGAGTAGTTATCATGATATGAAATATTAGTGGAACAAGTTGCAACATAGCTACCAGTATTTGTTGCTGCTGCAGAGGCTGACGCTGTTGTTGCTGCAGCTGTACACGTTGCTGATGTTGTTGCTGCTGTTGCTGACAAAAAGTTGTCCGCCTCTAGAAATAGACGACGTCTATTGCTGATGGCAGTTGCTGCTGTGGAATGTAGTAGTGGTTGTTGTTGTTGTTGTTGTTGTTGTTGTTGTTGTTGATGATGTTGGTGTGTATCGCATTCATTGCTCTCATCGGTGTCCATGTGCTCAGCTTGTTGTAGCAACATTTTCTGTTGTTTCTTATGTCGTTGCATATACAGCAAATACATGTCGCTGGCAGTATCGTCATGCTGCAGCAGCATGTTGCTTACGCTGCCACCACCAAGATATGCAGCATGTTGCTGCTGCTGTTGCTGATGTTTTTGCTGCTGCTGGGCGACAAGACAACAATTGCTGCAAGTGGTCTGTAGACCGCTGACGCCACCACCACCGATCACATCATCGGGACCTAAAAACCACTCCGAACGTGTGCGCATACGTGCAGTTTGACGCTCATGGACCTGCACAGTGGTTGCGGCGTGCGTTATGGTAGGTGGGCGTTGATTTTTGTTGTTATTTTAAAGTGATGGTCATGGTGGTGTTGTTGTTGTTGTTGTAGTAGTAGTAATTGTTGTTGTTGTTGTAAACGTGCGAGCAAAACACAGTAATATGCAAGGGGGAAAAAGGGATGGTACAAAGTAAGGGCTTAGTTCTCATAGTTATTACAAAGTCATACATTTTGCATAACTTAATAAATATAAAAAAAAAATAAAAAATATCTTTATAAAAATATTAGAAACAATGTTTTTTTTTTCATAAAAACTTACAAAGTAAAAGGTTTTACGAGTTAAAATCAGAGAAATGTGCTAAAGGAATAGAACTAAATTATACATAAAAGAGTAGCAGCAGCATTAAAAATAGGAGTAGTAGTGGTAGTAGCAGTAGTGGTGAAAGAGGCAGTGAAAAAAAGTAGTGCTCTAAGAAAAGCTTTTATAAGCTCAAAAGCTTTTTATAATTGCAATAAAACAAAAAAAAAATGTATTTAAATAAAACCACACAAACACACATTGAAAAAAAAAATGAATAAAATCAAAATTAATTCAAAAACAAAAAATATTAAAAATTAAAAAAAAAAGTAAAAGCATGTTTGGCGCAGGTTGATTGAGTGGTTGACAGACATGCTGGGGGTTTCATGTTTGTTTTTAGGGTTCCAATTAAAGCGACGATTTTTTTTAATTTCAGACCAATTTCCGATGTTGATAAAAGCCAGACCAGTGTTCCTCAAAATGCTGCAAATTTTGGTGTAATGTCGAAAAATACCCAACTAAAAAAAATTTGAGTCAAGCCGAATAAATGCCAAACAACAAATAATATCTATGTTACAAATTTTAAGCTGGGGTTCTCTGTACGCGATACTTTAAAAAGATAAAATTTCTAGAAGTTACTCCGAACAAAATGGGATTCGTAAGAAATTTGCATATTTTTAATGAATTTGATTTATATATTTATATTTCTGGACTTTACTTTAACGTACGTTTAGTTTACTTTACTAAGGGAGCTTTTATTAAGTTTTCTGGAAGAGGTTTTAACACTAAACCTACCACGACGGGTCAAATGACCCATTTTCAAATTTTGTATTATTTTTGTGTTTTGAATTTAATAAACAATTTTAAATCAATATTTGAAAAAAAATTGGTTTATTCATGTATCAAATTGTGGTATATGATATGTTATATTTTTGCTATACATACTAATATATATAATATTTTCAAGACTGGTCACTTGACCCCCTGTGGAAGGAATAGGTATAGATGAATTATCGGTGGGTTTAGTGTTAAAACTACTTTTTGCAATATTTTGCACCCACCCAATCATGTTGTTATCGTATGTGAACCATAACCGGTTAAATTCCTGCTTTATATGAATTAAAAGTAAAATTGTTGTAATAAGAACTATATTGAAAAGTATGTCCCCCTTTGTATGTAAGTTTTTTCTAGTCTATTTTTTGTTAATGTTTGCAAGGCAGCCCTGTCTTTCCGTATGTTTTCAGCTATTAAAATAGCTGTTTTTTATTTTATCAGAAAAAAGGTTTCTTATCGAACTTTACCTAAACGCTTTAACCCTTAAATGCTTGGCCTTTTTTTTTGCATTCAACATGTGTTCACTTTTGCTCCAAATAATTTGAAGAGATCCAAAGCTTTAAATCGGTGTGACCCAAAAGGTTTATTATTTTTCCCAAAATAACTCTCGTTCCAACATGGGGATTAATTCCTTGTTTGTGCCATATATGGCACACTATGCATTTAAGGGTTAATATTACTCATAAAACAGTAAAGTGCATAGTAGAAAAGTTTTGTGAGACTGCATCCTTGGAAGACTTGCCAGAACAGGCCGAAAAAAGGGAGCAAGTAATCCTTGGTTGGAAACAAAGCTCTTAGACCTTATTAACCCATTAATGACAACGTATGATATATCATACGCGATGAAATTTTTTTACGCATTTTTCGGAAATTCCTCAAAAATCCACCGACAATGTAAAACTTTTGATTTCGACAGTGTGATAAAGCTCTTTTTTTACATTTTCGTACAAGTTTTGTTCAGAATGATGAGCCCATCGAGTTTTGGTGGTGAGCATTAATGGGTTAAGCGGAACCCTTCAATGTTTATGTAAGATTTCTCTAAAAATGGAAGAACTACTTGTGCGGTTATTCAAAGAGTTAAAAAACTTAACAATTTACAGACTTGCAAAAAGCAGAAGAGACCGAAAAAAATAGAAAAACAACTGGTTGTTGGAAAAAACAAGAATGCACAAATTGTACCAGCATTTGAACAATGAAAACATCAGTTGCATAGAAATAAATGCTTTCGGAATATTCTGGCCAGATTTGACAACTGCTCATTACTTAAAAGCAATTGCGTCAAATTTGTAAAGAAATATGAAAATCCATCAAACACCCCAGAACACTGACCGGTTGAACGCTGTTGGGCATTGGCTATACAGAAGGAAAGATTGGTGGCTAATGCTATATCTATACAGAGATTTTAGTTTGAATTCAAACGAAGCTGTTCGCACATAGAGATTCGAACCCGGGACCTCTGGGCTGGCAGTCAAGCACGCTACCTACTCGACTACCGAGACTGCCTTATTATACGAGATTTTATTATTGGGAATGAATTGAAATTGAAATTTTCCCAAAAAAAGCAAAAGTTTCCACATGCATTCCTTAAGAAGCGGTTTGCAAACAATATCAATTTAAAACTTCCCATAAGTTTCCAAAAGACACGTTATAGAATGTTTCCTCATCAATTCTAATGCTACTGTTTTCACATACATTCTTAAGAAAGCAGTTTGAAAACAATATCAATTTTAAACTTCCTATAATATTCCAAAAGATACGAGGAATGCTTCCAAATCACTCCTCTATGGAAGCATTTCAATTTTTCCCAGAAGGAAGTACTCACAACGTCGCGATGTACGTGTGTTGTTTACAGTGCTTTTAAAATTATCTTTCAGCAAAAAAAATAAATGGAATTAACACGTGAACATTTTCGTGGGATTATTTTTTACAATTTTCGACGTGAATTATCTCCACAAGAATGCATCAATGAACTCAATTTGATTTTGGCAATAAAGCTCCATCAAAAACCTCTGTATATGGGTGATACATAGAATTGAAGCGGCGAAGTACTCCGCTCGCGAGGAGTTTTGTGAAGGGCGTCCAAAATGTGTTGTTGTGCCACAAAATATTGATGCTGTTCGCGAATTGATAATGCTTGATTGTCATATGACATACGTCATGTGAGATAGAGGCATCCCTGGGCATTACTTCCACAGCATACATACCATTTTACATGAACACAACACGTTGTGAAAAAGATTTGTTCAAACGTAGAATGGTACACAACAAATAAATTTTGCCAGAAGTGTTCCGGAAATAAGGAAAACAAACAAGCGCCGAAGAATTATTCTTCATCAAGACAATGCGAGTCTTGACCGACTTATAAGCTCAAACAAAGGCACTTTTGAGCACTAAAAATATCGAATTAACGGGTCCTCCGCCGTACAGTTCTGATTTGGTATCCAATGACTTCCTTTTGTTTCCGCACAACATGGAAAAACTGGGTAAGCAATGACTTTCGATACCAGAAGAAGCCGTTTTTGATTCGTTCAAACACTATGTTTTGGGGATGTCTCAAGCGGAATGGGATAACTGTTATGACAAATGGAAGGCATGCAAAAATGTTTAAATCATATATTTTTTAATGAAATGTTTTAATCAAAGCAGAATATTTCGAAAAACAAGACAACTTTTTTTCAATGAAACAATATGGTCATTATATTTATTCCCGAAATATATGTAGCAAACCTCTTAGGAATGTTTTATTCTAATTTATACATATTTTTTAGGTATACTATTAAAAATGATTTTCAAGATAAAAAAAATGAATTCTTCAAAATACCCAAATATTCGAAATATAAATAAGTCAACAAAGAGTTTTTAAGAATGTTAACGCGTTTAAAATGATGAATTCTTTTAATTATTCTGTAAATTATAAGGGTGTCCCAAAAATTACTGACATTTTGATTGGGGCATTACTTATTTTGTGACAAGCGTAGATTACTAAATCTATGACAGCTGTCAACTGCAAGCATGGAGGTTTAGTCACGAAGTTCAAATGGTTTAGATTCACGTTCGAGCAACGCGCACAAATTTTGAAAATTCACTAAAAAATAGTGAACATTTTGCGGAGACGGTTCGAAAAACCCAAACACTTCTCCAAGCGTACTTCTCCAAGCGCACTTCTCCAAGACGCTACAGTTTTTGATGTGGAATTTAGGCTGGCAGTGTCATCGGGTCATTTTTCTTTTAAAATGCAGCTGCAACTGCAGTTACTGTGGATAGTGCCCGATATCGCGAAATGCTGACCAAGACTAAAAAAGGGCTCGCGTGTGCCAGCAAGGCGGCCGTTTGAGTAATATTAAGTTCCAATAATAACCTCCAAGGCTCTACTTTATAATTCAATAAAACAATACGTTTTATTAAAAAATTAAAATGTCAGTGACTTTTGTGACAGCCCTTAATTAATAATTTTGTAATACATTAAAAAATAAATAAGTTAAAAGATTTTTTTAAGAATATTTTGATGTGTTGACCAAGTTTAAACGATTATTTATTACTTATAAAAAAAACTAGACGCCACTAAACATGATTTTCAAATGCTTTTACACTTTGAAATTATGATGTATTTATTTCGATTTTTTTATGATGAAAAGCTTTCATTTACTTTCTTTTGCATTAATTTAAATTAAAATTTGATTTTCTATTTTTTTTTTAAATTTTATTATAATTTTAAATTTAATATAAATTTTCATTTTCGTATAAATTTTAATTTTCGTATAAATTTTAATAAATATTTTAATTTTAATTTTTATATCAATTTTTACTTCAAAAATAATTTTAGTTTGAATATAAACTTTAAATTTAAAAATAATAATAATTTTTTACTTAAATTTTTTTGAAATTTCATTATTTTTTACTAATTTTTAACTAAAATTTTATATATTAAAAGAATTTGCAATTAAATTTGAAATTAAAAAACGAATTCATAATTAAAGCTTTTTCCAATTTCAAAATTTGAAAAACTAAAAATTTGAATAATATTAAACCAAAAATCCAAAAAAATGTAGTAAAAAAAACTTTGCAAAATTGAACCCTTTAGAGACCAAAAATAAGTGTTTAAGAAGCAAAAGAAACTTTGAAAAACAAATCCCACGTTCGTAAATAAATACTACAGGGTGCTACATATGAACAAATATGATTTTAATAAAAGCTCATTTGGTAGATAAGTTAATTTTTTACATGGTATAATTTCAAGTCATTATAGATAATTTGCAAATTCCGTCATTTGTGTCAAAAAAATGAGAACCAGTAGAGTACAAACAACAACAACAGCTCTAAATAACATACGATTAAAGATTAACAGGTAATCATAAAAGGTATTCTAAGGCAAAACTAAGAGAGGCAGGCAGGCAGGAGGAGGCAATCAAGTAAGAGAGGTTGAGGAAAAATAAATAAATAGAAAACACAACAACGAAAAAAAAATAGTTAAATTTTTTTAGAAATAGTTTTTATATTTTACTTAAAATTCATACGTTTTTACAAACAAATATTTTATGTGTATAAATATAAGGAGCAGGTTTTTATTTCTGTTTAATTGTTTTTTAATATATATTTATTGCTTTGCAAATACAAAAATTTTATGTATAAAAAAATATATTTACACAAACAGCTGTGAAGTTTTAGTCAAATTAAAAAATAATGTGAGCAAACTAAAAATAAATAATAATAAAAAAAAATTAGATAAACCAAAAAAGAGTTATTAAACTAAAAGGATATTTTTAAAACTAAAAAAAATGTTTATAAAACAAAATAAGTTCTAAGATAAAAAACTAAAAATAATTTTATGAAATATATTAAAACTAAAAAGTAATATTTTTTACGGAAAGTAAGGAAAAAACAAAATATTTTCAAATTATATCGTAATAATTACTTTTCTAGTAAACTTAATGATAAGCGTTTAAAAAATAATATTAAAAATGTTTTTTTTTCATTGCTTACTCTTAGGCAGCAAAAATTCATGAATTCGCATTTTAAGTTTATTTATTTTTAATTATTTTCGCAAAAGTTTTTGAGAAGGCTTAATTTGCTTATAAGAAAAATTACTGTAATACGAGGTGTGTTTCGAAAGAAGCGGGAATTGTTGTTTTACTCAACAATATAGCGATACTTTCTAGAATTGCTTGCCATCAACAAAATCGATCCAATCGGACCAAAACACCAACGACATTTCGAAATTCCCGTTACTTTTGGAATACACTCAAAAACTTAAAGAAAATTATTATTTGTACGTTGTCTTTTCTATTCGAATTTTTGTTTTTTTTTTTTTAAAATAATAAATGAAAATATAATTTTTAAACTTTACAAAATTTTTTCAATATTTTTTCAATATTCAAATTATTTTCAAATATTTAAAAATGCGTGTTTTTCTCTTTGAAAAAAACTTAATAAAAACAAACAACGCTGTTTCAATTGTTTTTATTATTATAATTATAATTAAAAAGTTATTATTTTTATTTATGAACAAAAATATAAACTAATCATAATTATAAATAAATTTTATTTAAAACAAAGAAACATAAACGTACAAAAAATTTAAGTTTGTTTTGAAATTTAAATGAGTTTAATTAACACCCTGTTAATCTTATCAAAATTTGAGCATATTTATGTGATTCGTCTGCGTGAGGTGATTTGAGTTGAGTTGAGTGGAGGTGAGGTGAGTTGAGTGAGTGAGCGCATAGCATGAACGATGTGAGTGCAAAAGTGGTATGTGCGTTTGTGTTTGTGTGTATGTGTGCGTGTGAACGTGGGCGTGGTTGGTATGCAAAAAGAGACAGAGAGAGATATAGAAATTATGAGAGCAAATAAGAGCAGTGATGAGAATAGCATGTGGAAATAATGTATATGTTTGAGCAAGACGGAGAGCAGTGAGAATTATTATAATAGCATAAAGAGTTCCACAAAAGTACCCAGAAGGAAAGTGTGGAATGTATGACTTTGAGAATGCATAAATTCTTCGTCGAAAAAAGAGAGAAAAAAGATACATGACCGAGTAAAGTATCTTTGAATGCAAATGTTTTTCTTATTTTGAACGAATGATAAAAAACATTGACTTCTTCATACATTCTTTATTCATATAAGAAAAAGTACATAATTTTTTCTGGGTAAGAACGTAAATGTTGTGAGAGAAAATTTAAGTGACTTAATTTTTAACAACAAATTTATAGGGGTATTCAAGTTAAGGTGTACGAGTAAATGTAACATAAAAACTGTAAAATACGTATTTTTTAAAAAACAATAAATTTTGTGATATTTCCGCTATTTTTAATACTTGAATCTTAAGAAATGTGTAGAGTGAGCGATATAAAGATCGAGAGAGATTCAGAGAAAATTTTGATTTAGAATGAAAGATCTGAAATGTTTTTGCTATGCTTGATTTTTCGAATATATCAAGCAAGCACTTGAGATTCTTTTAAAATTGGACGGAATTGGGAGTAATTCCTTTTTTGTTCGAAATTATTTTTGTAAAAAATTCCTACAGGTCCCGCGTAAAAAATGATAGAATGAATGATGGAAAGAATACCAGATGGAAAGAATGCTGTGATGGAAAGTATGCTATGATGGAAAGAATACCAGATAAAAACTTAATGTCTCAAAATAATAAAAACAGAAAAAAAATCAATAAAAATGATTTCTCTCTTCTTTTTGTTGTAGCCCGGTGCAGTGTTGCCAGCTTGAGAATTTCCCTAATTGAGGTATTTTTTCACGTAATTTTTGGGCAGAGGTAAAAAAGGTAATTTTTTAGCAAAAGTGGTAAATTTTGCGAAAACAGTAATTTTTTTAGACTTGGTAATTTTCTGAGTTATTGGCAGCACTGTTACCTCTCTAAACATACTCACAAGCAGTTTAAGAGTCCGAACAGAACCAAAGCGGCTGTCGGTTGGCAATTCTCTCTCGGAGAAATCCGCTGAGAACACGTCCAGAATAGGAGCGGTTGTCGGTTGCTGGCAATCAGCGTTGCTTTTCGGTGTGTAAATGGTACAAATGTTATTTTTTTCATGTTTTTGCTTTCTTTAAAAATATATGTATACCAAAAAAAAAATTGTAACGGTTGTTAATCATTTAACAATTTTTTATATTTTTTATTTTGGAAAAAGGTAAATTTTCTCCGAAAGTGGTAATTTTTTTCACAAATAGTGTTAAATTTCAGTTCGTTTCTCTGGCAACACTGGTCCGGTGTTCAGTTTTTTTTTTTTACAATTTTGACTCTTGACTCTCAGCTGAGAGTCTACATTGTTTTTTCTACTATACGAGTAACTACCAAAACATACATGCTACGTGCTCATGTGAGCGCAAATGAGCATGGATGTGAGCACTGAGATTTATAAGATCAATGAAAATATAGGTCATTGGAACTTTTTCAGTTTTGTGGGCAAATATCTATGCTGACTTATTATCTATGGAGCTAGTTTGAATTTCAGAATTTTTTTTAGAGCATTGTCATCCTTGAACAAAAGTCTATGATTTTCAGATAAATAGGTTCCACACATAATACATATTCCACATATAATCCCATATGGATCTACTTGAGTTATTGGGTTTTTTTTTTTTTTTTGGGTTTTGTGAACTCTTTGGACAAAAATCTATTAATATCAGTCAAAAGAATTCTACTGAGATTATCTATGGAACTAGTTGTCACTATCAATATTGTCCACATAAAAATAAAAAAATAATAGAGTATACGAAAACCAAAAATTTGAAACTCTTTGTTAATAGAGCCACCGTTTTGGAAAATTATGCACTTGAATTATGAAAATATTTCAAGTGCATCATTTACGAAATCAGAAAGAACTATCCCGAGAATATAGGACATATGTCCCTTAAATTATTTTTTCAAGGTTTACCATGTTAAATACATTGACGAAAAAAGTTAAAAATCTATGCCACCTTGGGCCGAAACGGATTAAGAAATATATTAAAAGAGTGAATTGTTAAAAAAAGAAGTCATTAATGAAAAATACACAATTATGGGATAAAATATTGGAAAGTTGGAGGAAAAAATGAAAGGAAGTAAATAAGGAAAAAAAGAAAAAGATTTAAAAAAGTCTTGGGAATTAAAAAGAAAATAAATTATTTTTCCGTCTGTATGCGACATAGAAGGAAAATTATTTTTTCTATTTTATGCTATACACATAATTTTTTTTTTTTAATTGAAAAAATTCAATAAAAATCAAATTTCAAGTTAAAAGCGAACGTTTTTTTAAGGCTTATTAAACTGCAATTGCAAAGTGAATTGCAAGTGCAAAAGGAAAATTGTAAGACTTAATGGAAAGTAAGTACTTAAAAATCTGAAATGCTTCGGCAGAAGTATATTGCAAAAATGAATAGGTTTTTCAAAGAACTTGAAGGAGATATGATAAATTAAAAAAATAACATTCTTTGAAGAATACTACAATTGCAATTGCAAAAAAAAAATTGCACAAATGCTAAAGTAAAATTGCAGAAGTAAATGGAAAGAGTATTGAATAATGAATGGGTATTTCAGAGAAATTTTAATGAGATGTGATAAAATTCAAAAAAAGTTGGAACATTCTATGAATAATAATTTAATTGCAATTGTAAAGTAAATTGCAAAAGTGCAAATTTAAAATTGCGAAACTAAATTGAAAGTAGTTAAAAATATGAAATGTTTCGACACAAGAATATTGAAAAATTAATAGGTGTCCCATAGAAATTTGCATGAGGTAAAGTTGCAAAAAAAGAACATTCTTTGAGAAATAATTCAATTGCAATTGCAAAGTATCCTGCAAAAGTGTAAAGGGGCAATAGAAAAATTGCAAAACTCAATAGAAAGTAGTTTAAAACATTAAATGGAAAATGAATGGGTGTTTCATAGAAATTTTAATGTGATTAGAACTTTCTGTGAAGAACAATTATGTAATAGCAAAGTAAATTGCAAAAGTACATGAGTAAAATTGCAAAATCAACTGGAAAGCAATTTACAATACATAATGTTTCCGTATAAGACTATTGAAATCTAAATGGGTGTTTCATAGAAATTTTATTGTGATTAGGACTTTCTGTGAAGAAAAATGCAAAGTAAATTGCAATTGCAAAGTAAATTGCATAACTAACTCAAGACTAGTTTCATATAGTACATATAAAATGTTTCAACACAAGAATTTGAAAAAATTAAAGGGGGTTTTTCACATAAATTTTAATGAGATTTGATGGAATAAAAAGAACTCTCTCGAGAATCAATGAAAGAAAGAATTTGTTGACCAAATATTTGTTGAGATATAAAAAAATGTTTTACTCTTACACAGGGAAGATAAAAATTAATGAACTTAAATGAATTTTCAATAAATTTTGTTTGTTCTCTTAAACATTACTCTTTAAACAGACGTAAAGAGAAGCATGAGACCCAAAAGCTATTAAGAAAGAACAAAATTAAAACCCGAAATTGAGTGAGTTCAATTTAAAGCTATGTTAATAAAAAGCTGAATTACAAAATTTTAAGCTTTTCTCTTCTAAAAAGCGTAAAGAGAAAGCCAAAGTTATAAAACACAAACTAGTGATAACAGAGATAATGAATAAGTGTTTGTGGGCGAATGAATAAATGAACGAATTAAAACAATGATTCTGGGTGTGTTGATTGAAATGAGTGAAAAATTAACTCAAAAATTGAGTCAAAGTGTATTTTGTAATAGTTTTGAAATAGTTTAGTAAGTGTTGAAATTTTTTGTATTACTTTTTGAGATCGTTTGTTTTTTAAAAAAAGTTCTGCACACACCTATTTTTGTACTGTTTTAGCAAAACTCTTGATCTCTTTCTCTCTCTTTATGTTCGCTAATAAGACATTACAACTATATATTTTCTCTCTTTACATTTACGCTCTTTCTACGCTAGGTACGTTTGTTTCTCTTTTTGTTTTATTTTATTTTTTGCTTCTCTTCAAACACTAAAAGTTTATATAAAATTACCGCTATTTATTAATTATAAAGTAAAAATAAAAATTAATATTAATAAGAAAATTAAAATTTCACTCAAAAAGAGAAAAAAAAAATAATAATAAAGGAGTAAATCGAAAAAATATCATATCAAAGAAATTGGAAAAATCAGTTATGAATTATAGATGAAAACAAAAAAAATTAACGTTAAAGAAAAACAAAAAAAAAATCATTTTTATACCGAAATCCGCGAAGCAAGCAAGAATTCATCCCTCACCTGTGGCAAGTAGGACAGACTTTTTGTACTCTCCGCATAGCGATTGACGGCTCTCAGCTCTTCCATGGTCATGTGGCTACCACCATTGCCGCCCGATGCTGATGAACAGCTTGACGAATGTCTTATGCCACGATTGCAGCGACTACAGGTGCGAGATTTATTGGCAGCATTGGAACGCGTTAGAACCGCGCCATTACCAGTCGAGCAGCTTGTAAATTCTGCTGTGGCTGTTGTTGCTGCTGCTGCTACTGTTGCCATGCGCTGTAGATGCGCCGGTTTCGGTGGCGTTGGCGGTGGTGGCGAGAGATTTTCATTGCCCTGTTGAGCATGATCCAAACTCTTGGAGGCATTAGTGCGCAGGCGTCGCTGATGTTGCACACGCGTTATGCTGGTTGTTGGGGTTGTCTTCTTTTTATTCTGACGATAGCGACGCTTAACGACGGTTACCTCGTCATCGTCCTCATCGTCGTCGTTGATACTGTTACCGCCCCCCACAAGCGGGCGTGACACATTATAACGTATGCATTTATTGAGCAAACCATGCCGCGGATTGTTTTCAATATCATCGTCGTTGCTTATTTCTAGCTCGGCAGCAAAATCGTCTTCGTCGTGTGGATGCACGACACGAACGTCGTCGTCATCGTCATCATCATCGTCTTCGTCATCGGCCACATCGTTATCGTCGTCATCGAGTAGATCGAGCACATCGGCGCGCTCATCGTCGTTGCCGCCACGTTTCGGTATGGGCGACGAGGTGAGTGCAAAAAGACCGGGACCCTCCAGCGAAACGGAGAGACGTGCGCAAGATTCTATGAACGAGTGTTCCGGCGTGACGCCGAGCGAGAGCACACTGTTGTCCAGCGCTGAGCTGGAGCTGGTGAGTAAAGCGGGCGTGGAGCGCGACTCTTCTTGAGCAACTGTAGATTGTTGTTGTCGTTGATTGATGATTTGATTGATTGATTGGTTGGTTGATTGATTATATGGCGCAGACAGGCAAAGAGAGAGAAAGTTTGTTGAGGATGATTGAGAGGTTGAAAGGATTCGTATATGTTCTTTTTTTTAGGATTTAAAGGATTTATAAAAAGACTTCATTTTGAGAAATTGAAGAAAATAATTGAAACTTAATGAAAAAGGCGAATAAGTAATGAGACAGAAGACAATGTGAGTTACATATGAAACCCAGTGTTAGAAAAAGACAACAAGCTTAAGCACAAAAAATACTAAAAACAAATTATTTAATCAACTAACTTTTAACTTTGTTAGACACTTTAAAGTGATGAGCTTTAAGCTCAACACTTTAGTGTGTTAG
Organism: Pherbina coryleti; assembly: GCA_943735915.1. NCBI lineage: Eukaryota > Metazoa > Arthropoda > Insecta > Diptera > Sciomyzidae > Pherbina > Pherbina coryleti. The sequence continues at coordinate 22,184,420 of OX030952.1, forward strand.
TTAGTAACTGTTTAAACTAGATTAAAAATTAGTAGGTACTTTTTATATAAATAAATTAGTAACTAGTTTAAATTTAAATGGGTTAGAAGGAGACAACTAGAGTGTGTGCATGTTAACTCAAAGCAAACTTACGTAGGCCCCAGCGTTCACATTGACATTGCAACCAGGTCTTTTCAGCCTCTAGAGAATGTTGTACTGAAAGAAAAGAAACAAAATCAATGAAATTGATTAATGATCAAAATAGCGAAATGAGGGTCTGTAAGGGCGGAATTCCGGGTTTAGAACCCGCTTTTCATATAGGTAATCAAACTAGACTATATAAATGAAATATTATAATAATAGAAGATATTTTTATAAATTTTATAGTGAAGCCTAAATTTTCAAATTCCATAAAGCCTAAATTTTCAAATTTCGGTATGTCGCAGTTTATGAATAAATACAATTCTCTTAAATTTAACCCATTTAATCCAACTGTGTATAAATTGTTTCTTAAAATTTGCTACAAAAACCCAACAAACCGGAAGAAGTTCTCAAATTTATTTTGATCATATTGCGATTCAATTTCAGCAAATTTCCTACAAATTGAACCTGTGACCTTCTCGACCAAAGTTAGTCAAACGTGGCTAAATAGGTGTAAAATAATTTTCGCATTTTATTTTTGCTAAATCTAAAAATAAAGAATTTCTGTGTTTACAAAGTTCTACTCTAATAATATGCCCACTCACCCACCTTACCCCGTTCCCACCCACCATCGCTTCATTGTTCGCACCCATTTGCTAACTCTTCTCTTGTATTTCTCGCCCTCATCAGTCATTATCATACCACTTACATGCATATTTTTGTTGTGCTAATTTCCCACGTGGCGGTGGTGGATATTGAAAACTACAAATCCACTCGTCTTGCACCTTAAGTATTCGTCCGGTAACACGCGCGTAGTATTCATAGTTATCCCGTCCGAAAATATCATGTGTGGCGAATTTATCGATGATGTGTTTCATTATTCTCGTGGCCACCTGTGGAGTGAAAATAAAAGAGAGAAAGTGAGAGAGGTATGTTTTATTAATTATAAACATAATTTTACGCTTAAATTAGACAAATTTAATTTAAACAAAGCAAATAGAACTTCATTGAAGTATATTTGTAAAGTGTGAAGTGACTAACAGGGTGCACCAAAGGTATTTTTAAAATATTTGAGGGTTTGTTTGTTTGGAAACAAAGTTATGAAAGGTCATTTGAATGAATCTTAATAAAGTTGACATTCTAAATAAATTTTAAGAGCTTTCACTTTGAAAGCTTTGATGAGATTAGTTCTCACTGAATTAGTTTTAATATTTAGCAAGTAGCACGAAATTATTCTTGACTCATTTTGGTCCTCAGACCCCAAATCGGTAGAAACAACCGTTTCTTGGAATTGTGTGTCAAAGTTAAATTCTTCTATCGTAGAGAGCTGTAAAAGAATGCATTAATTTTTGATTTCAAATCATTGATTGTGATTTGCAATTTCAAGTCCCAATCATTTTTTTAATCATTGATTTTGATTTGAAATTTTAAGTCCCAATCGATGATTTGATGAAAATCAATGATTTTGAGACCCAATCAATGATTTGATTGAAATTAATGCAATAATTTTTTTAAAATTATTGATTGTGATTTGCAATTTTACAAATAAATGAATAATTGGATTCATTTGTAATATAATTGATATTTTGGCATATATTTTATCTGTGACCAATAAAATTTGCTACAGAAATCTTTTTTTGCAAAGAACCGATATTGTCCACTAAAGCCTCAAAAACGCGATAAGATGCTAAACGAAGCCCAGTAGAACCTGTCTGCCACAACGACTACATTTAACCTATTGGTTATTCGTTGCTGTCAAAGCATCCTATATGAGTAAATTTCATAAATGACAGAGCTGTAAAAGAATACATTCATTTGTGATTTAAAATCATTTAATTCCCAATCAATGATTTGAAAAAATGAATGACATAATTTATTCAAATCATTGATTGGGACTTGAAATTTCAATTACATTCAATGATTTTAAAAAATTAATGCATTCATTTTGAATATAAATCGCATGATTTAAAGTCACAAATGATTGCATTCTTTTCCAGCTCTGTTATTGGACCTTTCAGGCCACATCGCTCTTAACCCAGACCAGCCAGGGCAAATATTAGAGGGGCAATTTGCTTTTGTTCTAGTGTAGCCAGATGACCTGTATTCATGTTCCGTACCCGTTCGGTTGCAATGTCCACTGAATGACATATTAGTCGGAAAACTTTAAGGCGTTGTGGTTAAAGATAATATTTCAAAAATTTCACATGGAATTTGCGTCCTTTTACCTTCCTACGTATCAACAAATTTTTCGTAATATTAAAATTTTTTCTCAAGAAAAGTGCTTGAAAAATTGAATATATTTTCTTCTTTTGAGTCCTTTTTGCGCTTATAAACGTGATTGGGAGCTATTTGTTTTAGAAAATATTAGAATAAAAAAAATTTTAATTCGTTTGAATTTAAATTAATAGACCTTAACGGAACTTGAAAAAGATCCTGAATATGTTGTTCTTCATGTCATATTTATATTCATAGGTTTTTCAATGCAAAATATAAGGTGTGATTCTTAAAAAAAAGTTCTTTTAGTTTTTTTTCTAGTTTTTTACTATTTTTCAATAAAATAAAAGTTTTGTTACAAAAATATTAAATTTTTCCAACAATTTCAAAAAAACAAAACACATTGTTTCAAACAAATTTTGCTTTTTTTCTGTTTTGTTAAAAAAAAAAAACAATAAATAGGTATAAACAAAAATTCCGTAACTAAGGCCCCTATTAGGTACGACAACTCAACTTAAGTTGAGTGTGTAATTTGTAAATTTGTATTGTCTATTACACATTTAAGGTACATACGTGTCTATCGACTGCCAAGTATGTATCTCAGAGATGTGTATGTATTTTTTGTGGTATTAGGTTTAACAATGCAACTCTGTGTCGAGTGTAAAAACTGTCAAAAACTTACATCTGCTTTGAGCTAGTTGTATAGCGTCTTTTTCATACAAACTTTTTATTTGTTTATTATTTTTTGTTAATTGAGTGAAAATGGATAAAAATACGTAAGTAAAATAAAGTATAAATACATATGTTATGTATATGCATATATTATTATCCATATCATGTATATATTATTTCAGTAGAAATAGCGCATTTTATGCGCTTACTTTGAGAATGCGCTTTTCAGAGTTCAGAGTTGTGGAGCTCATATTTTTATACACATTTTGTTATGCGCTTCTTAAATGCAACTAAAAAATCGTTTAAAAAGCACTTCCACAAATAGTAAAAACAGCTCTTTTATGTGTTAGTCCAAGGAGCGCTGTGTTAAAAAAAGAAGAAAAAATAGATAAAAGCAAAGCGAGAAAATATTATTCTTTGTCACATGCGAGGATTGAACTCAGACTGCTGGCATTACAACAAAATGTCTTGCTACTCTATTACTCTATACTATTATTTCCTTGCTTTATTACTTGTGAACAAAATACATATACACAAAAATTTAAATTAATGCGAACAGCTGATTCATTTCAACGAAAGTGTCAAAATTTCGGTGTAATCATGCTCCAATAGAAACAGCAATTTTACACCACAGCTCAACTGAAAATGTATGTTATGCGTAATATGGCAAAAAAGTTCAGTTGAGGTGTCTTAAGTCACGTCAACTTAAGTTGAGTTGTCGTACCTAATAGTGGCCTAAAAAAGGTGGTAGATTTGATGCACTCTGTTATATTAAAAAAAAATGTTTTCTGAATCAGCCTGTAAAGCTTTTATTTGGAACATGCTGATTGATTCAGAGGGAATTAAAGTAGAAATCTTTACAAGTGTTTTTTTTTGTGTAAATTATAAATTAATGTTTGTAAGTTATATTAAAATTAGAGGTTACCTTAAATTTGAGCACATCTTCCATGCGTGCATTTTTGCCATCGCTGACGCACGTTTGAAAGAAACTCGGTGCCACGGAAACGCCCAGCGCTTCGCTTGTCATACCAGTGCCGGCGTGTGCGGCATTACTAGCAATGACACGGAATGTGCCAAAAAGTAAAACTAATAAATGTTGTGTGTATTTAGGCAGTGATGTAAATAATCTGAAATAAGACAAGATAAAGAAAAAGTATTTTAGTTAAGGTTTCATTTTTGAAAATTGAATTATAACAAAATAAACAAGTTGGGAAATATATTTTCTTAAACCTGAGTTAAAGTTAACTGAATAGTAAATATTTTAGATGAAATTTGAAAAGAGCAAATATTTGACATAAATTATTCATATTGGCACTTAAAATAAATCTGAATATTTGGAATGAATGAAAAACTAGAATGAAAATATCACAAAACCCATTCATTTTGACACATGAAATAACCGTTTTTTATGATTCATGAAAACAAGCATAACATTACATAACATAACGTATCATAAGACAATAAAACATAAAATCTCTGTTGTTATTTAAAGCATAAAATAACATAACAAAACATAACGCAACATATGATAACATAACATAACATATATTAACATAACATAACATAACATAACTTAAAACAACATAACTACATAACATCATATAATTTAACATAACAAAACATATAATATCATAACATAATATAACATAATATAATATAACATAACACGACATAAGATAACATTAGGGAACATAACATAATATAAGATATGATAACAATACGGAATATAGCATAACTTAATATTACAGAACATAGAATAAAAGAAACACAACGTAACACAACATTACATAATATAACAGAATTGAATTGATACATATGATAACAGAATATAGCATAACTTAACATAACAGAACAAAGTGTAATATAACAAATAATAACATAACATAACAAAACATAACATAACAACATATCATAACATAACCCAAAAAACATAACTTCGCATAACATTGTAAAATGAATCCGAATGAATCTGAATGATTCAAAGATGAACCTTTAACATTGTGAATGAATGAATAAATAGTATTTATTTATTAAACATTATAATTATGAATTTTTTACAAAAACCATTAATTTTGACTCTTGAAACAAATCTTAAAGCAAAAGCTAGTGTTGAAAATTATACATAGATGAACGAAAAAATGAATGCTTTACAAGAATGATTTATTCGGCATTTGAAATAAATAGAAGACTTATTTACAGATTTACAGATTTACAGATTTATTATTATATTATGCCAAAATGAATACGACGATTGTTTTCTTTTATTGTTTGTTTTTAACTGGAGCAATAAAATTCCGCCGAAATAATTTAAAGCGCAATTAGAGCTGAACGTCAAATATTGTATTCAATGAATATTGTGTTTTGGGTTTTTTTTCACAACAGCTTTCAGCTTAATAAGAGGCTGAATAAATAAAACAATATTTAAGGAAATAAACAAAAGTAAGGGAAGAGCAGAGCTTCATGAACATAGCGAGTTAATTATTTCAGCACAAATAAATTCTGATGTTGCATGAACGTTCATTTTTAAAAATAAAATGAATAGACAAAAACGGTTAACATTTTCGGAAAAAACTATGACATCTATTTTACCCGTATTCAGCAGACATTTTTACCAACTGAATGGTTGCATACGCATTAAGGAATACAAAAGTAAGCATAAAGGCCTCAAAATGAGTTATACTTGAATTCAGCTCAGCTTAAATCGAGCAGAATAGACATATAAGCTTTCGAATTACCATAAAAATGTATTTTAACTAAATTCAGCCAATAGTAAACTTTGAAAATTAATTTTCGTCTTCATTAAAATTTAAGGCTGAAATAAAAATTATTAAACATAAATAGATATAAGTAAATTCAAACTTAATTTAGCAGTTCAATGTTTTTAAAAGCTGAATAAATAGCAAATATATTAGTAAGCATTACTAGCACAAAATCTAAAAAAACAAATCTAAACGGAATAAAGCCGCTAATTAAATGAGCCTAATGCATAGAAACATATGCATTAAATATGCAAAAAAAAAACTTCAATTTGAAAATTAATTTCAACTGTATTCAGTAAACTTTATATCCAGCTGAATAAACGCAAATGCATTAAAAAATAAAATAAAGCATGAATGAAGACTTCAAAAAAGTTAAATATTAATTAAGCCAAGATTAAATCTAAAAGATAAGATTCATATGAAAAAAAAACTATATTCAGCAGAGTTTACATCAAACTGAATAAAGTCAAGTGCATAAAAAAATTAAAATTAAGAACGAAGACTTAAAAAGAAGTTATATTTTAATTCAGCCAAGATTACATCAAGCAAATAAGACGCATATGAAAATAAAAAATTGACAGCAAAAAGCATTGTAACATTTGCAATATGTTTCAGCTAACATAAAACTAAGCTGAATAGACAAAACATATACAGTGTGCAGCAAAAGTCATGGTACCCCAGCCGCAGTATAAAATCATTCGTTCTTTCTTAAAAAAATATATCGCAAAAGATATGATTCTTATTTTTATTTAATATATCCATTTATATACTACAAAAAACCAAAACAATATTTCAAAGATTTATGTAAACAAAAATAAAAAAAATGAGAGATCACGTTAACTTCAGTTTTTTGCCCAGCAAAAGTCATGGTACCCCTGGAAAAATATTTAAATTTTTATATTAATTTTACGATTCTTGACTTAAATTTGCTTACCTAATACTTAGTAGGATATCCCTTTAGTCTGAGAACTTCATTTAATCTGTTCGGCATTGAGTGCACAAGTTTTTTAGTGTAGTCTTCGGATATTTTACCCCATTCATTTAAAAGTATTTCTTTAAGCTGTGTTTTATTCGAAATAGTATGATTTCGAATACGTTTTTCTAAATGATCCCACAAGTGCTCAATAGGGTTTAGATCTGGACTTTGAGGAGGAGTTTTTAGCATGTGTGGTGTATTGTATGCGATCCACATCTTAACGTCTGCAGCGGTGTGCTTAGGATCATTGTCCTGTTGAAAGTAATAGTTTTCACGAATATTTAGTTTTTCAGCACTTTGGTTCAGATTTTTCTTAAGAATATTCATATAAACCGTTTTGTTCATCGTCTCCTCAATGAACACTAAATTGCCAACACCTTCTGCAGACATGCAGCCCCATACCATGACTCCACCTCCTCCATGCTTCACAGTTTTCCGTGTATTTTAGGGATTAAGCTCTTCGCACTTCTTCCGCCACACTAATATGCGTCCGTCCGATCCAAAAATGTTAAATTTTGATTCGTCGGAGAAAATTACGTTCTCCCAAAAATCATTTCCTTTATTTATATATTCTTTGGCGAAGTCGATGCGTTTTTTTCTATTTATTTAACTAACGTGCGGCTTCTTACGAGCAGTGCGAGCATTGTACCCAGCCTTCTTGATGAACCTACGCAGCGTATCTGCAGAAACATCTTTCCCAAATGATTCTTTCAACTCTGTTGCTATTTTAGGTGCACTTGTAAATGGATCTTTCTTTACAATGGCTTCAATTTTTCGTTCTTCCCTTTTATTGAGCTTTGGTGGACGGCCTGTTCGCGGTTTATTTTCAATAACGTTATCTCTTTTGAACCGATTAATAACTTTTTGCACAGTTGATTTACTTCTGTTTATAATTTGAGCAATTGCAGAGTAAGATTTACCCATTTCGTGGTTATTAATTATTATTTTTCTTTCTTCAATTGATAATTCTTTTCTCGACATTTTAAGAAATAATTTGACTCTCCTTCTTGCAATTATAAAAAACTTCTTTTGCTGACTGGAAATTTGGAAAGTACCGTTTTATTTTTAAAAGAGAGCAAACAAAAGCTTTAAGGGTTGCCAACAATTAGTACAAATATTTAATAGGGTAAATCAAATGTAACTCTATTTATGACCAGGGGTACCATGACTTTTGCTGTGCAAAAAACTGAAGTTAACGTGATCTCTAATTTTTTTTATTTTTGTTTACATAAATATTTGAAATATTGTAAATATTGTATATTGGTTTTTTGAAGTATATAAATGGATATATTAAATAAAAATAAGAATCATATCTTTTGCGATATATTTTTTTAAGAAAGAACGAATGATTTTATACTGCGGCTGGGGTACCATGACTTTTGCTGCACACTGTAGGAATTTTGTTTTTATTTTATATGCAACCGCTACAGTTTGTATTCAGCCAACCTAGAAGTGCGCTGAATAGTAACAAATGAATAATATAAGAATAATCTGGGGGAAAAAAATACTGTCAGCGAATTCAGCACATATTGATATGAGCGGAATAGCGAAAAATGCATGAAAATAGCTATAAAGGGCATGAAAGTTTATCAGTTAGAGTTAGAAAACTTATTTTAAATCAATTCAGACCAGGTGAATGTAGCTGAATAGCGATTAAAAAATTTTTTAAGTAGATTTTTGTTACAAATTGATATTCAATATAGAAAGCAATACAAAATTTTCATTAAAAATGAACAAGTACCTGTTGCTTCTGATTTGAAAATCACGTGTTAATCCTGAACTTCAGCAAAAGCTAAAACGCCAACAACATTATGACATGTCGTTAAGAGAGAAATGTTGTCATATCAACGGCTACTTAAATATTTGAAACGCGACAGCGACGAGAGAAAATGCTGCCAAAATGTAAACAAACCCTGAAAAACTACTCAATTTTATACTTGACCATATTAACCCTTTGCAGCGTTGTGGGACATATACGTCCCACCTAAATTCTCTTTTCCGAACGCCATTATTTTGAATCTTAGGCCATGTCTAACATGAACAATGGGTGTTGTGGGTTCCTTATGAGTTCCTTCAACTATGTAAACTAGAATTTTGGCATTATTGTTTACTGGGAACTTGTAATTAACAATTAAAGATGAAAAAATTGATTTTTTTTTCAGAAAAAAATCGGTCAGCCGAAATTTTGACAATGATCTGTCAACTGTAAAAATAGCTGTCAATATTCACGCTACAGTTGAAATTCTCGGAAAACTCGCTGATTTCATTTTCTGGGATGCTCTAGTCCCGACTTACGATGGAACTGATACATATTTTGCCAGTTTGCAACTGTCAAAACTCATATCCGATGTTGAAGTCTTGTTTAGCGACCTTGAAAACTGGTGAAACGATGCCCAACTTGTATTTTCACTACATTTTGGCAATTTTGACATCTGCCAATCGTCGAAAAAGTCTTCCCACAAAATTATTGGTCTTTTATATTCCTAGAACAGCTAATGAATGCCTGTTTCCCAATTTTCAATGAATTTCGCGTAAGATGACAGCTGATTTGACAGTTGATAGCTGTCAAAACTCATTTCTGCCATCGAAATCGGAATCAACGATCCTGAAAACCTAAAGTGCCACTACTTTTTCCATATCATATTCTTCCCAAAAATGTGCTCCTCAAAGGGTTAAAAGAGTGCAACATTGTTGCAATGAAGCAATGTCGTAGCAACATTTCTACAAAATTTTTCTCCATAAGATATATATGTCAAAAATTTCACAGATGTTGATATGTCATCGTCAATGTGTTTAGACTAATAAAAAAAGACAGGAAGTTAAGTGCAGCGAAAATGAACAGCAACATAGCACTTACAAATCTAGATTTTTTAAGACTGATAAAAAAACAGCGCATGAATCACCCTATAATAATAGCGCAAAATGAATCAGCTCAATGAACGAAGAGTTAAAAAAGAAGTTGAAGCAGCTGCGTTAAAATGTCAGAATAAAATAGAAGACAAAAGAGCAAGAATAAAACTGAGAGATGAAAGAAGCACGAAAAGTTCAAGTGTGGGTATGATTAAAATATATGGGCGGAAAAAAATGACACTTTCATTTTGACCTATTCTTAAGAATTTGTTTTAAAATTTGTACAGTTTTCTCAGCGTAATAATTAACATAAACAGCTGAATATGATTTTCCCCATAAAACTTCTCACTGAATCCACAAGCGAGGACTTGGCGAAAAGTGAAAATAGTTTTGAGATCACTTACGGGTTGATATATTTTTATATCATTTTTGTTTTCGATGGAAGATAAGATTCAGAAAAAAGCAAAATAAAAATTCATTAAATATGTTTTAAGTTCGTTTGCAAAATTCGTAAAATTAATTATTTTTATGCCAAAAAATAAACTTTTTTAAAATATAAGTAAATGGGTTCACAAAAAGTTAATGATTCATTCGCAAAGGTTTAGGATTCATTCGCAAAGGATTCATAAATTAAATCAAAAGATTACATTTGGTTTACTGGGTTAAAACAGACAACAAAACAGTCTAATGACAGGAGGGACGAAGAGTGATTGAATGATATGGCGACTTAGTGAGTGAGTGTCACAGAAATAGCGGAGAAGAATTGAGGTGAAAGTCATTGGAGAAGCTGGCTTAGATTTATTACTCCACAACAGCCATGTTCGGAATAATTAGAAAAAATTTTGCACATATTTGAATTATTTATTTAAACTAACGATAAGTAGCATTAACACGAATTATTTAATGAATGAAAATGAAGGCATGATTCATGATTTTTTTAATGCTAAATACGATGATTGTTGAACAGAGTTTGCTGAACACGCACAGCGGCGTGCGAGTGAGAAGAGAGAGCACTAAGTTATGTCGGTGATAATGAAAAAACGTGTTCACAAAAGCAGACAGAAAAATAAAAAGTAAACAAAATTAGAAAAAGATGGCAACATTATCAAATACGATAAAGTATTGCGTAAAAATGTTTACACGAAAAGCTGTTGTAGATATTGTCTCGAGTATAATAAATAATTTGCTTTTTTTTTCTAAATATTCGTATTTATTTATTTTTTTTTTTTTTTGTTTTTGTGAATTTTTCAGCAACTAATCATATTTTGTGATAACTTCAAATTTATGAGTTAAACAAAAACGGTTCGAAGAAACACGTCAAAATGCCGTGTAAGACATGAAACTAATTGTAGAGATGTGGATGTTGCAGCGGAGCTTTTTAATAATTTTACTCACAAACTTGTTTGCAAAGATATTTACTAAGTTTAAGCTGAATAAGGTCGGTCGTAAAATATGACTTACGATATTTACGGTAAGAAAAAAACAAAAAAACTAAAAAGAAATAATTTCAAAGTTCAGAAAAAAAACCTAGTTACAAAAGCTTATAGTAAATAATTACCAAACATGTGTTAAATGTGTCATGCTTACATGGCTCATTCAGAGAGTCAAACAACAAGTCGACCAATCAATTGAGCCCAATGAAAGACAGCTCATTAAACAGTGCAGTCAAATGACATTATAATTGCAAGATTTAAAAAAAAAATAATTCAGTTCCCATTAAAAAAATTCATTCGATCATATTGTGAAGATGTGTCTGCTGTGTCGGTTTAATGCATTTTATGGTCAATGCAATGTTTTAAGATTTTAAGCTGCCACTTATATTTTGGAATTTGACAACGCTAATGTCATTCCCGAAAACTGACGCACTTGTAGACAATTTAAAATAATTTACTGTTACGCACTTTCGACAAATTTGTATTGTTGTTTTTTTTTTTTTCATTTTTTTATGGGATATTTTAATGGAAAGAAGTTCATCGACATTCCATTGATTAATGTCAAAAAGCACTACTATTGAGCTGATCCATATTTTTGGAACAGGGTGTATATCTTATACAGTGGTGTGCGATGAAATAGAGTCATCCACTCTTCAAAACTTTAACTCTCTTTAAGTCTTCACTGTAATGAGTTTCATATCAATAACTTCTGTACTTGATGATCGGTTCCTCGCTGCATATAATACCGTTATTTTTAGTATACTTTGTGCGTTTCTTTTCTTTTGGGCAGTGTCAATTTGGTAAAGGCCGTGTAAAGACCTGTGCGATGAAATAGAGTCAATTAAGAAAAACATATTTTTTTGATGTGATTAACGGTACATTTCATTTAAATTTGTAAACAAAGGTAAGTTTAGCTTCTAAAGGGTGATTTTTTTGAGGTTATGATTTTCATGCATTAGTATTTGACAGATCACGTGGGATTTCAGACATGGTGTCAAAGAGAAAGATGCTCAGTATGCTTTGACATTTCATCATGAATAGACTTACTAACGAGCAACGCTTGCAAATCATTGAATTTTATTACCAAAATCAGTGTTCGGTTCGAAATGTGTTTCGCGCACAAATTTTGTTCAGCGATGAGGCTCATTTCTGGTTGAATGGCTACGTAAATAAGCAAAATTGCCGCATTTGGAGTGAAGAGCAACCAGAAGCCGTTCAAGAACTGGCCATGCATCCCGAAAAATGCACTGTTTGGTGTGGTTTGTACGCTGGTGGAATCATTGGACCGTATTTTTTCAAAGATGCTGTTGGACGCAACGTTACGGTGAATGGTGATCGCTATCGTTCGATGCTAACAAACTTTTTGTTGCCAAAAATGGAAGAACTGAACTTGGTTGACATGTGGTTTCAACAAGATGGCGCTACATGCCACACATCTCGCGATTCTATGGCCATTTTGAGGGAAAACTTCGGAGAACAATTAATCTCAAGAAATGGACCGGTAAGTTGGCCACCAAGATCATGCGATTTGACGCCTTTAGACTATTTTTTGTGGGGCTACGTCAAGTCTAAAGTCTACAGAAATAAGCCAGCAACTATTCCAGCTTTGGAAGACAACATTTCCGAAGAAATTCGGGCTATTCCGGCCGAAATGCTCGAAAAAGTTGCCCAAAATTGGACTTTCCGAATGGACCACCTAAGACGCAGCCGCGGTCAACATTTAAATTAAATTATCTTCAAAAAGTAAATGTCATGGACCAATCTAACGTTTCAAATAAAGAACCGATGAGATTTTGCAAATTTTATGCGTTTTTTTTAAAAAAAAAGTTATCAGGCACTTAAAAAATCACTCTTTATTATAAGTATTTACAAATATTTATTAATTGTTATAATTTAGTCTCCAAAATGGGCAGAGGTAAGCATTGTAGTAATGAGCGCCGGGAAATAATAAAAAAGCTCAGAAAATAAGGCAAAAGCTACCAAACAATATCGGAATTAATTGGATGCTCCAAAAAAATGGTGGAAAACGCCGTTAAGTATGAGGTCAGGCCAGAAAACCGCGGAAAACAACCTAAAGTTACGGAACATATGAAGAGAAGAATGTTGCGGCACGTTAAAAAAGACCCTTTTATTACCTCTACCGCTCTCAAAAACTATTACAAGCTGGATGTGGACACCTCTACAATAAGAAAAATCCTTATTAAGAATAATTTAAAGGCAAAAAGTGCCCGAAAAGTTCCATTTCTATCGAAAACAAACGTTCAAAAAAGGTTACGTTTCGCCAAGGAGCATGTGAATTGGCCCGTGAGCAAATGGCGAAATATTTTGTGGTCAGACGAAACAAAATTGAACTTGTTCAATTCTGATAGAAGTAATTTGCCAGTACGAAGACCTCCCAACACCGAATTCCGTCCCCAATACACTGTTAAAACAGTTAAACATGGTGGAGGAAACATAATGGTATGGGGTAGTTTCTCTTACTTTGGGACAGGACCTTTATTTCGAATTGAGCAGACAATGGACGCTGAATATTACACCAATTTATTAATCAACGTCATGTTGCCTTATGCTGAGTGGGAGATGCCGCTTCGATGGGTGTTTCAGCAAGATAATGACCCGAAACACACATCGAAGCGGGCATAAGCTTGGTTTGAGAATAATAATGTGGATGTTTTAAGCTGGCCTCCGCAATCACCAGACTTAAACCCTATTGAAAACTTGTGGCGAGTAGTTAAAAAGGCTATTAAGGGAAAAAACCCATCCAATAAGAATGAGCTGTGGACACTAGTTAAGCCTGCGTGGGAAAAAATTCCAATCCGAACGTGTCAAAACCTTGTGGATTCAATGCCTAATCGTTGCTTGGCTGTGATTAAAAATAAAGGCTACTCCACAAAATACTGAGGTAAGGAAAAGTATACAAGAAACATATTTTTTTTATTTCACACTGGTATTTATTTTATTTCAGATGATGAAACTCGATGACTCTATTTTAATTCACAGCCAAAATAGGATATTTTGAAATATTTTTTTTTTATGTTTAAGCATTGAAGCTTATATAACGATATTTATGTTTGTAAATACTTTTCTTTGTTTCTAAAAGCTTAACAAAAAATAAAAAATTCACAAACAATTCAAATTTTCTACATTTATTTTTGGTTTGAAAATTTATTTTAGGGTCGACTCTATTTCATCGCACACCACTGTATCTCTTGATTTTTATGAGTTATCTGGTAACCCAGATATTTCTGTCGATTTTGAACCAGTGTGGGCCACTTTCCTAGTATTTGCTTCGCAGATTCTTCGTCCTCCGTGCAAAACCTACATGATGTGTCATCACTAAGAATTTCTAGTTTTGTAAGGTGATAGTTCGACCTACAGTGACCTGTTAGCAATGCTGGGTTAAAGTGTACGCACCTATTTCGCGTATATTTCCGCTTGGAATATGCTACTATTTTTGACCATGGGCACGAAGTATTTGATCCTTGATCCGTACACTAAGGGAAATAAGGCATATTAGCATTATCCTCAGTCTAAATTTTATTTAAATATTTACGTGGATAAATCAAATGTTTTCCTTACAACTCGTTTTTTCTCGTATTTGAATTCTATATATACCACACACGTACACACATATTCCGACAAGCAGCAACAGCATCGCACTGTTCCTGCAGTTTATTTCTTGCAGTTGCAGCTTTAAAGTTCTCATTTAGTTTTTGTTGCAAGGGTAATATAGCCTGGATTTTTGGGAAAGTTTAGTTGTGAGTGCGATTGATGATCGCACAATATATTTGTGTAAGGTTTGAGTGACAACCGGACATTTTCTCACAAATGTCTTGCGCCGGTTGTCATTTGCCTGCATAATTTTCTTTGCAGCTTAATTTTAGTTTCAAGTTTTCTTTCTTTTTCTCTAATTTGTACTATTTTGACATTTGTTGCCATAATACTGCAATAATACTAGAGAACGAAAAAATAATATAAAATATACTACCAAATGGCATTTGATGGACGCATCTCGTGGGAAATATTCAAAAAAATTATTTTTAATTTCAATATTTTTATATAAATATTCTTTAAATGCGAGTTTTATTTTTTTTTAAATATTTGAATAATTTTAATATATTTTTTATTAGTTCTGTTTAAATATTTTAATATTTTATTTAATTAAAAAAGTATTTAAATAAATTTTAAATATTTACGTAGTCGATTTAAGCAAATGCGTTATTGGTGCAAAAATGACTCGCTTTTTGGATAAATTACAAAAGTTTTTGGATAGATTTAATATTTTTTTCCCTTAGTGTAGACTCCTGCTCCGGTCCATTCTTCAGTTAAAGAGCCGTCGGTATGCCATGTAATCATGCACTGGTTTATCTTATAAGTTTCCAATAAATCTTGCCATTTTTTTATACTTAGTTTAGCATGAAATGATTTAGTGAAATTGAATTTTGGATGCATTCTGTCCTAACATCTACTACTCAATTTTTTTTTTTTTTTTACCATTCTGACCAATTTTCGTTAAGATTGGCCAACTTTTGAATGTATCAACCATAAGATCATATAAATCATTGATATACATATGTCCAAGAGGGGTACTTATAGGGTCAGGTCAAACCGATTTTGACTATTAGCAGTAAACATCTACTTGTTTATTTTTCTAGCATTCTGACCGAGTTTTGTTAAGATCGGCAAACCTCTGCATGTATCTACCATATAAGATCAGTGGCGGATCTACATACGGGTTTAGCCCCGCTGTTGGAGAATGTTTTTTATGTGAAAAAAATGAAAATAAGCCCTAAAAGCCGTTTTAGCATCCAAAACTATTAAAACTATATGCAAAAAGGAAATTCAAAAAGGAGAATATTTACATTTTGATAAAATTAAATAAAGGGGAATATTTCGAAAAACAATAGCTATTTTTAATGCAAAAATTAATTTGGTCGTTCTATTTATTCCCGAATTATATGTAGCATCCCTGGTATTTTTACCGGTTTTTCTTAAAATAAAAAGAATAAAAACACTAGTTTTAAGAGAACACTGGTAATCGATTTCAGCAGAATATTGTGTAGAGTCTCGTTACTGCGCCATTGTTTTCACAGCGTGGGGTTAGTTTGTTTGACTTGTTTGTTGACAGTATTTTTGCTTTATTCATTAAATTTAATTTTTTTTTCGAAGTAATGGATGGATAAATAACAGAACAACAAATTGAACGAAAGGTTTGAAAAATCCACATCTGTTTTGTTAGGCAGAAACTTCAAAAGAAATAAAAATAAAATAAATAAACAACAACAAATACCATTATATCAAGGCATGTGAAAGTTTTTTTTTAATTTCTATTTGAGAGTGTTTTTTTTTACGTACCGTTTTGTGGCGAAAAGCAAAACGAAATATCATTTTATAACGGTTAAATGTTGTAGTTAAAGAAATCCCGTAAAACACGATAAAATATTACATAAAGAAAAATTTTAAACGCGGAATTAGTTACGTAAAAAAGGTAAACACAAAAAAAAAAAAAAAACCAAAACAAGTTGTCAATGTTTGCTATCAACGCGATTTGGAACGTGTTGAATATGTTGTGTCCAAATTTGTGTTTTCCGGTTATGTATCGATGTTAATAGTTATTTAAAATACTTTAATTGCTGCTACTTCATGAAGTTACAGTGAAAATATGCCTATTTTTGGTGAAACTGACTTAGTTTTTTTGTTTAGAAATAGAAGTGCAAAATAAAAAACATGTTTACTAGAGTGTTTTTAACTTTATAAGGAATGCTAGAAATTTGTTGAAACTCATAATATTTACACCTAAATTGACAAAAAATCGACCATTTTTTTAGACATTTAAAATATTTTTGAAAAATATAACAAAGTAGAAATACAACAAATACCTAATAAATTGACATGCCAGAAAGTAAAGAGAAGTTGAATGCATCAAGATTAAATTCAGGTCTGAGTTAAAGTAAGAGTTAAGTAAAAGTTAAGTTAAAGTTAGAGTTAAATTTAAAGTGAAAGTTACAGTTAAAGATAAAGTTAAAGTAAAAGTGAAAGTTAAAGTTAGAGTTAAAGTTAAAGTTAAAGTTAAAGTTAAAGCTAAAGTTAAAGTTAAAGCTAAAGTTAAAGTTAAAGTTAAAGATAAAGTTAAAGTTAAAGTTAGAGTTAAAGTTAAAGTAAAAGTGAAAGTGAAAGTTAAAGTTAAAGTTAAAGTTAAAGGTAAAGTTAAAGTTAGAGTTAAAGTTAAAGTTAAAGTTAAAGTTAGAGTTAAAGTAAAAGTTAAAGATAAAGTTAAAGTTAAAGTTAAAGTTAAAATTAAAGTTAAAGTTAAAGTTAAATTTAAAGTTAAAGTTAAAGTTAAAAAAAAAGTTAAAGTTAAAGATAAAGTTAAAGTTAAAGTTAAAGTTAGAGTTAAAGTTAAAGTTAAATTTAAAGTTAAAGTTAAAGTTAAAGTTAAAGTTAAAGTTAAAGTTAAAGTTAAAGTTAAAGTTAAAGTTAAAGTTAAAGTTAAAGTTAAAGTTAAAGTTAAAGTTAAAGTTAAAGTTAAAGTTAAAGTTAAAGTTAAAGTTAAAGTTAAAGTTAAAGTTAAAGTTAAAGTTAAAGTTAAAGTTAAAGTTAAAGTTAAAGTTAAAGTTAAAGTTAAATTTGAACTTAAACTTAAGAAGCTAGAGAAAATATTAATTCGAAATACTCTAAAAACGGATGTTAACTGTGTGGTGAGTATGCTACCACCAGTAGCAAAGAGTTAAAGGAAATAACGGTTGTTAACGAACTGCAATTGAGTTAATATAAGTAATGCCTATATTTTTTGGTGGACCAAATAGAGGTATTGTGCAGGTATTTTCGCCTTTTATATTTATTAAGCGAGTTCTGAAGTTCATAAGTTTTTGGCATAAAACTATTTAAATGACAATTATTGTTCAGTTCAAAGGCAAAACAGCGATAATGACTAATATAGACATTGAAGAATAATGGTTTTTTTTCTAGTTCCCATAAAACTAATCTATGCATCGCTCGTTATCAGTTAATGACTCATTTAAGCCGTCGCCGCTGTTGTAGCATTTACATTTTTGCACAGTTTGGGAAAATAAATAGTCCTTGACATCTTTTTATGCCAAATGTACTAAAAAAATAAACAAATGTTTAAAAAAAAAATCGGTCAAACAAACAATAAATATATTAAAATAACATTAAAGTTACTTAAGCTGTTAACATTAATAATTTCAATTGCTTTTGATGTTGGTGTGTGTAACACACTTCATGTTGTTAACAACCATCAACACCATTATCATCATCATCAGTATCACCCTCATCATCAACAACAATACCATCATCCACCATAAAATGACAGCGAAAAACCTCCATTGCATTGACCTCTAATTTGTTAACAAGTGGCAGCAACAAAAACAACAACACCAACAACAACAACAACACCAACAACAACACCGACACCACCAACAACAACAACAAGACCGACACCGCCAACAACTCATCTTCATCAATAAATTTGCAAAAAAAGCGTGAAAACATCAATTAAGCACGGTGGGAAAAAGTTATCAAATAAACAATTAAAAAATTTATTATTGCTGATAATATTCAAATGAAAAATTTTAAAACAATGTAAAATTTTTTCGTTTTTTTTTTATAATAACACAAAAACAAAAAAGCGCGAAAAACAACAAAACCCAAAACCAATTAGTGTTAAACAACAATTAAATGATAATTTTAAAATTTAAACAGCATCTTTTTATTGTTTGTCATGGGCGTATTATTTTTTTTTTTTTCAAAATGAATATGAAATAAAAAATAAAAAAAAAAATACACACTAAAACAATATAAGTAACGCCCATGACTGACTGATGCATGTGAACTTGGCAATTTGCATTCACAATCATAAGAAGCTCATAAAAAAACAAATGTGAACAAGTCGAAAAACACAAAATGAAAAAAGGAAATTCACTTGGTTAAAAAAGTACTAAAAGAAGAGTTACAAATTTTAACAAACATAAAGCTGATGAATGAGTCATATTTGCGGGACACCGTTACATTTTACATTTTACCTCGCAGGTTTCCAAAAAAGTTTAGAAATCTATTTTTCAAAATCGCATCGGTACACCAAAAAAAGATAATTCTTCGGTCTCATGAGGAAAAACAAAAAACATAGACATCGTCGGGACGCAGTGAGACTTGTTTAACCCATTTCTGGTCAAGACAAACATTTTTTTCCCCTGCGAAACCCTTACTATGACTCAATTGCACTTTTCCAAAATTGGGCCTGAAATGGTCCAAGAATGGTCCAAAAATTTTCCGTTCATCTGTGGTAACAGGGTGCGAAAAAGCACCCGTGTCAACTATATGAAAAATCAAAATAAGGAAAATTAGATTGAGCGCCACGGATGCATTTTCGCACCCAACGAAAGGTTGGTGCATATACATACAGGGTTGCCCATATTCGACGGACCCATCTGGCAACGCCATAACTTTTGACAGAGATGTCAGATCGCTTAATGACATACCGCGTTTGAAGCGTCAGTCCAAGCAGATTTTTACCATGGAACAATACACGCCACGCGAGCGCTCTGAAATAGTTGAAATTTACATTCAACAGAAGAAGTCAATTGTGAAAACTCAACGTGCTTTTAAAAACTTAAAAAATGTGAGAAGTGCGCCTTCTAAGAACACCATTAAGCGTTTATACGAAAAATTTTCGACTGGTGAGGCTCTTTCTAATCCGAAGAGGCCAAATAAAAGTCGACCAAGGCGATCGGCCGAGAATATCGCTGCCGTACGAGCCAGTGTTGAGAGGTCCTCAAGAACATCCCAAAAACGCCGTTCTCAGCAGTTGGGCATGGCTCGGTCCACTTTACAACGGATTATTCGCGTTGATTTGCATTTGTTCCCGTACAAAATTCAATTGACGCAAAGATTGTTGCCTGCGGACAAGCCTCGTCGATTGGAATGGGTCCAAAGAGTCATCGAAATGGCCGAAGATGACGAGCAATTTTGGAACAAAATTATCATGTCCGATGAAGCCCATTTCACATTGAATGGGACCGTAAATAAGCAAAATTGCCGTATTTACGCCACTGAAAATCCTCAGGAGATTCAAGAAGTGCCTCTTCATGACGAAAAAGTCACAGTTTGGTGCGGCGTTAGTGCGAAAACGGTCATTGGGCCGTTTTTCTTCCAAAATGAAAATGGCCATGCTGTTACCATCAACCAGGAGCGTTATCGCGACATGATGACCAATTTTGTGATGCCAATTATTCGTCGAAAGCGTATGAGGCAGTTCTGGTTTCAACAAGACGGCGCTCCACCGCACAAAAGTCGCATAACAATCGATTTTCTGAAGAATTTGTTTCCGGGCTGTTTGATGTCGAAAAGTGGTGATTTGGACTGGCCACCGCGTTCGCCCGATTTGACGCCGCCTGACTTCTTCTTGTGGGGATATTTGAAGTCAAAGGTTTACGTTAACAAGCCAAGGACCGTAGAAGAGCTCAAGGACAACATTCGTGAAGAAATAGCCGCTATTCCGGCCGAAATGTTGGCGAAAACGATGGAAAATGCTGCAAAAAGGGCACAATACGCCATCAACGCCAGAGGCGGCCATTTGAGAGATATCATATTCAAAAATTGATGTAAACAAATCTACTTGGAACAAATTAAATGATTAAGATTGCCAACCGCCAAATTTTTATTTTTTTCTTTGATTTTTTTAACAAAAACATGGGTCCGTCGAATATGGGCAACCCTGTATATCACAATTACTTATAAATTAAATCATATAAGATGTTTCCTTATTTAATGTTTTTTTTGTTTTTTTTTAAAAAAAAAATTTAATCTTTTTATCTGGTGGGGGGGGGGGGGGGGTAAATATTGTAGGGGAAATGCTTAATTCGAACTCGCAATGCGAAAGATAACAAACATTCTTCTTTGCATTAACATCAAAATAAAATGACACTTATTGCATAATAAAGAAATTCCCCACAATTGGGTGCAAAAACGCACCCTTTGGCAAGAAATGGGTTAAGCAACGAATTGGCAAATTTGTTAAATGGAAATATAACTTGCTATGCACAGATGCTGGGGTAAATAATGGCTTACACCAGTTAAGGCTGGTTTTTGGACTCACGAAAAAAAATAGACAAAAAATGCATGGCATCCTGAGTCTACAGAGAGAGAAGCTCCAATATCGAAAATGCAAAACGAATGCACTGGCGTTCCATGTAATTATTACTCGGTAAGTAATTAAAGGGTGGGCCTCTTTTTAAATCATAGGTTATTTTGACACTGGTAGCTGTTTCCAACTCGAAATCTTGACATAAAGTCAGTATCATAAAGATACGGAAAGAAATGAGTCGTTATACGCTAGAACAACGTTGAGAAATATTGGAAACTTATTTCCAAAGTGACTGTAGAGCCCAAAATAGCCCAAACTATTTTGAAAGTAGTTTTGGCCGAAATGAAGCACCCACCGCGCCAGTTGTACCCCTGATCTATCTGGGGCTCGAAAAACTCGCACCTTATTGTCGAAAAGCCGATGAATCCACAAAGAGTGACAGTTTGGTGCGGATTGTGGAGTGGTGGCATCATTGGACCATTTTTTTCAAAAATTAGGCTGCGAGCAACGTTTCGGTTAACAAATTTGCCGGTCAATAGGCAAAATAATAACGAATTTTTTGTCGAAAATCGTTACATTACGTTCGGAAGTCCACCATTTTGTGAAAAATCAATATTTTCAAAATGGGCTATGACAAGTACGAGTTTAATAATCTTTTAAGTTTTTTTGTTTCAGATGAATTTATGAGGAGTAACGTTGGTCACCGCTTTTCTCCTTTTTTTTCACAGCGTTCTATAAAAAATGCTGTATCTACCTTAATATTACATTTGTTTTTTTTTTTGTTTTTTGATAAACATGACCTTTTTTTCGGCTTCTGAGTATATAATCCCCCTTAACCGAACAACCCGTTAAAATTGTTAAATTGATCTAAAAAAAATTCTGATTTTTCGTAGCAAATTTTATTCAGCAATTAGGCCCATTTCGTGATAGGTGGATGTGTGAATAAAATTGCCCTATAAGGGGCACTGAAAAACGATTGTGGAGCGAAGTCATTGCATCCGCAAAAATTCACTACCTAGTGTGTATTATGGTCTGGTGATGTTATTGGTGTCAATTTTTTGAAAACTATCCTGATTTTTTTCCTGAATTTATCCTGAGAAGACATTTTAATTTATTACCGTATAAATTTATATACATATTGTGGTAACTTTTATTTTCATAGTTTTTATTTGTAAAAATAATTATTTTTAAAGCTTCCGTACTGTGGTCCCTTTAAAAAGCCTTTGTTTCGGGTTATTCCAGAAACCGGTCTATACATTTTTTCGAATGATTGACACTTCTTGGCACGTTAAAGATTATATCATCCAAATTGTATACAAGGGCCAAAATATGCTCTTATCTATGTGAAAGTTTTAATTAAATTTTAGTAATAAAAATATATATATGTAGGTATATATAAATGTTTATATTAATTTTTTATCTCCATTATGAAGTAATAATAAACACTTGTTTAATTATAATTTCTCTTATCCTCTTACGACGACAAATAATTTTCTTCGAAGCTTAACTAATGGCAAGCATTATGAAAAAATTGTATAAAAGTATGGCAACACTGTTGCGTAAAGCATATTAAAAGAAAAAAAACAGTTGTTGCTATTGCTTCAGATAAAAAGCAAATAATAACATGCGTTCACGCAGGCGCAACTGCAATGCAGCTGTTTTTATTGCCATTACATTATGTGCCATACATTAATAGAAATTAAAGATAAAAGCATAATAATAAAATATCAAAATAGAGGAAAAAAACTATATGGAGGCAGAAAGGGGAGGGAAAAAAAACACTTGCGAATTAAATTTACGCGCCCTAGTTGTTGTTTTAAATGCTATGAGCGGCGATAATTACAGCATTTCTTTAGTTTTTAAACAGGCCATTGAATGGGGGTGTCATTTAATGTTGTTGTTATTATTGTTGTTATTATTCTTATTGTTGTTGCTGTTTGTTTTGTAGTCGATTTGCAATTGCTTTTAGCCAATTAACTGTACGATGTCAATTTTGACACTTTGTAATTAGAGCGTAGTTAATGAGCGCGAAAAGACAGTTAGGAGAGAGAGAAAAAGATATAGCAAGGTTTGGCAATAAGTTGTTGCTTAATTAGATGGCGTTAAATGCGAATAATGTAGTTTATAAAAAAAATCTTTACATATTACTCCAATACAGAATGCAGTTAACCCATTAACGCATTTTGTGCATGATGAGAGACAAGAATTTAAAGAAACTCTTTGGAGAGAAACACAACTTTTTTGAAAAGCATATGAATTTAATTATCATTTTATAGGTATTCTAGAAAATTAGAAACTATAAATAACAGTCTAAAATAAAATTCCAAAAATATTTCGATACCGGTGTCTGAAATTCACATGAACTTCGAAAATTCAAAGGAGTTGTATATCGAGTTCCATCGATATCTCATTGTTAGGCGCAAGACTTAAAAGCCAAACCTCGTACGAGTATTTCATTATATGGGAAAATTTGTAGGCTTTATTTCATATTTCATTTTGAGCGTTATTTCACAAACCATTTCTGATCAAATCTCTTATTATTGGAGTAATTCTCAAGATCATACATTATTCGACTTAATTAGAATTTTGATCAGTATAAATCAATACACTAGGAAATGAAGTTTCTAAACGATTAAGTCTACTGGAATTATCAGAAATGAATATATCAGCTATTCTAAATATATAAAGATAATTTTTTATAATGAGTCAAATATACTGAAAGACACTCCTACCTCTCATACGAAGAAACGCCATCACAACCGTAAATACCTCAAAATTACGATCTAATTATGATCTAATGAAACTACTCGACTACTTTCCATACAAGCTGACGTCATCAAAACGATGCAATCTCTTAAAATTCCATAGAAATTAATTAGATGATTTCATATTTTGCACACTTATGAGTTTGGATGTTTAAAATATACTCGGAGTTTGAAATTTTGCAAAATCTTATGAAAACCACGCCTACAAAATTACCTCAACGAAATGATAATATTCTTTAAAATTACAAAAAAAATAAATCTAATGACCTGAAATGAAATTATGCATATTTGAGAGTTTTGGTGCTTAAAACTCACTCAGCCTTAGAAATTTTGCAAAATAGAGTGGAAGTTATGTCTAAGGCTGCGAACATAGTGAACGCGAGTTGCTGAGCCGAGCCGAAAACCATATTAGAGCAATACAGTACGCAAGTCATGCATCTCTTTTACCCGAATGCGTTTTTGAGTTTCAATCGGCTCGGATCAGCAACTCGCGTCTACTATGTTCGCAGCCTAACGCCCACACAAGCTGACGTAATCAAAACGATGAAATCTCTTGAAGTTCCACAACAATTGATCTAATGACTTAAAAATTAGCCGCAAGCGTTTCGATTTTCTAAATGCTTTCTTAGCTCTTTGGAATTTGATAAAATCGAGTGAAAACCACGCTTATCTCCCATGCAAAATGACGTCATCAACACGCTGAAATCCCTTGAAATTTCACAAAAACTATTCGAATGACTTGAAATTATGCAGATGAGCTTTGATTTTTAAAATGCACTCACTCTCAAATGTGAAATTTTGCAAAATCCAATGAAATCCAAGAAATGACGTCACTCCCAAGAAAAGTGACGTCATTAAAACGATTAAAACTATTAAAATTCAACATTCATTCGACTGAAAATAACGCACAATTCAATTGTGAGCTTTGATGTTTAAAATGCATTTTGAGTTTGAAATCGGAATTACAAAATGGAATGAAAACCACGCCTACCTGCCATATAAAGAGGGGACGTCATCAAAACGGTTAAATCTTTTAAAATTCCACAAAAATTTATATAACCACTGGAAATTTTGTACATATTAGTTCTTCAAATGCAATCTGAGCTTGAAATTTGGCAAAATGAAATTAAAACCACGCCCAATTTGCATACAAGGTGCATAACCTTAATCCTTAAAAAATTCTATGATAATGAAAGTGTTGACTTGAAACTGAAAATATAAGATTTAATCTTGAAAAAAATGGAATAAATACACCTGCTGCCCCGTACAAATTGACGTCATCAAAATAATAAAACCCCTATATAAAACACCTCGAATATACCTAAACATTGCAATAAGTAAATTATTTCTCACTTGTTTAAGATTAATTTTATTGACCGATTCGTTGAAAATCCGAAAACAAAACTAATGACGTCTTTTGGATTTGCTATTTCGCTGATTTGATAGAAATTCAATTAAAATAATAAATAATTGCTCTTATAAAAGGGGTTAAGCAATATATTAAAAAAAAAAAATTCCAAACTAGCAAATTACTTCAGTTGACTACAACCAAATAAACAAGAACTGTTGAAGTGCCTAAAACTGTGACTGTAACTGTAACGAAAACCAAAACAAAGTTTCTTTTTTTTTTCTCTCTTTATTATTTATGTTTATTTTGCAATAAAATATTAAAAAAAAAAAAAAAATAGTTCAAACAGCAACAACAACAAAAATTAGGAATAACAATGATAAGATACTGTCTGATATGCATATAGTTATGCAATAACAAAATAAACAAACTCTATCGAATATATTCAACATAAGCAAAGTCTGCTTCCGTTCAGCAGCTGCTGTCCCACGCTTAAAAAAAGGCCAAACGTCAGCAATCTCACGCTTATGTAGAATACATTCGATAACGGCAAAAGAAACCAAGCGTCAACAACTTTATGCTGACTTAGATATTAAGAGCTTAGTTTGTAAAGTTTGAAAAGAATTGAAAAATAAAGTTGAGTCTACGTTTGGAAAGCAAATGAAGTTGTTTTTCTTAATTGGCGCAGTCGGTATTCGGCCATAAAATTAGTGCAGTTATATTGTAACTAAGACAATTGAGTAATGACATTTTTAATGCAGTTGTAGTGCAGAAATGGTCAAAGAAAAAATCCAGTTAAGCAGTTAAATTGTTTACTTTCCTGGAATATTGTGAATTAAAGCGACGCAGTGTTAATGCAGCGATCGTTAGAACAAATCAAAACGCAAGCGAAAGACAAACATTCAAAGAATTTTAGTCATCTTTAAACCAGTGCAGTATTACTGTAATAATTGTGAGAAGTATTAATCAGTAACGAAAATACTTTAACAAATAACCCTGGAAAACTTTTCGATCATTTGAGAAAAAAAAAACAAAACAACTTCTACAAACAAGTTTCAACGAGAATTAAAACATCATCCAAATTTAGAAAACAACCACAACAACACAAAACAGCATCCAATTTAATGCGGAGAGGAGCCATTGAGTTGCAGTACAAGATTTAAGTTCGAATTAAAGGTATAGAATAAGTTATTCTTAGTGAAAAAAAAAAAAAAAAATAAATTGATAACAATGAATTCTGAAGTACAAAACACGTTACAATACATTGCAAAAAGCATTAGCTTTATGACTCCATTTGATGGAAACAAATTTTACTTAAGTAACTTTATAACTAGAATTGAAGCAATGATACCAATGATCGAAACTCTAAGCAATGATTTCAAGTTAGTGGTTCTAGGCTACATTTCCGACAAAATTGTAGGGAAAGCCAAGGAAACTTTGATAAGGCAAGGCACATTAGAATCTTGGCCTGACCTTAAGCGGGCGTTAATTAAAAGCCATGGGGAAAGAGAGCCGACATCAGAACTGTTAGATGAGCTAATGGTGTCTAGATGCACCTATACTGTAGAAGATTTCTATAACAAAATAAATTCACTGTTGGCAAGAATTATAAACTCAATAAATTTAAATGAGGACAGTACCTCATATGAAATAGCTGCTATAAAAAGACTAGCAATGAAACATTTTGTAGAGGGTCTTCCTCCTTTAGCAAAAAATCTAATTGGATGTCAAAATCCAGAATGCATGGAAGATGCTTACGACTTATTAGCACGATTTAACTATTTGTGTCATACAAAACCAAGAGGTAACAATTTAGTTAATGACAATAAGACTAGCTCTAACGTAAACAAACAAAAAAATACGAGTAGTAATAACACTTTTTTTCGACAACAGGACGAAAGGAACAGGTTTTCCAACACGGATCATGCGACAAATCACTACGGAAGGAACAGGTACCCTAGCGGAGGCCAACCTAGACATTTTAATACGACAAATAGTTATGAAAGAAATAGACCCTCTAACTCAGACCAAAATCGAAATTCTTATACATTTAACAACTATGAAGGAAATAGTAGTTTTAATAGGAATAACGCACCAAGATACGGAGCCAATAGTTTCCAATCGAGGAATTTTAACAGTAGTAATCGTAGAGCAAACCATTCAAACAATGTCGTGGAGCAAATGGATATATCAGTAAACGAATTAGATGGTAATAACCAAACACAACAGGGCTTCGAAAATCCACGTACACACAGAAATCAGACAAATTTTCGGTCAAGTGCAGAAAACAACTACCTTATATAGTAATAAAAAACGATATACGCAATATGAAGTTTATTATCGATAGTGGTGCCGAACAAAGTATTATAAATCCTCATATTTGTAACAAAAAATGGGAAGTTCCAATTCCAAGTAAATCACTTAAAGCTTTGAATTGTGAGATTAGAACACATATATGTTACAGTATCCCTATTTTTAATGAATTCAAAGAAGACAAGAGTTATAAAGTAGAATTTTTAGAACACAATTTCCATAATGACTTCGATGGAATCATAGGTAACAACATTCTAGACAAACTTGAATCGGTTATTGACTATAAAAACCGACTACTTAAAACACGAAACGCAGAAAACCGAATTTATCTTAATAAAGAAGAAGAAGATTATGATAGAAATATTAAAAATAACGAGTTTGTTTTTAATCAAGAGATATATTTTAACGAAATGCCAGTAGAAACCTTTGCTCGACACTTAAATGGAAAAGACACGAATAAGCTTAAAAATTTATTGAACTCATTCAAGGACGTATTTTTTAGGGAGGGTGATAACCTTTCTATGACTAACGAGATTAAACACAAAATCCTCACGAAAAATGATATTCCAGTTTACGCTAAATGTTATAGATACCCCGAAGTTCATAGACGCGAGGTAGATCGACAAATAAAAGAAATGTTGAATCAAGGAATAATAAAACCAAGTAATAGCCCTTACAACGCACCCATTTGGGTTGTTCCAAAAAAAGTAGACTCATTTGGACAACAAAAATGGAGGCTTGTAGTAGACTACAGGAAGCTAAACGAGCAAACTGTAGACGACAGGTTTCCCATACCAAATATGGAAGAACTCTTCGATAAGCTTGGAAAGTGCAACTATTTTTCAACTCTAGATCTGGCGAAAGGTTTTCACCAGATAGAGGTTTCACCTGAAGATAGCCATAAAACAGCTTTCTCCACATCCAGTGGACATTATGAGTTCTTAAGAATGCCGTTTGGGCTCAAAAATGCCCCATCAACGTTTCAAAGGTTGATGAATTGTATTCTGGAACCCTACATAAATAAGATATGTGTGGTCTACATGGACGACATTCTTATATTTTCAACAAGTTTCGAAGAACACTTGGTAGCCATTTCTAAAATTTTGAAAAAACTTAGAGAGAAAAATCTCAAAATTCAGGTTGATAAGTGCAATTTTGCAGCACAAACGACAAAATTTTTAGGCCATGTAGTTACCATGGACGGAATTAAACCCGACAATACAAAGATTGAGGCAATACAAAAAATTAAAGTGCCTTCCTCAGTTAGGGAAATCAAACAATTTCTAGGTATCACCGGGTTTTATCGGAAGTTTATTAAGGATTACGCCAAGGTGGCATATCCTTTAATTAAATATTTGAAAAAAGATTCAAAAATAAATAAATGCGATCCTGAATTTCTATCTGCATTTAATAAATTGAAAACGCTTTTAGTTACCGAACCAATACTGAAGTGTCCTGATTTCGAAAAGAAATTTACACTGACAACGGACGCGTCGAACTTTGCTATTGGGGCCGTACTAAGCCAAAATGGCCACCCAGTATGCTACGCATCGCGAACACTTAACGAACATGAAAAAAGGTACTCGCCTATTGAAAAGGAACTTCTCGCCATTATATGGTCAGTAAAATACTTTAGAACGTATTTATACGGAAGGAAGTTTACCATCTGTACCGATCATAAACCGCTGATATGGTTACATAACATAAAAGAGCCAAATCTGAAATTACAACGCTGGAAGATCATGTTAAACGAATATGACTTCGACATAACCTATATCAAGGGTAAAACGAATCAAGTTGCAGACGGGTTAAGTAGAATAGATAATCATGGTAATGATGGAAAAGTCGTTGACGCCATTTTGTTCAACTCAGAGGATTCAGAAGGTGATAATGTTGAGATTAATTCTACGGACGCAACAATACATAGTGCAGCGGAAGACGACATAGATTACATTCATATTACAGAAAAACCTATAAACATTTATAGAAATCAAATTTACATACAAAAGGGAAACATAGAAAAAATTCTAACGAAAACCGTGAACGCAAAATCTCACAACTATATCACTGTAAACGAAAAAGGTAATTTAAAAGTAATCTTACAAAAGGTTTTGAAAGATAAAGGCACAATGTGCATCTACTGCGAAGATGACCAACTTTTTATACGGGTGCAAGATATTTTTGTCCAATTTTTCTCAAGAAATGTTAATTTAAAACTATTAAAGTCCAATATTAAACTAATAGACATAACCGATGACGAGCAAATTTTATCCCTGATAAAAGAAGAGCACTACAAGAAAAATCATAGAGGAATTCAAGAAGTTTTTAATGAATTAAAAGTGAAATATTACTACCCAAACTTAATAAAATTAATAACAAAATTTGTAAATAATTGTGAGACATGCTCACTAGCAAAACATGACCGCCACCCAGTTAAAATTCCATTGAAAATAACGGAAACGCCAAGTAACTTTAATGATATTGTCCACATCGACATATGGTTTCCTTACAGAAATATAATGTATTTAACAACTATAGATAAGTTCAGTAAATACGCAACCGCGCACAAATTAAAGGATCGAACATGGGTATCAATACTTTACACGCTAAAGGAACGCATCCGGTTTCTCGGTAAGATGAAAAAGCTAGTTTTCGATAACGAAAGGTGCATCCTCCATAACTCTGTAGAGCTATTTCTTAAAGAAAATTCCATTATTTCCCATGCGACAACAGCTCATAATAAGACAGGAAATTCAGATATAGAGCGGCTTCATGGTACTCTTAATGAACATCTAAGGATTTTGGAAGTCGAAAAATGTACAGACAGCATAGATGATAAAATTTTTAAGATAATCACCGTATACAATAACACCATTCACTCAACTACGAAAATGCGACCTATCGATTTTATTGAAAACAATCTAACTAGTGATCAGATTAGCAATCTAGCACAACGGTTTGAGGAAGAAAAGCGAACGCGAACAAACAAATTAAACGATAATCGTAGAAGTAATTTTGAATTGGTAGGAAATATAGTTCAGAATAGGGCCATAGGGAAGAATACACCCAAATACAAAAAACTTGTTAACTATAAACGAGATGGAAACTACATTATAGACACTAGTACGAAACGGAACACTAGATATTATGCAAATCAACTTAAAAGGAAGTACAACTACCAAACAAATTAATTTATTTGCTCTTTTTCAGATGTTTCTTCTCTTTTTAATTTTTCCCCTGACTCTGGGAAAATTCATTGAGATATTGCCAGTGGACAACAAGTATGGATTTACAGTACTCAGATTAGAACAGAAAATAATAGTAGAAAACTATACCAAGATTTTGCACATAGTCGAACTAAGCGAATACAGTAACATACTTAAGACACTTGAAAACAACATTCAACAGTTAAACATGCCCAACAGCAATGACT
Organism: Pherbina coryleti; assembly: GCA_943735915.1. Classification (NCBI taxonomy): domain Eukaryota; kingdom Metazoa; phylum Arthropoda; class Insecta; order Diptera; family Sciomyzidae; genus Pherbina; species Pherbina coryleti. The sequence continues at coordinate 22,215,405 of OX030952.1, forward strand.
TTGACTTTTTGACTAGAGAATTAGTGCTAGCAAATAATACTTTAAATACAATCATCCCTGTTACCCATACGGAAAAGCGTGGTAAAAGAGGATTATTTAATATTGCTGGGAAAGCTATAAAATTTTTATACGGGACAATGGACAATGATGACGCCGAAGAAATTTACAGCCATTTGCAGAACTTAGATAAAAACTCAAGACAAATGACTGATCAAATCAACAAACAAGTTATAATTAATAATGATCTAATAAAAAACTTAAAACAAGTGACCGAACACGTTAACAAGCAACAGGTAAAACTAAACGAATTTCTTGGAAATCTAACTATTATGACGAACAAAGTCCTTAGCTTTGCGGAGAAATCCAAATTTATTTTTCAGATTTACTCAGACTTAATACTTATAAACAGGCAATTAGACAAAATAATGGATACTATTTTAATGAGCAAGCTCAACGTGCTCCCACATGACATAATGACTGATCAAGAAAAGAATAAATTTAACATAACTATTGACAAACTAAGATTCATTAAGTCAAACGTACTGTACTTTGGAAACGCGCTTATATTTTGCATCAGTATACCAAACTTTACTACTGAAATTTATTATAACGCATTAATTATTCCAATTCCAAATGAAAATAAAGAAGAGTTAGATCATGAAATTGCTAGAGTAATAACTCAACAAAACAAAGTTTATCTTAGTGAAGAGAATGTAATTACAAAAAAATCTTTAAAAATTCATAATAATGATTGTCTAAAAAATGTCCTAAAGCTAAGTAATGTATGTAAATTAAAGAATAACAATGTATCCTCACTTGAAGAGCTAAATGAAGGTTTAATTGTAACAAAAAATTTGGAACTAACTAAAATCGATCAAAACTGTATTGAAGAAGACATATTAATCAAAAACAACAACATTATAAAATTCAGTGAATGTAGATTGCTACTAAATGAGCTTATGTTTGAAAACCGTATTGAGAATTTTACTAGTAGTATACTTATGCCAGTAATTCATGTTAACTTTACCAAAATAATTAATAACTTTACTTTGGAACAACTCCACATCGATAATATTAAAAATAGAGAATTAATTAAATACATTGAATTCCAAAATAAAACTACTACGGGTTCGACAATTGTAATAATTTTATCGCTAATGATTATTTTTATTATTATCTATAAGACAAAAACCTGTAAGAATAAAAAACAAAACACAGTAATAATAAAAAATAAGTCATGTAAAAATCCCAATCCATTTGCAAGGAGTGCAAATATTCCAAGGGTTGGAGGAGTTATGCAATAACAAAATAAACAAACTCTATCGAATATATTCAACATAAGCAAAGTCTGCTTCCGTTCAGCAGCTGCTGTCCCACGCTTAAAAAAAGGCCAAACGTCAGCAATCTCACGCTTATGTAGAATACATTCGATAACGGCAAAAGAAACCAAGCGTCAACAACTTTATGCTGACTTAGATATTAAGAGCTTAGTTTGTAAAGTTTGAAAAGAATTGAAAAATAAAGTTGAGTCTACGTTTGGAAAGCAAATGAAGTTGTTTTTCTTAATTATATAAATAAAACAACAGTCAAATTATAATCGCTACCATAGAGCTTATTATACAGGGTGTTTCAGTTTATATTTGAGTTTGTGAGTGAAAGAAGAGTTTATTTATTCAAAAATAATGGATGAAATGGAAATAGTTATTGGTGTGGAAGGGTTAAGCAAATTAGATTTTTCGTACTTTAACAACCATGGATGGCAGTTTGGTACTGAATGGGGTGTATTGGGGTTAAACAATTTTCATTATGACTTAATCATAAGCTGATAACATATCAGAGACCTTAAAAACCAACAGTTTTTGGTATCAACATCAAGATTACGAATTAGTTCTAGACAAGGTCAATAGCACATTGGGTATACTTCATGTCATGGACAATACACGGCCCATATTTGTAATTGTTTGTAATAAAACAAAATTTTAGCGTTTTGGACACTTCAATATTCAAGTTTGTGAGTTATTATTTTTTGTTTTTTTTTTAAGTTTTGATCCAAGGATTTCAAGTGTAATGCCTATTGTCAAGTCTGCCTTGGGTCGAAATGGGGTGTTATATGGTTCGAATAGGTGGATGTTTTAAGCGTGGCGGAAAGTCGTAGGAGCATGTAAACATAAGGCAATCTCCCCCACAAACTTCTCTACCACCCACTACAACTGCAAACCGTAAATATTGATGAATTTTCAATTTCAGTTGATTAGAAATGAGGATAGAAAATGCAAAAAGGTTAAAGCGTAGGAACATAGCTTAGCCGGGATTCGAACCAGTGACCTCTGGGGTGGCAGTCGAGCACGGTACCTATTCGACTACCGAGGCCGACTAAGATCTGGTGAGTATGGTGACCACTCTGACATCCGAAAAATTTTCTTTGCATCAGTCTTTAATTTCTGATCCCGTATGAGCAGGAGCGCAGTCCTGTTGTCCATTTCTATTCACCAAGATGGAAGCACCACAGCTTCCAAAATGACGTTGAATTTCTTATGGATTTTAACCCCCCCCCTCCATCCTAAAAAATAAGAGGTATTTTGTCGGATGCAGTTCAACCTCCAGCCCAAACCAACGCAGATTTCGGATTTTGACAGTGCCCGATGATGTGTGATGAACCAGGAGCTTCTGCCGATCAGATCCTATCATTTTGACGGTTGTGTGGTTGCTCAATGGTGAAAAGCTTTCCACCAGTGTTACGTACGACGTAAGAGTTCTCGATATATTTGCAGCCGTACTTTTTTGTTCCTTTTGGGAATCAAAGGGAATATATGTCGCAAACAGGGAATAGGCAACTGGACATAGAGTTTAGAGTAGAGCTAAATTCATAGACTCGCAATTGTTAAATTGTTTTTTTAAGTTTCTTTTAAATATTTTTTATTTATATGTAAAGTATTTCTACATCAATTTTGTTTTTTCCTTTTTATACACTCTTACCGCGTAAGGGGTATATTAAGTTTGTAACGCCCATAAGGAGGTGTGGTGGGTATAGAAAAGTAAATATTGACCAGCATTACCTCCTGAATCGATTTAACGATGTTCGAAAATGAATCAAATCTGACGTAAACCACGCCTACCTCCCATACAAAATGTCTATACAAGAATGGTAAAATCTCTAAAAATTCCACAAAAATTAATCTAAATACATGCAATTTTGAAAATGGCTTAGCTTTGGTTCCAAAAACGCACTCTTTGTTCGAAATTTGGTAAAATCGGATGAAAACCACACCTACCTCCCATACAAAGTAATGTTATCAAAATGGTCACTAAAACTCTAAAAATGCCACAAAGACTAATCACTTGAAATTTTGCACGTAAGCCTTGAAATCGAATACTTTTAGTTTGAATTTGTTCACCTATGTAAAATCACACCTATGTACATCCAAAACAGAGTGACGTAATCAAACTAGCAAAACCTTCATAAATTGTACAAAAATTTATGTATTAAGTTAATATTTTACCAACAATTTTTGATATTAAAAACGAACACTGAGGTTAAAATTTGGATAATTTAAATAAAAACCACGCCTATATCCCATGAGAATGACGTCATCAAAATAAAAAATAAAACATTATATATTACTCACGAGTGTCCAAGCGAAACATAATACATTCCCTACTAGTTTTTGTTTTTATTGTTTTTCATTATTTTGTATTGTTTTAAAATTTTGAGTTTTTAATTAATACTTTATTTTGAATTTTATTTTATACGTTTTCATTTTTTATTGATTTATATTTTTTAAAAAACTTGTTTGTTGTAAGTTTTCTGTTTTCTGTTTTTTATTTCTTATTTATTTGTATTCTATTTATTTATTTTCTATTTCTGTTTTAACTAATAAAGAATAAATTATTTCTTTGTTGATTAATTTTTTCAGATTTTTCTTCTATTTATTTATTGTTTGTTTTTAATTTTATCTATTTATTCTTTATCCATAAATTTTGTGTTGTTTCTGTTTGAGTTTTTGTTTTTTACTAATTTATTTGTTTAAGTATTATTTATATATATATTATGTATTAATTTATTATTTATGTGTTTATTTGTGTGCTCTTTTTATATTTATTAACTCATGTTTTAAACACATTTTTATTTATTTTTTTCTGCATGTCTTATTTTTTAATATTCTTATTATTATTATTTATTTTTTAATTTATTTTTTATTTATTTTTAATTTATTTTTTATTTATTTTTTACTTATTTTTTATTTATGTTTTATTTATTTTTTTATTATTTTTTATTTATTATTTTTTATTTATTTTTTTTTATTTATTTTTTTTATTTATTTTTTATTTATTTCTTTATTTGATTTTTATTTATTTTTTTATTTACTTATTTTTTCTGAATTTTGTTTTAGTTTATTTCCTGCTATTAAGTCATTTTCTTAAGTCAATAAATTTTATTAATTTATTTTTTATAGTTTGTTCTCTATTTGTTTAGTAGAGCTTGTTAGATTTCGAAGTGGAAGACAACGAAAACTGCAACTCAAAACTTTTTACTTGGTCTGCGATTAGTTTTGAAATCAATTTAATTAATTTTGACTTATTTATTTATTTGTTTTTATTCATTGATTTTACTATTTATTTATTTAAATGTTTTTCGAATTTATTTATTTTAATTTATTTATTTATTTTTAGTTATGTATTTATTTGAACTCATTTATTTATTTTTATGTTCTACTTTTTTATTTATTTTTATTCATTTATTTACTTTTATTTATTTAGTAACTTATTTTCATTTATTTATTTGTTTTTATTTTTTTTTTACTTATTTATTTATTTAATTATTTTTTTTGTTTATGTTTATTTTTTATTTATTTTTATTTGTTTATTGTTATTTGTGTATTTATTTGAATTAATTTATTTATTTTTATGAACCACTTTTCATTATTTATTTGAAACTTTGTTATTTATTATTTCTACTGAATTAGTTTTTTTTATTTTGTTTAACCCATAGAAAATGGGTAATAATTTATTTATTTTTATCAATATTTATTAATGTATTTTTAATGATCCCTTAAAATATTTTTTGTTTATTATTGATTTATTTTTGTTATTTATTTTTATATATATATTTTTTTTTAATAGTTACTATTTTTTGTTTTTTTATTTTTTATATTTTTTCATTTCATTCTTTTTCATTTTTTTAATTTTTTTTTTAATTTTTTTTTCATTTTTATCATTTTTTTTTTATTTTTTCATTTTTTCATTTTTGTTTTTTCATTTTTTTTTTCATTTTATTTTTTCATTTTTTTTCATTTTTTTTCATTTTTTTCATTTTTTTTAATTTTTTTTCATTTTTTTTCATTTTTTTTCATTTTTTTTCATTTCTTTATATTTATTATTTTTTATATTTTTATTTTTTTATATTCGTCGGCTTACAAGGAAAGCTAACCTACTGAAAAAATTTAGTTCATACCAAAAAGCATGTCGTCGTTGCGCATACAAAAAAGGTTATGTGTTTTTGAACAATTTTTCAGGAGACGAAAAAAAACATTTTTTTTTTCAACCATTTCAATACTGTTTTCATATAGCTGGCTAAATTTCACATTTGCCAACTTCTGAACCAATAAAAATACCAAAAAACCATTTGGTGAATAGATGGGGCATACATATGGCTATTAAATGGTCAAATAAAAAAAAAAAACGAAATTTTACACATAGCCTTTTTTGTATGCGCAACGACGATGTGTAGGATGTTCTAAGATGGTGGAAAGCCATAGAAACCAGTCAATTTGAATCAGATACAAGTTTTATGCCTTTACCTCAGTCAATTCTGATAAGACATCCACAACCCTTTCTACCATTACCTACAACTTCAAGTCTTAAAAATATTGATGAATTTTCAATTTCAGTTGATTAGAGTTGAGGATAAAAAATCAGAAAGGTTAAAGCGTAGTAGTATTCGAACCCGGGAACTCTGGGATAGCAGTCGAACAAGCTTTCTAACTATTCGACTACCAAGAAGTCGCCAAAGAGTTAGAAAACTTGAATGCAAATTCAAATTTTTAACTTGTTCTCCATTACAGAAACGTATACGTATCTGTTTGATTGTTCGAATTATTCATTTAAAGATCTGTTATTCTTTGTTAGATGCTGAGGTCTACACTTCGTTCTTCGTTTGAAGAAACATATTGTTTTAGAACTTGATTTATTTTGTGTTTTCTTAGAGTGAGACCAAATTGCACTTAACACTTCATCACTCAATGCGCTACCTAACACACCACACTCACAAAATTTGTCACATAGCCCAATGCGCTACCAACGCAATAACTCAATGCGTCGAATAACGTCTTATTAATACAGGAAACATAGAAAATTCAAACTACTGCAAGACGCAATTGAGTTAGCGCACTTGAGTTATGCGTTAGAATAAACTGCGCTTGCTTAACGTTGTTTTGAGAAATTTTATGATTTACTCGCCACTTTTAAATTGATCAAAGTTAGAAAATTTCTATGTAAATTAGAAAACAAACATTACCTGCTATGATATTTTAAATAAACTAATCATTTACTACATCTTCTACTACTCAACAATACATGCCTTTCACGTGTAAAAACGGTCAAGTAAGTGACTGCAACGGCTTCCATTGTAATTGAAAGCCATAAAAAGTAAGAAAATCAAATTATTGCACTTTCCGATGTTAACAAAGTAACCTTTTGTTGCGAAACAAAAGCAAGACAAATGGTAAGTAGTAAGTAAATGGGAAGCATGAGAAGTTGAACAAAAAGAAGAAAAAAAACGTAAACAAGGGAAGTGAACATTAAAACTACACTTAAAGGTATTTTCAAAATGAACAACCACAAAAACAACATTGTTGCTATTGTTGTGGTGCTCTTAGCTTTAAGATACTTAGATACTTTTTATGCATTTAAATAACAAGTACAAGGAGAAAACCTAGTTGAAGAAACCAACAAAAAATAGTACAATAAAAATATTTATAAACAGAGCTTTTGTTTAAGAGTGTAAATTTCACCAATTATGGTGGGAATGCTTGCGGAATTATAATTAAGCAGTGCGTAGCGTAGACTAAGAAGAAGAAGAAGAAGAAGAAGAAGAAGAAGAAGAAGAAGAAGAAGAAGAAGAAGAAGACGAAAAAAGAAGAAACTGTATTATTTATAAAATTTATTTTTATGCGTTTTGCATAGCATTCAAAATGGAAATGTTAAAGAAAAAGCAGCAAATGTAAATATAAACAGATTATTACAAACAGTCTTTCATTTGGTTCTTTTTTTTTAATGTCAGACATTCAGCACCCAGTACTATATTTAGCGATGTGAACTCGCTTGGCACATTTTAAGTATGACGTGTGGTGTAAGAAAATGTTGGAGTGTTCAGCTATTAAAAACGCATAAGCCAGACAATTCGCGAGAGAAAGCATTAAAAATGCAGCCAAAAACTTTAAAATTCAAATTTATGTAACTTCAACTCCATGTTGGAAGTTGTTTGAGCCGTTATTTTTAAGATTTATTAAGAATTTTATATTGAAAAGTTGGTGGAACCTCAGAACAAATGTGTGTTTATAATTACGGTATATGTTTTTGTAAAAACTTACTAAAAATACAACGGAATTAGAAACATACTAGTGCGCAATTACAACAAGGACCTATTTTTTGGCAAAAACTTAAAGATTGACTTTTCACATTGCAATTACCTAAAACTAAGCAAATATTTCATATAAATCGGGCTGGAAGTAAGAAATTCTGAAGTGAAGTAGAGTTTAAAGATATGAATACCATTTACTTCACTTACACTTCAAATTGAAAGAAAAATTGTTTGTTTATAAAATGACGAAATAGGTGTAAGTTTATAATTGCGGCATAAATTTTTGTAAACTTACCAAAAATACAACGGAATTAGAAACTTACTAGCACGCAATTACAACAGCGACATATTTTTTGAGAAATACTTAAAGATTGACTTTTTACATTATAATTACTTTAAAAAAAGCATACATTTCAAACAAATCGGGCTGAAAATCAAAAGTTCTGAAGTGAAGTAGAAGTTGTATGTATGAGTCACACTTCATTTACACTTTAAAGTGAAAAAAATTGTTTAAAACTTTAAAGAATAACGAAATATATATAAGTTTATAATTGCGGCACATTTGTTACTTAAAACTAACCAAAAATACAACGGAATTAGAAACTTACTAGCACGCATTAACAACAACGACATATTTTCAAACAAATACTTAAAGATTGACTTTTTACAATATAATTCCCTTAAAGTAAGCAAATTTTTCAAACAAATCGGGCTGAAACTAAAAATTTCTTAAATTAAATAGAGGTTAAATAAATGTCACACTTCACTTACATTTCAAAGTGAAAGAAAAATAGTTTAAACCTTTATAAAATGACGAAATAGGTGTGATTTTATAATTGCGGCATATGATTTTCTCAAAACTGACCAAAACTACAATGGAATTAGAAACTTATTAGCACGTAATTACAACAGCGACCTATTAACTGGCAAATATTTAAAGGTTGACTTTTTGCATTATAATTCTCTTAAAATAAGCAAAGGTTTTATACAAATAGAGCTGAACGTAAACAGTTCTGAAGTGAAGTTGAAGTTAAATATATGAGTCACACTTCATTTTCACTTCAAAGTGGAAAAAAATTGTTTAAAACTTTAAAGAATAACGAAATATGTATAAGTTTATTTACAATCGCGGCACATTTTTTTCTCAAAACAGACCAAAAATACAACGGAACTAGAAACTAACTAGCACGTAATTACAACAACGACCTATTATCAAACAAATACTTAAAGATTGACTTTTTATATCATAATTACCAAAAAATAAGCCAACATTTCAAATAAATTGAGCTGAAAATCTAAATTTTTGGTGTTAAATATGTTTATAATATCTAAAGTTTGCGATAAACAAATAATATCTAATATCTAAATTTTGTAATAAGCAAATTTACTTAAAAAAGTTATTAAAAAGCTGAAATGAATGTATGTTCCTAATTCCGTTACACGTTTTTGTTAAAAATTAGCGAAGAATACAACGCAATTAGAAACAAGTAGTACGTAATAACAACAACGCACAATTTTTGACAGATTTTTTAAAATTTTAATGAATAGTTATTAAAATTACTAAAAATAAGCAAATCATTTTAACATATCACTGACCATATCGCTGTTAAACGCAGAAAACTAGAGTGAACCAAGAATGACACTTAATGAAATGACACATAAATAAAATATATTATATAAATATATTATATAATAAAATATAATAAAATAAATAAAAAAATAAAAAAAAAATAATAAAAAGTTTATAATGCAAAAATGAATAGAAGTTTCCAATTCCGTTATATGAATTTTGCAAAAAATGCAAAATGCGCTCAGAGAATATAACGTTATTAAAAACCAACTAGCACGGAATTAGAACAAAACTTAATTTTTTAATACAAAGTTGTGAAAATGAGTATAATATAATAAAAAACTTCGAAATAAGTAAATATTTTAAGCGTTCAAGGCTAAAATAGAAATAAACTTTCAATCAAGGATGAGTTTTAATTGTGAATTGAATTTTAAAGCATCTTAATGTTGTTAAAACGTTGTAAAAACAAGAAAATTAGCGCTTATTTATAATTTCTTTACTTTTTTTTATCAAAAATAAACTTAATGACTAGAACGGAATTATAAACATGGTATCACGTAATTAAAACCATGAGAAATTTTCGACAGGTTAATTGCAAATCAAACTTAGTAGAGTAACTATGCCGGTTCTGGACCAAAAACGCGTGTATTTTCTTATGGGCCTCAAAATTCACAAAATTGTGCCCGACTGCGCAGTCGGCGTCGCTGCCCGGCCGATACGATTGTAGGGTGACGAGCAGAAAGTAGAGTGACTGAAGCATGTAGTTGTTGTTGCAAATTGAAGATAAGCGTGGTGACCGCAGCGTGTGTTGAGTACTGTGCAGTCGGCGCCTCTGCCCGGCCGATACGATTGTAGGGGGCCGAGTTTATGCCGGTCGACACCGAAACATGTTGTTGTTATTGCAATTCACATGTGCGCGGAGACCGCAGCTTGTGATGGCTGATAAGACCGATAGTAGGGTGATTGAAGCATGTAGTTGCTGTTGCTAATTGAAGATAAGCGTGGTGACCGCAGCGTGTGTTGAGTACTATGGAGTCGGCATCTCTGCCCACCGATAGGATTGTAAGGCGCCGAGTTTATACCGGGCTACTCTGAAACATGTTGTTGTTGTTGTTATTGCAATTCACATGTTTCTTTATTAATGCATATAATTTTTAGGTATTTTATAAATGAAAAATATAAAAATGATATTATCACAGCCCCGGGATTGAACTCGGGCCGCAAGCATTAGAGTCGAACGCCTTAACACTGTGCTATTTCATAGTATGCTTCTTAACGAACAAAATGTGTATAAAAACATGTGTGTAGATAAAAACATGTGCTCAACATGAAGATAAGCGTGCACCGCTGCCGCTTGGGCTGGACGGACGGGCAAACCGCAAGCTCAGCACAATCACCATAAAGTTCTGCGCTCACGCCTGAGCTCAGAGCTTTATGGTGATTGTGCTGAGCGCGATAAGGGTCGGGGGTGGTGCGGGCGGTGGGGGTAAGTGTTTACATCGGTCGACACCGAAACATGTTGTTGTTATAGCAATTCACGTGTGCGCGGAGACCTCAGCTTGTGTTGCTTGATGAGGCCGATAGTAGGGTGACGAAAAATATAATTGTTGCCAAAAATGTAGATAAGCGTAGCAATAGCAGCAGTAGCTTGGATTGACTAATGGAAAGTCAAAGTATGAAAGCGGCAAAGGCGAAGCGTCATCGTAACCTCGAACTTGAGAATACAAACCATGACCATACTCAACTATGTCGATATAAATAAAACAAAAACAGGTTGATTTATACATTTTTATTTTTTATTTATTATCAACTAAAATTACATGTATCATATAATATATTCCTTAGCATTTTTTATTTAATTTTTATTATCAACTAAAATTACATGTATCGTATAATATATTGTTTAGCATTTTTTTTATTTAATTTTTAAAATATGCATATAATACTAAATTGTACATTTAATATTTAAACATGTAAATTAGGTATATTAATTTATTGCCTACTATTTATATTTTGAATTGAAATCTTAAAAATATCTTAGGCTGAATCCATAATATTAAAATGACCCCACGGTAACGTTTCATAGCTATTTGCAATCAAAAATCGCTTATCATCATGAGGACTTAGCGCGATTTTTGATTGTGTAATAGTGCTAACTTTGTGTTGACGTGATTGTATCAAATTTTGTTGAACTATTTTTTCAATATTTTTGTTGAGACAATCAACATAGTCATCAAATGTAATTTTTGTCTTGACTATGTTTAACTTAACACCTTTCGCTTTTTTTGTTGCATCTTCACCCCCTACACGTATTGCATACATTTTAGAGCGAAGCCCAACAAATTCAGTCATAATGCGACCATTATTCTCATCTTTCATGAGACCCAACACTTTTTTATTCACATGTGGAATGTTGTAAATATTCTCGAGGGGATAGTCGCTTGTATCAAAATATAATAAACAATCGCGTTTAATGATTTGATACAAGTCATTACAAGTCACCTCATAAATTAGAGAATCTGTATCGGTGTAACAAATGGTACAATTGGAGCCAAATTGGGGGGCCATATAACCATAGTGAAAATCATAAATTGTTGTTTTAGCCAAGTCTAAAATACACATACCTACATATATAGGTTTATTAAAAAATATCTCAGTTTTGTTTAGCTCAATGGCCATTAGATTTTCATCAAATATTGTTGAGGCTTTAAACTCAGGCTTAGCAATAAGGGCTTGAGCCCCATATCGACCAAACCAACTCGTCGTCAATTTGACAATACTATGTTTCCGAATGTTTTCCATAGTTTTACCAAACACTGCATTATTCATGAGTTTGAAAAGGTTTTTTTCAAACTCATTTTTAGCGGCCGTACGAAGAACTGTATTTAAGTCGATATAGGATTTCAACCATAAGGATTGTCTAAATTTCAGAATTTTATGAATTTTGGACAATCTTAACCCATATTTCAAAGCCTGCTTCAAATTCCGATAGTGTATAACGTATCTCTCAGAATCATCCAAAGTTGCCAACAGTTTCTTCTGTTTTGAACCTGGTGGTGTAACATGTTCAGGACAAAAAGGGAGATCTTTGTGGTAATCATGAATATTACTTGGATATTCTAGATCCACTTCAAGAATATACCCAATATCGGAATCATCAGGTATAACCTCAACATTAAAATTGTTGACATCTAACAGCCAATCGAACTCACCGTGTGGGAGAAATTGTGACATTGCCCAACCATATTGATTGTTAATATCATAATACATTAAGTATTTAGATGGTTGGGCTTCATCATAATCACTCATGTACTTATTGTTGGCTTTCACATATCTCTTAGTACACTGACTGAGACCACCACGAATACCCCGCTCTACAAACATGAGCATATCAACATCAGTCAATAGCTCAAGGGTAATATCTGTATGCTTAAGCATTGCATCCCACGTATAACCGGGTAAAGTGAAATAATGTGCCGGGTCTAAGCCATATGTTTTATGACAACTTGCACGGAATTGCTCAAAAACATCAGCCAATAACAGCACATCAGTTTTTAAGTAAATATCTGAATATTCGCCCAAATTATTAATATTTAATTCAGTCCAGACTTTTTGAGCATGAGCATAATCCTCTGGGCTGATGTTTGTATCGTTAAGTTTATTATAGAAATTGTTTATTTCAGGTAATGATGTATCTAAAAATTTAGTTTCATCATCACAGTAATCGTATGGGAACACACCCTTACGAGTCAACAAATTAAATTGCGAGTTACTTAAATTTCCAAATTCTGATTTTAATATTGGAAAAATATTCAGATATGAGGCTACAGTTTCTAAGCTACTCGCCATAAATCTAAAAGAATCAATAAATCGATATCTAATTGCATATTCATCAATGCGCTTAGTGAACGAAATATAGCGTTCTCTGTTTATGGGTAGAAGATCAATTCGACCCTTTAAATCAGTAGCCAAATTTTTAAATATAAAATGTGAGTCATAACCAGAGAGATTATGAAAGATTATTGGTATTGTATGTGTATCTTTGAAGTTAACATTACAACCCATATGCGCTGGACCCCGGTAAATACCTGTAAGATGACAATGGTCACGCACTTTAACATCATCGTCAGTAAATGATTTTTCACATATATGGCATGTGTTAGCAAGCGTGAAATTTTGAATTTGTTGGGCAGACATTTGCTCCATGGGTAAAGGACAAAGAAAGACCGTTTCAATATCTTCAGCAAATTGATTCAATTCTGAAACGAACCATTTAATGCAATCTGCACCGCGATAGCTTTTATAAAACGATAACGTGGGGTCATATACACACTTAATATAAAAGCCTACACTATATGGAATATGCTTTTGGTATGTATTTCCAGCATCAGATTTTGCTAAAATACATTCCAAGTCAGCATATACCACAAATGGAGACATTATTTTATTACTAAAATTCTTAAAATATACATACTTCTCCGCTTCCGTCGGCATCCTTATCTTGCAATTATTCAGCTTGCTGCAGTTCTCGGTGTGCTGCTCCAACTTGATTGAAGAGTTGAAATAATGCAGACATCTGTCGCAGAAATATTTTTGATGTTCGTTGTTGGATGCCTGGCTAGATAATAATCTGCTTAGGTTTTTTATCCATACATAATGATATGTGATTAGTTCATCATCATCATAGTCGCCAGCATCATCACCATCATCGTTGTTGTTATCTGCTTCATCATAATATCTGCTCTGTACCATAAGCAAGTTAACGTGACGATCCATCTTCTCCTTGGTTAGATAAGAGGGTAAAACAATTAACTTTTTTCTATTTTGTTTCAAAATATAAATGTTGATAGAAATATTGTTTTGCCTCTCAAATCTGGGGACCTGCTTCACTGTTACCGGAAATTGAATGTTTGTCAAATCAAGGTTGTCACGGTAATGAGGGTATGCTGTCTTACGATCAACGTGTCCATTCTCTGCTGGGTATAGAGCAGATATAACAGCCCAAGCAAAGCATGCATTGTCATCATTTTTTACGTTGATACATGCTTTCTTGTTATAGATCTGTGTTGGAAGTGGAATATATGATGAGCCCAGCTGTGGCGTAAATTTGTTGATGTTGACTGCTAAGTTTATTATTGCTGTTAACGCCCATCCACTATCCCTTTCCTGGAACTCTTCAAGCTTTTTTAGGAGGTTATTTCGAACATTCTCCATAAACCAATCGTCAATGTCTGTTTCTTGACAAATAGAAACATTTTTAGTGGTTAGGAATTTCAATTCACTAATTTCTTCATTAGCTCTAATAATTCGAAATTCACCACAAAATATTGTATTCACTTTTAGAAACGTGAATTTTAACAACGGTTTTTTTATTATTCGTTTGAAGAGTCCTGCGCAATCCTCTAAGAACAACTTGGAATCTTTGTGAGCCAAGTTAGTGATGGCTCCAGTACATGCTCTGAAAATTAAAACAAGGTTTAAATTAATATATTATATTAAATTAAATTAAATAATATGGTGATGAAATTATTTAAAAACGACACTTACCGTCCACTGAACGCTGATTCAATTTCCACCCATTTAATCCGGATAGAGGCCCAACTCGTCCTATTTGCCGTTCGGGAAAGGCCTGCACCGGTAGTAGAGTTAAGCACCTTTAACTTGGTGCGGTAACCTTCAACCAACAGAATTGCACATGTAGCATTCTGTTTCGCTCCAACATTTGTTGCCTTTCGTAAAATATTACGAAGGATTATCAAGTGTTTGGAGCACTCTTTAATGCTCTCCATCACAAGCGCACGATTATTTGCAGCATTCTCATACGCCGATTTAACAATTTTAACAATGTTGGATATACGTTGTGCCATTTTGAAAAGTGTATGTTTCAACTCAACGTCTAAACACGAATTAAACGAAATAAATATTGTTTCACATACTAAACCCCAAATTCGAACAAGTAATTTTTTGCGGTTAGATAAAGATTACGCTTTCTTTTTTGAGTGTGTTTGTATTATTTTTATTTGAGCATCGAAAATAAGAATCTTAAGCATAAATGACCACAATTTACAGTATTAAAATTTTGATATCTAGTATAATTATAACTAATGTTTTTCCCTAAATATGCAATTAATTGCTTCGGTGGATGCAAATTTCCGAAGCTGTCGAAATATTCGATTTGATTGTTGTTTTTCCAGTATGCTACCCAATGTGTGCCAGGTCCCTTTGAAGTATCCAGATTGATTATTCCACATTCTTTTTTAAAGGGTTTCTTTGGAAGAGTGTCACACATAAACACACCTCTAAAATTTGGGATATCTTTAGCAAATTTTCTCAAGTCTACATCGGAAAGGGCTCTTTTGGGCAGCTTTATGAAAAATTTTGATTTTGATAAGGTTTTAAAAACAAACCAAATCCCTTTTTATATGGTTTTAGAAACATGCCTTTTCCCATTGCAATAGACTCCATTTTACTGTTATGTCGTTTTGCTTCATTTAACTGCTCTTTTCCGGCTTTAACTGCATTGATTGCTTTTGTTATACCAGCTGCTCCACCAGCTAGACCACCAAGTGCGCCCAGTGCAGCGAATATTGGTGCAAGAGGAAGAAAACCTCCAGATTTAGGTAGTGGTATTATTCGAGGTGTTTTGATTAGAGATTTTTTTCCTTTGAAAATATTATTTGCAACTTTTCTTGAAATTTTAACGGCATCATCCAAATTTTTAGTTTTCTTAATTTTCATTTTAGCACTTTTTAAGGCGTGTCTAAATAGTTGACGCCCATTTACTTGAGGAGATCTCTTAGTTTTACTGTTAACGTTGCCCATACCAAATTTTTCTTTCGCCTTCATAGCGTTAGTGACAAACCAAGCGTTTGATTTTTCGCCAATACTGCTATCACTTGCGTTAACCCGTTGCCAAGCCTTTTCAGCTAAGATTCTATCAGCAATATGTCTTTTTTCCAAATCTTTGTTGTTTGCGTATACTATATCATGTTGTCTGCAAGCGGCATCCAAAAGATTGATTCCTTGATCACCTCCAGCTAATCGCTTCTTTAATTTTGTACCAGGTCCACAAAATTGATAACCAGGTAAGTGAAGTTCAATCGGAAGTTTGTCTATTAAATTATTCAGAATACCTTTTCCAATGAAGGATGGAGGAAGACTGATTTCCTTTTTATAAATAATTGGCATTAATATTTAGACTTTTTCGATCAGAGGTTGTAATCAAAGTGATGTAAAATCAATAAAATGACCCGATTATATATGACATAATTTAGTAGTTGACATAATGCGGTTCTTAAAGCAACGTAAAACGCTTGATGTAAAGAATATTGATGGCAAATTAAATACATCAAATATATTAAAACATAGCTCATTACTACCAAACTCTATTCGGGGTCTTATTGTAGGACCGTCAAATTGTGGAAAAACAAATGTGATGATAAGTCTTATTGAAAGCCCCAATGGATTGAAATTTAAAAATATTTACTTATACTCAAAGTCAGCACAGCAACCAAAGTATCAATACTTGGAGCGTCTAATTAAACCTATTAAGGAGATAAATTTTTCAATATTTTCCCATAATGATGACGTCATAGACCCAGATGAAGTACAACCGCACTCAATATTTATATTCGACGATGTAGCTTGCGAGAAACAGAATCATATGCGATCTTACTTCTGTATGGGTCGTCATAAAGATGTTGATAGCTTTTACTTATGTCAAACTTATACACGTATACCAAAACATTTGATACGTGATAATGCCAATATGATTATATTGTTTAAACAGGATGAAATGAATACAAGACACATCTACAACGATCATGTTGGTTCTGATATGTCTTTTAAGACTTTCCATAAGCTATGTTCAAAGTGTTGGAGAGAAAAATATGGATTTTTAGTTATTAATAAAGATGATGATATGAATAATGGTCGCTATAGAAAAGGATTCGATGTTTTTATTGGATTATAAAAGAAACAGAATAGATATCTAAAAATCAGTACAACAACTGCTGCGCAACTGATCACACAGACTGCTAAACTGATCTGTTCGATAAAACAGCTAACTACTAAACTGATCTGTTCTATAAAACGGCAACTGCTAAACTGATCTGTTCTATAAAACGGCAACTGCTAAACTGATCTGTTCGATAAAACAGCTGTTAAACCTACCTGTTTATCTGTATACCCTGTTTATATATACACCTATCAATATGAGTGAAAAACTAGTCAAGAATCTTATATGAATAATGGTCGCTATAGGAAAGGATTCGATGTTTTTATTGGCTTATAAAAGAAACAGAATAGATATCTAAAAATCAGTACAACAACTGCTACGCAACTGATCACACAGACTGCTAAACTGATCTGTTCGATAAAACAGCTAACTACTAAACTGATCTGTTCTATAAAACGGCAACTGCTAAACTGATCTGTTCGATAAAACAGCTGTTAAACTGACCTGTTTATCTGTTTACCCTGTTTATATATATACACCTATCAATATGAATGAAAAACTAGTCAAGAATCTTATTAAAACACGAAATATTTTGAAAAAGAAATTTAAAAGTATTCAACTGGGAGAAGTTGCAAGTGATAAGCTTTTGGAAAAAACATTTAAACCTATATCAAAACCATTGCAGGAAATACTTCAATCAACTAATAAGAGAAAGATAGTGATAAATGAAAAGGATTCAGATAATTCTTTCAAAGATACTAAAGTTGCTACCAGCACACCATTTAAACAGAGCCAGCATGATTATAATACATTTTCTCCAAGCTTTGATGACAAGCAAATCGAGAAAAGTTCATCAGCATTTAAATCATTTGATGTTGATAACGGTGATGATGATGCTAATGATGATACTCATTATGATGGTAATGATGATAGTGATATGGAAAATGATGATGTCACTATTTCAATAAATCCAAATCAAAGTATTCAATACGATTTATCTAAAGTTAATTTAAACGAATTCGATAAAACCTACGGCCCCCGCAAGGATAAAAATCAGATATGGAGACTGGGTAATGTGCCAATTACTTTTGATTCAACCAATATAACTATAGGCGATTCAAAATGGATCTTTACTCCAGGTTTATATGAACTATTAGTTTACAAGGAACCAATCAGTTTTAATGAGGCAGATTTAAATACTTACAAACAAATATTAGAGATGACTAATGCTCATAAACGAAATAACAATAACAATGAACAAATTAAAGGAAATCGCTCAAAGAAATATACGGCGATTATAAGAAAATTATTTAAAGAAAAAGTTCATAAAGGTAAAGGTTTGATGAAGTTGAATACAAACAAATCAAATTATATATATTGGGATGACCCCAACGAACTAGTTGATAGATTACGTCTTTTGATCTCATCATCAATAGCTGGTCACTCAAATCATAATAACGAAATATTTTCAATTATTGAAGAATTGAGAGAAGCAAAAATTATTGTATAAATAGTCTGCAAATGTTTCTGTGAATACGTATTTGATTGAAAAGATTATTAAAACAAATGGACGGCAAGTTTGATTTGGACGTTAAATGGTAAGGATTTTCCAATCTACATAATTCATGAATAAATAAAGATGATGTTTAACAACAACAACAATATGCCTAATTACTTTTGATTGTAATACATACAAATTATACATATATCTGAATACACATACTCAATAAAGCTGAATAAAATTTAAAACATTTTAATCATATGTGTTTTTATTTTCATATTAATTTACAAAATTTTAAATAAATTAGTTGTTTAATTCTGTTTTTCTACACCATCATCATCATCATCATCATCATCGTCTTCAGAGCTTTCATGCAAGTTTTTGTAGAATATATTGCCATTTTCCCTCTTCTTCTTTTTAATGGCTAGGGAAAATGTGCCATCCACGTCTGTGGTTTTCATTAGAATGTGTAATGTCTCATTTAAATAATCCATCTGATTCTTAGTGATAATCAGAAATCTTTTCGGTAAATAAATATGAAATTCTTTATTTACAAGACATCTTATGCTTTCCCCATATTTTGTATCTACTCTCGCGATTCTGTTTACTTCATATGGAACGTTTACTTCCATATCCTTTAAGGCTAAGTATTTAATGCTAGGATTTTGAAAAAGATTTTTTAAACTTGTTTTCATATTTTCTTTTTTCTTTAAACTATTCACCGTGACAGATATATTTAGACTGACTCTCGATATTTATAAAATTATTTATTGAACATATTGTATTCTATTATTAGACGATTTCTTATCAGTTGCATCCGGTTATTTGACAATTTTTTATAAGTTGCGGTTAAATGACGATTTCTTATCAGTTGCATCCGGTTATTTGACAATTTTTATAACTTGCGGTTAAATGACGATTTCTTATCAGTTGCGTCCGGTTATTTGTTAATTTTTATAAGTTGCTGTTTTTTTTTTTTTTTGTTGTTGTTGTTGTGTGAAGAATCTTATCATTATTTTTTTCATACAGTTGTGTTGTGAAGCATACCTTGCGGTTTTGAAGTGTATCTTGTGAGTTGGGTGTGTTTTTATTGTTGTTGCGTTAATGATCTTATCACTATTTTTTCGCAGAGTTCTGTGTTAGTTGCTATGACTTGTTGAATTTTCTTTCATCTAGAAATTAGAATAGAAAAACAATGTTCCAGCATAATGCTTTCAAATAAAAATACTATAAATAAATAGTTGCAGTCAGGCATCAGCAAATTTTATTTGTAAAGAGTGAGATAAAATTTTATAGGTGAGAATTTGAGTGTTAGGATGATGTTGTAATAGGATCATTAAAGTAAGATATACTGTAAACTAATTTTATTTTTTCATCTCTACGTTACTAAAATCAAAACCGCGATATTGGATGGATAATAACAATTTCTACTGTGAGCATATTTAGTTGAATTCTAGCAATCAATGTATCAGCACCTATAAACTGAACGCATCATTATGAAGAATTTTGCTTGTGAAAATTGTGGAAAAATATTTTTGAATTCAAGTAGCATGCGACGCCATATAAGAAATAGCTGTAAATTGCGTAGCAATAATATTGATGTCGAACGGATGGGTAAAGTCATTATTAAAAAAGACCTAAAAGCACGCCCTAACATTAAATCTAATTCAATAGATGAAGTCGACTTACGGCATGAGCAATATTTATATGGGAATGAGAAGGTGTCGCCTAGTAATAGAAATGGGGTTATAACACTAGCTGGCGTTAAACCGGAACGGTCTGCAGATAATACTAAAATTGACGTTTGCAAACCAACGTTTGTGTTGGAGTTCAATTTTGTGCTGGATGGAATGTATCTGGCATTATTCAAACATCATAGTTTTGGTGTTGAAGCCCAAAAGTTTTTATTGGAAAAGTATTATGCTGACTCGTTTATGCAATATGCTAAAAAGACTCTAAAAAATGATGGCGATGTACCTGCAAGAATAATAGCACAGTTTAAATATATTGGTCGTAATAATGAACATAAGATTGATATCATAGAGTTCAACACTATATTGAATGGAGCAAGTATAGCAACCGACTACAACAATAAGATTGTCCTACCAATTATTCAACAAATGCTAGAGTTTGAGAAAGAAAAAGATGTAATCGTTTTAAATATAGGCCATATAAAAGTCTTTTTACAAAATCTAAAACCATTGGAGCAAAGAGCAAAGCATCAAATTATTTATATGAACATAATGAATGATGATTCTAATTTACATTATATTGCGAATAATGATATCCCTGGGTTTAGAAATGTATAATTCAATGATTTTCACATATTTTATACATGCAGATTTTAATAAAGAATATCAATAAGACGTTAATAAAATAAAAAAATGCTAAGGAATATATTATATGATACATGTAATTTTAGTTGATAATAAATAAAAAATAAAAATGTATAAATCAACCTGTTTTTGTTTTATTTATATCGACATAGTTGAGTATGGTCATGGTTTGTATTCTCAAGTTCGAGGTTACGATGACGCTTCGCCTTTGCCGCTTTCATACTTTGACTTTCCATTAGTCAATCCAAGCTACTGCTGCTATTGCTACGCTTATCTACATTTTTGGCAACAATTATATTTTTCGTCACCCTACTATCGGCCTCATCAAGCAACACAAGCTGAGGTCTCCGCGCACACGTGAATTGCTATAACAACAACATGTTTCGGTGTCGACCGATGTAAACACTTACCCCCACCGCCCGCACCACCCCCGACCCTTATCGCGCTCAGCACAATCACCATAAAGCTCTGAGCTCAGGCGTGAGCGCAGAACTTTATGGTGATTGTGCTGAGCTTGCGGTTTGCCCGTCCGTCCAGCCCAAGCGGCAGCGGTGCACGCTTATCTTCATGTTGAGCACATGTTTTTATCTACACACATGTTTTTATACACATTTTGTTCGTTAAGAAGCATACTATGAAATAGCACAGTGTTAAGGCGTTCGACTCTAATGCTTGCGGCCCGAGTTCAATCCCGGGGCTGTGATAATATCATTTTTATATTTTTCATTTATAAAATACCTAAAAATTATATGCATTAATAAAGAAACATGTGAATTGCAATAACAACAACAACAACATGTTTCAGAGTAGCCCGGTATAAACTCGGCGCCTTACAATCCTATCGGTGGGCAGAGATGCCGACTCCATAGTACTCAACACACGCTGCGGTCACCACGCTTATCTTCAATTAGCAACAGCAACTACATGCTTCAATCACCCTACTATCGGTCTTATCAGCCATCACAAGCTGCGGTCTCCGCGCACATGTGAATTGCAATAACAACAACATGTTTCGGTGTCGACCGGCATAAACTCGGCCCCCTACAATCGTATCGGCCGGGCAGAGGCGCCGACTGCACAGTACTCAACACACGCTGCGGTCACCACGCTTATCTTCAATTTGCAACAACAACTACATGCTTCAGTCACTCTACTTTCTGCTCGTCACCCTACAATCGTATCGGCCGGGCAGCGACGCCGACTGCGCAGTCGGGCACAATTTTGTGAATTTTGAGGCCCATAAGAAAATACACGCGTTTTTGGTCCAGAACCGGCATAGTTACTCTACTAAACTTGTTTAAAGTGAAATTAGTTCAAAACTAGCCGATAAGTACACTTGTGTTGCTGCATAAGAATTTTTAACTAAAAATACACTACAACGGAATTAGAAAGCAAGTCCCACGTAATTAAAACAAGATCAAATTTTTGTCAAATTATTGCAAATCCAACTAGTTTACAGTAAACTAATTTTGAATAGGCAGATTTTTAACTCTTCTGTTATTTATAACGTAATTGGACTCACTTTAAGTTTCTTTTTTGATTTCCTCCCATTTATGGTGGTATTTAAAAAATCTAAAAGCTTTTTGAATCATGCCATTTCAACTAGCTACGCATGTGTTGTTGCATGATAATTTTGAATCAAAAATACTCAGTATGACTACAACGAAATTAAAAACACAGTATCACGTAATTAAAACAAGAGCACATTTTTGACAATTGGCTGTAAGTCCGACTAGTTTACTGTTAAATTAGTTGAAAATAGGCAGATTTTTAATTATGACATTATAAACAATGTTATTGGCCTGACTTCAAGAGTTTCTGTTATGGTTTTTCTCACTTTTTTTACTATTTAAAACTCTGAAAGCTGTTTGTACCATTTCATTCAATTGTGCTGGTGCTAAATTTTAAAACCATTACCATAAAACTTAAAAACTGAGACGTAATCATAATTCCGGCACTGTCGGGTATTAATTATTTCAACACTCTCCAACAACAATTTGACACACACGCAATCTAAGTAACTAGTATGTTGCAAACTAATGATATTATGACGCTTGCTGGTTTGTAATTTGTTGTTGGTACTTTGCAATTTGCAAAGAGCGACAAGAAAAAACAACTACTTTAAATAACATAACTTAGTTTAAAACACATCAGTGGCAACGCTAGCAAAACGCATTAAAAAGACTTCTATTTAAGAAAAAATGGGGGGTAAAAAAATGGAAAAATAAAGTAGCACTTATTTGCTTGCCAGCATATCATGTCGTCAGTAGTCGCGCCAACATATGACTTTGCCTGTAGCTGTTCTCTAGACTGTGTCTGTCTTTCTGACTAGCTGTCATTCTATATGTCTGTCTGTCAGTCTGTCTGTCTATCTGGTGTGCCTTTCAATTTGTCATCAGAGGTCAATTTTGCACTTGATTGTATTCACTGCTTGCTGCACTTTATTTTTTTACATTTTATTTTTGTTTGTTCTTTTTTATCCCCTTTCTGCTTTTCGTAGCGGAATAAAAAAAGAGCATGATTGTCATGTTGATGGCTATTTTAATGAATTTATTAGTTTGTTTGGGTGTGAGTACATTGCTGATGTACTTTTTATACACTGAGAAAAAAGGCAACTTATGAAACTTAAAAAATCTGTATTAAGTTTAGAGTTTGGGACAAGTTTATTGTGGAACTCGTACATCTAAGTACCCTAAGTTTACAGAGTGTCATCGCGCCATTGAAATAGTTTTTGATAGTAACTGTACCGCAAATATTTTCAGAGTTCAATATGTACCTAACCTAAACTATAGGTATAAAGCCGATGCCCATCAAAATTATTCGAAACAAAAACAATTGCAAAAAAAAACAAAGCTCTGGATCCGTGGCACAATAAAAATTACTCGTACCAACAACAAGAAACACATAAAATCAACAACACAAATATGAATTGTGCGCTGTCGCTGCATTAATCAACAACAAAAAGGACGTACAAACAACAACAAACATGGTGACAACGCCCGCGATCGTGAAATTTTAGAACACACAGAAACAACAACATCGATCGACAGTGCACTCGTACAACAACAAAGCAGTAAGAAACAAGAGTACAGTTGCAAACTGAACTCAGCGAATTACAACCAATACTAAAATATTGAAGTTGTTGTAAAGAGTGGAAAGAGTTAGGCGCTGGGCATCCCTGGCATAGAGTACCTCGGATAAAACATGTGTAATGAAGCACTCAACTGCGCTACTGCGCTGATATACTTATTTTAAGTGTACAAACTGTAAATGGAGAATTGTATTATTGGGGGGACGATCCTCACAATTCGTGCCCCCAAGGCAAAGCATGAGGATCTGGGGGCAATCATGTGAAGATTCATGTGTCTGACTGCCTCACCTTAGTGAGGTTACTACTATTAATGTTGAAATCGCGTCAAGTCGACTCAAACCTCTCAGTGGTGTCCTCCAGAAATGGCAAAATGACAAAGGTTAGTTGCACGGCTAATCTGAACGGCGGGTTGTTACCTGACTTTAAACAGTTGTGCGTGGGGTTTACCACGTTAAAAAAATCTATAAAACATAAAAAAATAAAAAGAAAAATTTTCCCCAAATTTGATGACCACTACCGTAAACGAAAAACTTACATTGATTCACGAATATGCACTTAGAACGTCTGAAACCTTAATTGGGATATTGTCTCTATCTAACTGATAGATATCTTGAAGAGATATGAGTGTTCTCACATAAGTACCCGATCTTAAAGAAAAAACCCCAAAAAATTTGCGGAAAAAATATCTTTATTTCTCAACATAGCTTCCTTTTAGCTCGATACAGCGATGTACAACAGATTCGATTCCCTGTTTAAAGTGAGAACCGTTAGGCTCATCAAAACTGCCATCAACCGCAGACATCTTTTCATTGTAGGCAAATATTTTGGCACCGAGCCATTTTTTCAAGTTTGGATACAGAAAATAATCCGAGGGGGCTAAATTTGGCGAATAGGGGCGTGAGGAAGAAATTCCAACTTAAACTCATTGATTTTGGTCATTGCGAAAACAGATAGTTTACACATCCCGGTATTGTCTTGATGAAAAAAACTTTCTTTTTCGCCAAATGCGACCGTTTTTTCTTGACTTCATCACTGAAACGCTGCAAAAGGACCGTATAATACTCGCCCGTTGATTGGTTTTCCTTTCTCAAGATAATCAATGAAAATTATCCCGCGCGCATCCCAAAAAAAAACTGATGCCATTACCTTGCCTACAGATGATACTATCTTCGCTTTCCTTGGAGCCGATTCTCACCTTTCAGTCTACTGTTTTGATTGATTCTTCGTCCCAGGTGTGAAGTAATGGACCCATGCTTCATTCATGGTAACGAATTGACGTAAAAACTCAACTTTACCGCTGTGTAACTATGCCGGACAGCTTTCTTATGTCACAATTTTCAGTCAACATGCGATGTAAATCCCTTTTTGGTATGCCTATCATGTCTACTATCCCGCGCACATTCAGTCTTCGGTCATCCAATACCATTTTGTGGATTTTCTTCTCCATTTCTGACGTGGTCTTCTCAATTGGTCGGCCACTACGATGTTCGCCTTGACAGCTTGTATGGTCTCGTTTAAACTCTGACACGCAATATTTTACTGTTATAAACGAAGTAGTAGACTCCATCAGA
Source organism: Pherbina coryleti (assembly GCA_943735915.1). Lineage (NCBI taxonomy): Eukaryota > Metazoa > Arthropoda > Insecta > Diptera > Sciomyzidae > Pherbina > Pherbina coryleti. The sequence goes on from OX030952.1 coordinate 22,241,010, forward strand.
GTAGAATCTAGCTCCGCTTTGATATTGACTGGACTGAGGCCTTTCAAATGAAAGTATTTTATCACATAACGATAGTCAATTTTTTCTATGTTTGCAAAACATGCACGTTCTTTTAAAACAATAACCGACATTTATATATTACGTTAGGAACTTCTGGGACTACCCTCGTACAAAGCTGATATCACTGCAATCAAAGAAATGTGTTGGACGGCGCAGGGTTGCTCACGGAAAGCATTCTGTGGTATATACTGAGTGGCCATGCACAGCAGTAAGAGTTTTGGCACGAGATTACATCATGATTACCCCCTTATCAAGGAAACCAGTTTCCGGTCGAAAAAGAGGTCCAGCGAACCAAGGGGTCGATGTAACGGCTGTTTTTGAAGTGTACAGGCATTTCGGTACGTGATGCAGCGGCGGGAACATCGAAATCAACTGTTTAATGGATTAAAAAATTGTATAACCTGAGAAGTTATAAAGTGCAAAAAGTACCTACCTATAGGTAGGTCAGAAGAAAAAGACGCTGAAACTAAGAAGAGCGCTCGAAAACTGTATCGACAGTACCTGAGCAAATTTATCTGAGTGATCATGGATGATGAAAAGTATTGCAAAGCAAATTTCCGGGAGTTACCTAAACATAAATGTTATACTGCGGTTAAAAAGAGTGGTGTATCCTGGAAATTTACAAAACAAAAGCATAGGAAATTTCCAAATACATGGTTTCCCAGGACATTGGGAAAAGTGGCCTTCGAAATCAGGAATTCGTGACAAATCGCACCATCGCACCATTAAAACCGAAATTTACATCAGTGATTGTCTGGAGCGGCGTTTGCTGCTTTAATACGTCAGCACCAAGGTTCAGTACTATTTTGGTGACACAACAATGTCACCGTGGTACCAAAAAGTGAGAATCATTCGAATTGCCCCGAACTTCGGCCAATCGAAAGATATTGAGCTTTAATGAAAAGAAACCTTAAGAAGACAAAACAAACTGCGAAATTCATCGAAATATTTTGACATAAATGGCGTCGGGCATACAGTACAATCAACAAAAATACTGTTACAAGCTTAATGGAACACCTTAATCAAAATGTTAACGAATTTTTTCAAGATAAGTAAGGAAGTAAACACACGGCGTCTTAGAAGGCACATTATTACAGGGAAAATTTGCTCCAATTTTTCGCATCGTAACTGCCATTGAACGTAAATTTTCGTAATATAAACAAATTCTGCTTTTTTTCTCACTGTGTAGTGTCCATGGCAACGATTGCCGCGTTTATAAATGACAAATGTTAACATTTGTCAACTGCTAAGGCTACCAGCGGTTAAATAATACACCTTTGCAAAGCTACACCTCTTGTTGATACACCCGATGCTTCAAAGAACAATGGAAAAGAACTTAAAAAAAACAGATTTTTTTTTTCTCAGAGTGTAACGGGCTTCGTGTAAGTACATGAGAGAGTCTTTTTCCCATTTTGTTTGCAAGCCGTTGCATGTGGTTTTTCTTAAAATATTTTTTTTTTTTTGCTTTTATCTGTAGATACTACAAGAATTGTAATAAAATTAAAAACTTGTCGTTAGTCATTTTAAAGCAGACACTTTTTT